>OY979702.1:48455891-49055891 GCA_963855925.1 Inga laurina | reverse complement strand
TTCTCTAAAAGTGTTTAATTACACTAATTACAATCAATATCAGAGTCATTAGCCCTTAATCCCAAATTGGGTCATTACACTCTCTCCTATACTCTTTTCATAAATAGGGGCATATATGGAAAAAACATGACATTTTTGACACACTTATTGCTTTTAACTACCAATTCGTTTTGTGCAATCAAGGAAAAAATTACTTATAAATAAGACCAGAGGGAGTACTTGGTAAACAAAAGTTGTTAAAACCTAATAAAATATCGTGAATTTCTAAACAGAACTTGTGGATAGGATTGGGTTAAAGATCAAAAGTTATTATATATACATATATATACATATATATATATATATATATATATATATATATATTTCTTTGCATATCATATCTTCAAAACCACTAAAGGCCCAATGGCTGCCAATCTTTTGAGTAAACTAAGTGGTGGCAGTTCAAACCCTACTTCCACCATTTTGGGAATATTAATTCCCACAGGATTATTCTTGCTGGAGCTCTGGTGGCCGTTCGGAGCTCCGGTGCACCAACCATCGGTCACCAGAGCTCTAGCGGCGGCGACATGTTGGGGTATTATATATAAGGGCATTTATGTCATTTCTTTTAAATTTCAAAAGAATAAATCAGGTACTAAAATCTCTTTAATATTATGAATATTCGAAACACTATTTTATCTTTTCTTATTTTTAAAGTTCTTTTAGTGGGATTTTCCTTAAAAAATTGGGAAAATTACACTCACGTTTGGAGAAGGCAAAATACGAAGAAATGGTCCCACATCCGAAGAAGGCAAAATATGAAGAAATGGTCCCAGGGAATGTCCAAATTATTGTCAAGTCCTATGGGATTATTTTGTAATAAAGTGCAGTTGGCAAAAGTCTGAAATGCCCCTGTCAGATAAATTGAGAGAGGGATGGAAAAATGCTGTCAAATTTAGAAGGGAACAACTCTGGTATTTGCGCGAAAAAAATAGAATAAAGATCATTAGCCAAAGTTGAAGAGTAAGATGTGGAATTGATTCCAACACCTCTCTTATCTTCATTATTCCATTTGACTCATGCTTTCTATTGAGTGGGTGGACAGATTTTTAGGTTTTCTTGGCTCATCTTCATTTGATTCATGTAATGGATATGCTTTGGCTATGGTTTTAATATGGTTTAGTATGCTCTATTTCCGTTGTCAGTATGCTCTGTTTTCTGGTTCATTGTATTGTGTTTCTGCAATAGAAGGGCTAAGGAATAAAGATGAGGGTAAAAGGTTTGTGGTTACATAACCTGATGTGCGAATGAAAAAATATGTTGTTAATAAGAGCAGTGATAGTTGTCAATATGGCTGCTGAACTTGTTAATGACAATTATATGCCACATTTAAATGTTTTACTTATCGTGTAATGATATTTGGCAAGGATTTGAAATGTTTGCTACTTTTTTTTGGTATTTTGAGATGTTTTTACTCATTAAAAGTGAAAGTTAATGAACATGGCATAAAAGTTGTGTGGCTGGAGGTCCTGATGTATGAAGTCAGAATATGTTGTTAATAGGAGAAGCGATAGTTGTTAATCTAGCTAGTAAATTTGTTAATGACAATTGTATTGTGCAGGTGGCAGCGGTGATGGCTAGCACGTTTAGCAAGAATATACTATGTTTCCTTCATATAAATTTGATAGATATGGACATGCTTCACAATACAAATTTGTGTGCAATTTTTCAGTGCATGACCTTCCCTTCTTCTATCTTCTTCGTTTTTCAGTGAAATGAGCATCCTTTTTTGGACTTGAGGATTTTTACTTTTGCTTTTAAAAAAATATAATTTATGAATCTCTCTACTCATATATTTAGTTTTGATTTATGAGTTTTTTTTAATTTTTTTTATATTTCATTTCATTTGATCATTTGGTGCTTCATAACAGCATCCCAAATATGAAATAAGTCATTAAAAAAAAAATCTGACTACGCCCCCTTGAAAAACTTCATGGTGCCCATAGTCCTTCCATAGAAACTTTCGAGGCAGAAAACCCTTTAAACAAGGTGATGTGGATGCCACCTCATCAAAGCCAATCAATCAACAGTTGATCGATTAGATCCTTTAGGTGATGGCAATATTGTCCTATTTTTAAAACTTCTGACGCAAAGTTCCCCTCTCGAAATCTTTCTAGTGCCCAGTCCCATTTATGGAAACTTCCAATGCATTTTAGCCATTTATCCTTTTCTATCATTTGTGTGCTCTTGATTTGATAAATTAAAAAAAAAAAAAAAAAAAAAACCGAAGACATACAGTCTGTCTTGTGATTGCCTAATGTTATTATATAGCTGTTTAGTTAGCGTGAAAGGACACATAGGCTTAATCTTTAATAATAACGAATGATGATTAATTAATGAAGCAACATGTGATTTGGGTCATATCTTAAACAAGTTGCTTGTGCTTCAAAACGAGGTTCATATTCTCATTATAGGACTACCTCCGTTATCTAATGTAAAACTTGGTTAGGGGATTCAATTTAGTCCTGAAAAATATGTGTGTGAGAGAGAATACAGAGATAGTGTGTGTATATAATTATTATTATCAATTTAGTTTATCTTCTATATTTATTTTTTTTCTCAAACCACTTCATTTAACTTATAAATTAATATATAATCAATTGTTATACATGAATATTGTAGGAGACCAAATACACTTGTTATAAACAATTAATTAATTTCATTTATTTAATCTACCTAAATTAGTTATGTAACTCTTATATTCCTTTTGGTTCTTTTTATAAGCAACTACTTTGCATTTGGCCTTTTTATTAAAAAAAAAAAAACTACTATACAAATCACAAAAATCAAAGTATTAGTTAAAATTAGCTAAAAACAATGTGTAAGAAATACATATATTTTTTCAATTATATTCTTATTTATGAGTATGATGAGAGAGAGAGAGAGAGAGAGAGAATGAGTGGGAAAAGAGTTGAAGAGACCAATAAGCTATTAATTAAGGTATTAAGGGGTCTCACTACAGTAAGGAGGAGAACACAAGTTTAAATCCCAGGAACCACATTTGTTGAGAGAGGTGAGAACCCTTTATCCTCTAAGTCTCGAGGGGAAATCCTTAATCAAATAAAAAGAAAGAGATGAAAAGAGAATGAGTGGGAAAATTAGAGAAACATGCAATTACTTGGCAGTAAAATAAAAAAAATACATTAAATTTTAAGTCAAATACATAAAGGGCATATTTGTATCAGATTGTTTATAAATTTCTTTTCACGTAAATCGAGACACAACTCTTCTCACATATTTACCTCGTATACTGTAAATCATGATTGAAAAGTTGCTTTTAAGCATTCCAATCGTTAAATCAAACGAGCACATTTTATTCATGATCAACTCTATGTAAGAGAATATTACTTATAAATGGATATGGCTTCTCTCATTTTCTTTTCTCGTCCGCTTCTATCCTTTGCGCCTTTCATGACCATTGGATAAAATATTAAATATGGACTATTAGATTTTAAATATTAAATGAGGGGGTAAAGGATAAGAATGGACGGAAAAAGAAGAGTATAGAAGCCAAATCCTCCTTATGTCTTTATGCACAAGACTAGAGGAAGTATTTAAAGACAGGAGTGAGCAGTAGTTATCAGTGAAGTGACTATACATATATATGTAATCAATGTTAATCACATGCTAATCACTCAATCACCCTCTCTTGTTTTGTGTACTTAATCCTCTTTTTGATTCCCTTTTTTGAAATTAGTAGAGCATGCAAATCACGAAATCTCAAAAAGAGATTCTTAATTAGCTGTCTTTATAATCTTCGTCTGATTTTCTCCATCATTGTGCTTAACCAACCTCTATCACCTAACAAGCATAAGCCATGATTAATTAATTGGCAATAAGCAATACTCCTTCGCTACTAAATAAATTAAAGTGTGCCATTAATTATTCTCAAACTCTATTTTTTTAAACTTTTCTTTTGCTTAAATTGAGCAAAGTGTGCCACTGCAATGCTAAAACAAAAAAAATTAGTTCAATTGCACTTAGCACACAATTGATTAAGTGCAATCCATTCAGAAATAATGCCCAAATTAACAAATTGACCAGATATCACTTGATTTTATATAACATTACATTATTGGCACCTCATCATAATTAAGTTCATATTGTCTAGACTCTAGATAATCTCACCAATTCTGTATAAAAATTAAAAAGGATTAGAGAGAATATTGGAGGGCTTTATTTTCTTTTCTTTTTCTTTTTGGAAATTTTGATAATATTATGAATTAAGTATGTTTATTGACCTGAATGAATTAAGTATTTCATTCAAGTATAGTTTTTTTTAATCAGAATCATTCAAGTATATTACCAACTATGTTATGAAACATGTACATATATTTTATTTTTAATTAATTAAAATATTAAATTATTAAAATTTTAAATTATGAGATTAATTTATGTTTAATATTTTAATTTTTATAACCATTATTAATTCATTATAATTATTTTATACCTAACTATAATTGTGCTATAACTAGAGAATTGAAGCAAAAGCTTATTAACAATAATATGTAGCGATAATATAAAAAATAAAGATAAAAAGTAATGCTTCAAATTTTAAACCACATTCACTTCATCTAGTCATCCTTCATTTGATGAAATAATCGCTGAAACAGATTACCAGGAATTTAGACATCTTTTTGCCATAATTATTTATTTTTCTTGTTCAAAGGAAAAATGGTCATATGGAATACTTTTTGTGTTCCTTTTCCCCACAATTAAGCGAAGTATTCTAAAGCAGAATAAATTAACTAGTTAAAATGCATCACACAAATGATTGAGTGTATTATATATATATATATATATAGAGAGAGAGAGAGAGAGAGAGTAAAAACCGGCGCTTTATATAGAGTTTGAGAAATTAATATTTATTTTTTAATTATTAGTTGCTTCTGAATAGCATGGTTTAATAATTTTTTTTGTATAGTATATAAATGAATCTTTATGAGATTAAAATGATATCAAAATAATCAGAATGCCCCAAACAAATTGACTAGATATCACTTGAATAATTGTAATAATAAAATATTATTTTGTGTTTGTGTGTGTGTGTGTCTGTGTTTTTTTTTTTTTTTAAATTTCACATTTATATATGTAATAAAAACTCCAACAAACTAAACTATAGATGAGATATGAATAATGCAATTCATTCTTCTTAAAAAATTGCGTACAATGTATGAAATAAACCAAATTAATTTTTTATTTTATAGAAAAGGTTTGAGAGAATAATTGGGGGCTTTCTTTCTTTCTTTTTTTAAAAAATTCAATATTTAATTACCTTATATTTAAGTTAATAACGAAACATTTACTTTATATTTAATTACTTAAATTATTAACTAAATTAATAACCGTGCTATAGCTAGACTTCATAATGTTCCTAATTTCTTGGTAATAAAAACATATATATCACTCTTTCCGAAATTAGGCATAGTGTGCTTGAGATGCATAGCCTTATAGGACACACCCTCTCTCTTTATTTCCAAATTAATCATACTTTAAACTAAAGCATGCATGCCACCTAATAGTTAGAACTTTGAAATGATGATTAGTTGAGTTAAACACAATCATATTTCTGAATTAAGTATCTCAAAATGTCTCCCATCTGCCCACCAAGCAAACTCGTTAGAACCACTTTGAAATGCTTTGAACATGGAAACACAATGATTCAGTGTTGAGACCCACTTCATTGTCATGATCAGATACAGATAATATTAATGCATTAGTTAATCCGATCTTAGTTTGCAAAATTCAAAGCTTCTTTCTTCTTCCTCTCTCTCTCTCAATCTCTGCTTGATCATTACTCTTTCGTTCCTCTCAATAATAATGAAACCCTCGAGACAGCAACGAGTCTGCAAGGCCTTGTGTTGCAGCTGTAATTGCAGGCTCAGTGTTTCTTCTTCCTCAGATTTAGAAGCTGCAGAAAGCAGTTCTTCTTCTTCATCAGCTTCTCATAGGTTTCCTTCTGTTTCAAGCTTAGCTCATGCCATGGTCCAAGAAAGGCTTGATCAAATGATAAGATCAGAGCAGAGAGAGAAGCTTCATCATCATCATCATCGTCATCGTCATCTTCATCATCAGAATCGGCAGAAACCATCAAGAGATGATATCGATGAAGAAGAAGGTGGTGGTGGAACCAAGTTTGTGGTGATGGTGGCGATGGAGAAGAGTTCATATGATCCAAGAGAGGATTTCAGAGAGTCCATGGTGGAGATGATAATGGCGAATCGGCTTCAAGACGTCAAAGAACTACGAAGTCTGTTAAATTATTATGTTTCAATGAATTCACAACAGTACCATAGTCTTATACTTGAGGTCTTTCATGAGGTTTGTACTCATCTCTTTTTATCATCAGCATCATCATCATGTCAATGCCAATATTGGTAACAGATTATTGCCAATTAAATTGTTTTGCCACAAAACTTTATTAGGGCCCGTTTGGTTCGATTCCATTACATCCTGCGATGCAGTGCAATGCGATGCAATGGTAATGCAATGTAATATTAATTACAAGGGTAGTGTTTGGTTTGATTTTTAAGCAACATGCAATGAGTTAATATTTTAACAATTATTTAAAATTAATATATTACACAAAGTCCATTTTACCCCTTAATATAATCTTTGTAGAAAAAATAGTTACAAGCCGATGATGGAGGGGATGGAGGAGGAGGAGGTAGTGGTGGTGGCAATGATGGGGGTGGCGGGGGAGGAGGAGGAGGTGGTGGTGGCAGTGGGCGGCGGGGGTGGAGGAGGAGGTGGTGGTGGTTGCAGCGAGGGTGGTGGCGGTGGGTGGTGGGCCGGTGGCGGCCGAGGAGGTGGCGATAGGCTTAGGTAGGCGACGGGGGTGGAGGAGGTGGTGGTGATGGTGGCCGGTGGCGGCGGGCGGCGGGGGTGGAAGAGGTGGTGGTAGGCGGTGGGCCGATGGCCGTGGAGGAGGAGGTGGTGGTGGTGGTGGTGGCGGCGACGGGCAGCGGGGGTGAGGGCGGCGGCAGAGGGGGAGGTGTGGCCACGGTGGCGATGGGCCGGTGGCTGGGCCGGGGGTGGCGGCGGGTGGAGGTGACGGCGGTGGAAGAGGAAGAGGTTGTAGCGGTGGCAGTTGTGACGTGATACGACAAGTGAAATAAGATAAGTGAAATAAAGATAAGGAAAACTAAAGGGTAAATTAGACTTTTTATACCATGCAATAGGATGGTAATGAGGATTCATAGGGGGGGAGGTATGAATGTGGATTACCAATTTTTTGGTAATCATCATTACCATAGTAAACCCTATTACCATGCTAAAGAGCAACCAAACACTCTTCTCTAGGTAATGCAATCATGATTGCCATTGCAAGTATGCAATGCGGTCGAACCAAACGGGCTCTTAGTCTTGTTCGACTATCTGAACATTGGCCTCTCAATCGATTTTGAGTTTTAAGTTCAAAGCTAGAGTCCATCTTAAAAGATTTAGTATGAAAGAGTCCCTTAAACTTATAAACCTAATTTTTATTCTATGAGGGTCTCTTAGAATTCAGAACGCTAAATTACATTTTGAGTGACTATATCTCACTTTTTTAATTAACATGTGCACATTGATCCTTTATAAATAAATATTTGTAGTGGACTAAATTTTATTATAACAGACTATTAGGATATGCTTGTTTAGATAAGTACATACGAATATTCTTGGACATGGCACAATTGATATTAATATAAACTATAAAATATGACATATAAGTTGCAACAATTATAAATCATATGTTGGTAAAAAAAAACAATTATAAATCATGAAAAAGAATATAGTCGCATTTTGAAGATGCATAACAAAAAAGGGGGGGGGCTTTGGCTTAACTACATATAAATAACTTTTTCTTGGAAATGATCTTGAAAGCATACTCTCTTTTCCATTAATATGATGCATTCAAAACTTTAATCTCACACAATTAATTAATCATTAGAGAAATATAACTCAAATCTTTATGAAATTATACATATACATATATAATATGTATGTATGTATAATTTTTTACCCTTTAATTAGTATTAAAATCCAAAAGTAGGTGATTCAAAATGTGAGGCAATAAATCTGGATCAAGAACAAAATTGATTTCACTAGACTTATGACAAAATTTATTACATCATGAATTGAAGAGGAATCAGATCAGAGTTTATCCATCCCCTGAGAATAATTAAATAACAGCTATAGATATATAAATCTGCAGCTGATGAATAGCTAAATACTAATGTCTAGAGAGAAACCAAATAAATTATTCAAAATATATATTTTTGATGATCATCTTCTTCACTTCATCCCTGTCTTATCCTTCACTGCATCAACAGCTCCTTGTGCCTTAGCCTGCACCTGCTGGCCAGCCTACATATAACACAACACACAAATTTACTTATTTTTTTCCTCTTGCCCGGAAAACAAAAAATTACTTTTAACCATACACACATTTCTCTGCATATAAATTGTAAAGAGTCAGATAGATCATAAACGAGTCTCATTATATTAGGTTGGCCCAGTGCAAAAGATTCCCAACCTCTCACCAGGTGGTGTCTGGGAAGCGTCATTGCATAATTTCATTATTTCATAAATATGAATTAATGGGCAGAATTACCTCTTGCAAGGATTCTTTGGTCGACTGAGCAGCATCTTTAGCCTTGTCCATCATGTTGCTAGCCTTCTCCTGTAATAATATTTATAAGCAGTTAGATCATTAAATCAAAAGGACTTTACAAAATCCATCAAACTTGAGAGAGAGAGAGAGAGAGAGAGAGACCTTGGTTTGGCCAGCTGCTTGTCCAGCATTGTAGCTCATGCTATTCTGGGAATCCATGTTTTTTGTTCTTCTTGAAACTGTAAACTTATAAGCTGATAATATACTGAAGATGGAAGAATGATTTATGAGCGGTGGATTGTGTTGCAGATTAACTTCCCACTGGACTAATATATATAGGAGAGTCGGGTGCTTATTTTTCTAATTTTGGTAATTTGGATTAAAACAATTCAATTCAACGAGGCTCTCTTTTTATGGTTTCGATGACACATGGTGGGGTTGTATTCTAAGAAAGAGGCTTTTCATTCTTTCTTGACCACAAAATATATATGTGGAAGCACGTTAACTTGTATTGCGATGTTACCGTATCCGCTTGATAATTAATGTTTATTTACTAGTAAATTTTCTATTCAATTATATATATATATTGAATGGCAAAAAAAAAAAAAAAAATTGAATGAAATTAATCCTTTTTAAATATCAATGATGATTGAATTCTTATTACTATCCATGACAGTAAGCCGTAGGCTAGCTATTACTCTAAAGTAAAATTGCATTTGAATGGTTTATTTATTTATTTTTAAATTAATATAATTTTAGGAGGAAAAAAAGCATTGTAAAAATTGTGGTTGATGGTGAAATTATTTCATAAAAATTCCATTATTTTTTTCCGAGTCAAATATAATTTTGTAGATAAAAATTACTATATTTAGCATATACCTTAACACGGAACAACAAAAGCAATGCCACTTGTTTAAGCTCAATTTTTTAATAAAAAAAGTCACTTTTTTAAAAAACAATCACTTATGCAAAACATTTTTGTTAACCCTTTGGGTCACCCGGTGTTCGCTTGGCATTTTTTCTGAATCCTATTATTAAGTATTTGAGTAATTGACTAATTCAAATCTGAGGCTTGTGTAAAACTTTACTATACCAAACTTTTTAAAAAATTCAGAACCTGAAAGAAAAAGTATATTTCTAATTAAATGTAGATGAGAGTATCGTGAAAATATGAAGACATCATGCAGTGTATCTTAAAATTTGAAAATATTAAATTTTTATAAGTAAAGATATATATCACAAAATCTGAAAACCATAAAATAATAATGACTTTTCTTAATGATTGTAACAGAGTGCAAAATAATTACATCTTTACAAAAAATCCATTTTGAAAATTTCATTGCCGAGAATGATTTGAAACAAATACTGATACTTTTTGTGTATGAAACCTTGTAGAATACCGGTATTTGTCAACATCCGTTTCCATTTCGATAATCAAAGAGTAATAAAGACGGAATTCAATTGGCATACAGAAAAGTACGATTATACTGATAAAAATATTCGTTTACAACTCCGTTATTGTTCATTAATAGAAACAGAAAATACAGCGGAAACTTAATATTCACAATTTCACCAAAATATCACAAATAGACTAATTATGCCCACGTTCTTGACCTCGTCTCGAGACACGCGCCGCTCACTTTTCGGCGTCAATGTCTTTGTCCTTTGGCCCACTGGTACCCGCTGAGGTATTTGTTTAAAAATAAGGTGAGATTCCGAAGAATCCCCGTAGAGACATAATATCGTTCATAGAAAATGCGAAAAGTAAATATGTCATGCGCCAAGGTATGCACAAATTAATGAACAATATAATCACATCATCGTCATGTATACATGAGTAGGGCTCAACCCCACAATCTACACTGGTTGGACTTCTGCCAACTCCCAATGTAAGTGCACCTCTGGCACTAACTACCCCTCTCTAGGCAAATCATGTTGATTAATAAAGTGCATTTACAAAATAATGGCATCCACACAGTCACATAACTTATGGCATAGTGTATGAAGAATAATGTCCCTACCTCAAAGCTTTAATATCCCCTTTTTAAATGTGCCTCGAAGAACGTGTCATATCCGACCTCCAAATTGGTCCTAAAATATTAAATGTACCAGAAATAGGTCATCACCTATCCAAGCATCAGTTTAGACTATTCCATAGTGTTTATTGTGATTATATTAGTCTATGGTGAAAATTTACAAAAATGCACCCGGGACCCCGGCCCGGCCCCGCCGTACCCAGCCCGATGGCACGTTTTTCCAAAATTTTGCCCAAGGTATCCATTTCCGGGCTCGAAATCACCAAATTCACTGTCAAATTACGAAATACCCTTGACAGCCCCTATTTAGGGATTTCAGTGGCGTTTTCGTAATTATGTGTTTTTGGCCTCTACCGAAAAAGTGCCCAACTGTAGCCCCACTTATTTTTACCCACTGAATCCAATGAAACCATTTATTTCATGAAAATCCAGCTCCAACCCCCTGAAACAGTGCTGGCCGAAATATTCAAGAAAAATGGAAAAATATAGTTTTGTGTTCTAGCTTCCAAAACTTGTACTTTTTCACTTCTAATCCTTTATTAACTCATTTAAACACTTATTAACCATGTTTCAAAGAAATTTGGGCAGCATAACCCCTTAGGGTTAGGACTTTCCAAATTTTACAAAATCAACCAACCAATACCAAACCAAGCCAAGAATAAACATAGCAATAACCTTAAACCATAAGAGTTGATGTTCTTGAGATTACCTTGGTTTGCTTCACTTTCTCTCTCTAAAAACCGTCCTCCCTTTCTCCCCTAAACCTTGAGATTTTGCTTGCTACACCATGTTTTGCATGAAGATCAAAAGGTTAGAGGAGCTATTTGACTAAAAGGGAAGCTTAATCACAAGATCTATAAGACTTACCTTTGGATTTTGCTCCTTCTTCTCTCTAGAGCATGAAGCTTTCCTTAAGCTTTTCTCTCTCTTCTTTCTTATTGCAAGTGATGAAAAGGAAGGCAAGAGAAAGATGAAGCATTGCTTCATAAATATCTCCCATTTTCCTCTTAATTAATGAATGATGGGAAAATAAATTATGACATAAGCCTTGTACTTAAGTTTATCCTCTTCCAACTTGTGTCATAAGCCTCCAATTGCAATTGAACCAATTTTCCTCCATTTGGTTAGCCCAAAAATGTCCTAAGGGCCCTTCATGCACACCATTTGGTCTCTCATTCCATTAATCAAACTACATGTGCCAAGAAATCATATTTTAATCCAATTTCCACATGTGCTCATATCTTAGTAATTCTTATTTAATTGTTTGGCATTAGATGATGCCACTTGGCATGTTTATGAGCCAAGTAATTATTTTCCCATCCTATTTCCTTATTCCACAATTCTTAATTTATTCCACTAAGAATATTCAATTTATACATTTTCCTTTATTTTCGTTCATTAATTGAAATTAACTCCAATTAATTGGAAAATAATTAATCTTGGGCTAAATTGGAAAAATTATGATTTTGCTATCACCTTTGTAATCTAATTCAATTCTTGAATCAATTTGCCCTGAATCAATTTACCCATTTCCTTATGAACATGAATATTTCAAAATTCATAAGATCCAAATTTCATAAATATTCACCATTTTATTGAATTATTCAAATAATTACAATATATTTTTGGTGAATAAAATTTGGGATGTTACAGTATTTTTTATATATGTATGAAAACATATCAATTCCTCTTAGCAAATAAAATTTCTAAAGAGGGACTTTTTACCGATTTTCCCTAAAATCTATGCACAGTACACAATAAATTACTTTTCAAGTTTGACACGGTAAGACATGCAAATATGTAACTATGCAATTGCACCCAAGTTATTGCTTGGTTATGTGCAGCCAGAGTGTCCGATGGTTCTGTTATCAAGATAATGGCTCACCTTGAGTTGCTTACACTTCACAGATTTTGATTTTTCTGTAATTGAAATTGTCAATTTCATTCCAAACACAACCAACACTTTTGCTGTTCTTAATCATCTATTCCAAAATCTTCATTGTGGTAAAACGTATGCATCATGTGTTTAGGGATCCTAAACAAAATTCCAAGTTCATAAAAATCCTACTTTTGCTGTTCTTAATTTCACTTTTACACTTACACAGCAGAGATGTGGGGAGTGTGGTCTGGTTTTTGGCTTCTGTTTAGTAAGGGATTCAGGAAAGTTATAATTAAATCTGATTCTCTTGCAGTTTTGGCTCTTCTAAATGATTTTCTCGTAAATGGAATAGCCAACAACTGATTTACTCGTCAGATAAAAAAGATTATTGAGGGAGGAATGGGAAATACGTGTTGAGCACGTATATAGGCAAGCAAATTTCAGTACTGATTGGTTAGCTAATTGGAGCTTATCATAGGATATTGGCTTGCAGCTTTTGTGAAGCCTCCTGAAGGTTTACAGAGTTTGCTGGATAGAGATGTGATGGGCATTGTTAGCCCGGGACTTGTTGCTTTGAATAGTTAATAAATTGGGCGATTGCCCGATTTCATATCACAGAGAAGCGATCCTTTGCAAGCAATCTGTTTTTTTCCCCCAAAATAATCAGCCACAAAATAGAAAAATGTCCACCTATTGGGTATATTAGAATGGGTTAGTCACTCATAATATGACGAATTAATGTTAAAATTCTTATGAGAACAAGTGCCTACTTTTGGTACCTAATAACAACTAAAGTAAGATTGCCTTCAAATAAAAGGTTATATTTAGTATAACTGGTAATTCAAGCTAGTTCATGGACTGCGAGACAACCCACCGCAGCCCGCGGGCTAAGTGGGTTGGGCTAATGTAGCCCACCCTTGGCCGTCTACCAAAATGTCAGCCTGAGCCTGCCAACCCCACTATTAATTGATTTTTTAAAAAAAAAAATAATTCCACTCTTTGTTTTAATTCTCACTCCCTTATTCTTTCACCTACTCACATCACACTTCTCTTCTTTTATACGTTTGTATTAAGAAGCCAATTTCATTTTTACTTTCCTTCTTTTTCATCTACTTGCTTATTAAAAACACATAAAACAGATCTCTTTTAAATTTAATAATAGTAGAATAAATAAATATAATATGAAAATAAAAATATCAAATAAAAAGTATGAGGAAATAGTTAAACGCAGCATAAAAGAAAAGACAATAAGGATATTGGGATTTATTTTATAAAAAAAAAAACTGGAAAAAAATTACAAAGAATTTTAAGCGGGCTAGCTAGCCTGCTGTAGCCCGCAGGCTGAACGGGGTGACCCTGCGCAGCCCGAGCCCGTCACTTTTGGCTGGCTCGTGGGTTGGAGCACGTTTTACCAGCTCTATATTTGGACTTGCCACCCAATTAGCATCATGGAAACCATTCACAGATTTACTTCTCAAATGCATGATTATCCTCCAATACCAACTCACATCATTAGGGGTTTCATAAATCCCTACATTCCTTCCTTTTTGGTACACTTCATTAGCCCATTTCACCCATCAATTATCCCCCCCCCCCTTCCCCCCCTCGAGAGTCCGTAGAAACTTAGCAATAGCTGCCTGATTCTGTAATTTACAATCTGAAGATCAAATCATTTCAAGACCAAATTCTGAAACACAATATCACTAAACACCATCACGAGAAAATTGTAACAGTTTTGCAACAATTTCATTCTGGCAAAACTGTAAAAAGAGAACAGAGACTCGTATAACGAACAAATTCTATACACATCAAACCATCATGACTTGGATGCCTCACTATCGAAGTCACTAACTAAACATAATGCACAACATGGGGTCCAATGTCAAACAAATATACATACACCAGAAAAAATACCTTCGTTGAGCAGAATGCTTTACAACTACTTCTGCAGGTTGAATTGAACACTAGTTTATCTCTGCTTTGTACTACTCCTTTCATATCTCAATCCTTGGAACTCTCTGCTTTTCATCACTTTTGTCAATTTTCAACAAGTTGTCGAGATTCTCGAGATTGAACAGACTTTCCTTGCTGCTTCTCATACTGTTGTCTCAGTTCCTCTAAACGCTTGGATACCTGGAAAGCATCAAAACTTCGACATATGAACATAGAACAAAATCTATAGCATAATATGATATTAAATTGTTTGTGGTGATGGATCACGGTTCACACATTCTAATCACTTCCTACACTTCTGAGCGCCCATAATGGAGTGGGAAGCTACTTCTAGTCAAGAAATAACTAATCCAAGAGTGGATGAAATTAAGTAAAAAGTAAGGGGTTAATACAATGTTTGGTCCTTCTAGATTGTCCTCATTTTGGTTTTGATCCCTATAGTTTGAAGTCATAGGTTTTGGTCCCTTGAGTTTATTTCTGTTTCAAACGTTAATCCCTATATTTTAATAAAAACCTGAATCATCTTACCCCTTGAGATATCAAAATATATGGTTTGAAACTATTATGACCAAAATCAAAATGAGGGCCAACTATAAGAATCAAACATTGTATTAACCAAAAAAGTAAAAAATAGTGCAAAACAAACTCCTAGAACTTTCTCAGTTCATTACTAAAACAAAGAATGCCACAAAAGCCACTGAAACTCTCTATTTATATGCACTTTATTTTCTCATTGCTAACTTCATTTTTAATAAAAGCCAAATAAATTGGAACATGACTTTCTGGAGCTTTGAACAACAATGTGAAGTGCATTGTTTGATCTATCACATCCACCTATTATCATGCAAACAGTAACATTGTGTTACATACAAAAGTAACTTTTAGAAATAAAAACCTTGTGGAAGTTCAAGAATGCAATAATTAATCATGTAATGTATATTGAGTTGAAAGATCCCAGCAAAGGGGGAAAAGTGTAAATTTGGATGTTAATGAGTGTACAAAAGATAAAGCAGAAAAACGAAGAGAACCTTGAAGGAATAGGCCAATGGTAATAATGTGTCAGGATCCATTGCATCCTCAGGGAAATTACGCAAGGCATGTATCAGTTTCTCGAAAGGTAATTTTACCTGGCAATGAACCGAAGTATTAGAAGAAAAAATGCTGACTGCATTTTGTAGTAGAATTCATAAGGTTATATGACACTCACCAAGTCATCATGACAATACTTTAGTAGGGCCAACCCAACTTTAAAAACAATTACAACGCCCTGAAAGACAAAAATGTCAAATTATCTTCTTTTTCATATGTATAGTAATTATTACAAACCAATGGTTCTATTAAGAGTAATCACGGCTAACCTCGTTCAAAAAGACATCCCAGATTCTAAGAGCCAAAGGGAATGGAAAGGAGTATGAAAACACAGTTATGAACCACTGGCTTGCATACATGCTAGGATTTATCATTTCGTTGGCAAAATGTTCTCCCAACTTTGGCAGGTGCTGCCTCACCAATTGTTCGAACTGAAATAGATACTGTTGTACCAGAGGCAATCCTGCCTACATTAATAGGAAAACAACCGCATGAAAAGGAAGTTCATGTCATTGAAGAAGAGTACATTGTAACAAAAAACAAGTACTAGAAGATAAAATGTACACTGGTCATATATTATAACACGTCAAATTAAAGAATCAACAAAAAACGTTACGTGAAAATCATTTTAAGCTTAAAGAATATTCTTTTTCTGCACTTCAGCAAAGACAGACCTTAAAAATACGTGCAACAAAAATAAAGACTGGGGAGAGCAGATAGTGGCTGGGTTGATGCGCAGGTACTACAAAAGGCCCAAAAACACACTATAAAGGCTACAAAAGGCCCAAAAACACACTATAAAGCAATGATCATCAAATAAGTGTTTTTTTGTTTGTTTTGGGGGGGGGGGGGGGGGTTGTGCTCTAAAGAAACTAGGGAAGAACCGAAGTCCACCGTCAAGACCAGCTAGTTTGAGTGGATGTGTTAGATCCTTGAATTTAGGATCAAGGAAATTAAGAGGAAACTTTCTAGAACCAGAATCTGAAGTTCTAGACCAAGACACAATAAGTTTTCTGTATAATATCTCATATCCGTAAACTATCATACATGAGAATATAAATAGAGAAACAACATAACTGACAACAACAGTTACACAAACAAATATCACAGCCGACAATAACCACCCTTGTCTTTCTAAAACTGCCTAAACATATAACCAGAAAATACTGCAAACAGACTACAAACTTGCCTAAACAGAACGCCTCTTCCTTGAGTATACTAACAGAGGAAGCGATATCCTAACATTACCCTCTCCTTGAAAATAAGCCTTGTCCTCAAGGCAAAAGGAAGGAAATTGCACAGCAATGATGTCATAGGATTCCCAGCTAGACTGCTCAGAAAAGCGGTTCTTCCATTGAATCAACAACTGCACCTCGAAAGCACCATCCACATCAATGGTCCGCAAATCGAGAACCTTATCAAGTTCCAAAAGTAATTCCCAGTCAGAATTAATTGGAAGAGGGGCCAACGGAGCAGAGATATCATAACCGTGAGCAGCCTTGAGAAGTGAGACAAGAAATACAGGATGTACACGAGAATTAGGAGGTAGTTGAAGTTCATAGGCCACTGTTAGGAAACAAATGTAAATATCCCACTTAATTAGGGATTGTTAGTATCCCACATAATTAGGGATTATGATTAGTATCAATCGTCATAATGAGTTATAATGAGCCATTAAGACTGAGGCTCCTACTTTGTATATAAATAGGGATTGTATACATGAGTAAAGTACAACTTCTTCTTTAGAAAGTATTCTGATTACATGGTATCAGAGCCTGGCAGCTCTCTTTTTTTCGTTTTTTCTTCCCGTTTCCGGCGCTGATTTGCTTCTGTCCGTCACTATTCACTATGCACGGCGCTCCGGTGGTCGGAGGATTTTGTTCACACGCGCCCCACCGCAGGATTCGCCGTCGCCCGACCGGTCCGTCACCGGAGTCTCGCCGCCATTCGACCTGCGCGTGGCCTTCACGCGCCGCCCCCATTCTCGCCGGAATTCAACGCGCCGGCGCGTGACGGCGTTTTCCGGCGACTTTGCTGCGTTGTGATCGACTAAGTGCTGCCGTCCTTCCCCTTGTGGTTTCGTGTTGTGGGTACCCCCGGTTTGGTGTTTCGTTGTTGATTTCGCCCTTTGCTACTGTTGGGAGTGCGTTGTTGCTTCTGTTTCTGTCACCTTTGCTCTATTCGCCACCTTTGGGCGTGTCTTTGGTTATTACTTCCACTTATTTGGCTATTCCTTCTGTGGTGTTTGGCTTTGCTTGCCTCTTATTGGGGCTGTTTTCCGTTAGTGTGATTGTGACGCCACTTTGATCAGTTGTGTGTGCTATCTACTTGCATTAATGGCTGATTCTAAGGCTAGTGTCACTACTAAAATTGTTCTTGTGACTAACAAAATCACTGAACACATTGACCTGGACAAACTATATGGATTGGAGCAAAACCGTCCGCATGTACATGCTTAGTATTGAGAAGGAGGGACATTTGACTGATACGCCTCCTACGGATGACCCTAAGATGGCTTGGGCCAGAGCTGATGCTCGTTTGTTCTTGCAAATCCAGAATTCTATTGACAACGAAATCTTTCCCTCAGTTAGTCACTGTAATACTGTTAAGGAACTTATGAGTTGCTTGGAATTTCTGTACTCTGGAAAAGGCAATATTACTCGCATTCATGATGTCTGCAAAGGATTCTATCGTGCTGAACAGCAGGGCCGTTCTTTGAAGACCTTTTATGTGGAGTTTAAGAAAATGTATGAAGAGTTGAAGATGTTAATGCCGCCTACCACTGACCTGAAGGTCCAGGTTGATAATATGGAGAAATTGGCGATTCTTAGCTTTCTTACTGCCCTTGATCCGGTCTATGAGACAGTTCGTTCCTAGGTTCTGTCGAGTTCTGAACTTCCTTCGCTTCAGGATGTGTACTCTCGTGTGCTTCGTGCAGATAGTCTCTTACACCCACCTTCTACTCCTAATGCTAGTGCGTTAGCTGGCCATGGTCCCACTGATAACCACCACCAGCCCTCCTTGACATCTGGAAATAGTACATCATCCTCGATCTCTGCTGATTCACGGAACCAGGGTCCTCCACGCTCGGGCCACAATCCCCCGACTCCTGGTCCTATTGTTTGCTTCTATTGTAAAGAACCTGGTCATACCAAACGTTACTGTCATAAGTTGCAAAACAAGCTACAACGTACTAGAGCTGCTCATATGGCACAATCCTCAGATCAGTCTGCCAATGTTCCATCCACTTCGAGTGCACTTGCTACAGGTAACGGTGACTCATGCCTTGCTACTTCTTCCTCGAAGTGGATTATTGATTCCGGTGCCACTGACCACATGACAGATAACCATCATTTGTTCTCTACGTATGCACCTTATGCCAACCCCTCATCCATCACTATTGCCAATGGTTCTGCTTCTCGTGTCCTTGGATCTGGCACTGTTACACCTACATCCTCTGTTTCTTTATCGTCTGTCCTTAATGTGCCTGACCTTGCTTTTAACCTTTTGTCTCCTAGCAAGCTTACTCGTCAGTTGAACTGTTTTATCTCACTTTTTCCTGACCATTGTGTGATTCAAGATCTTACGATGAAGCAAATTATTGGTAGGGGATATGAATCTGGAGGTCATTGCTTTCTTGACGATCGGGTGCCGCGTTCAGTTGCTTGCTCTGGTGGTTCCTCTCCGTTTGACGTTCATTGTCGTTTAGGTCATGTGTCTTTGTCATCCTTGAAAAGGTTGTATCCTCAGTTTCATCATTTGTCGTTGTTAAAGTATGAGTCGTGTCAGTTTGCTAAACACCACCGTGTTCACCTGGCACCTCGCATCAATAAACGGGCTGCGTCCCCCTTTGACTTGGTTCATTCTGATGTTTGGGGTCCTTGTCCTGTCGCGTCCATGTCTGGTTTTAAGTACTTTGTTACTTTCATTGATGATTTTTCTCGAACCACCTGGCTTTATTTAATGAAAACTCGTTCTGAGTTATTTTCTCACTTTTGCCATTTTTGTACCAAGATAAAAACGCAGTTTGGTGTCTCTGTGAAAACCTTGCGAAGTGATAATGCTAAATAGTATTTCTCTACCCAGTTTCACGACTATATGCTTACACATGGCATGCTTTATTAGTCCTCCTGTGCAGATACACCTGCTCAGAATGGTGTAGCTGAAAGAAAAAACCGGCACTTATTAGATGTTGCTCGCGCTCTACTGTTTCAAATGCATGTTCCTAAATCCTTTTGGGCTGATGCTGTGTCCACCGCCTGCTTCCTTATTAATCGTATGCCATCTCCTGTTCTCAGTGGTGACATTCCGTACACCACTTTGTTTCCTTCCAAACCCTTGTTTCCTATTGATCCCAAAATCTTTGGTTGTATCTGTTTTGTTCGAGATATTCGTCCGTGTCACTAAACTTGATCCCAAATCTCTCAAGTGTCTTCCTTGGCTATACTAGGGTTCAGAAGGGTTATCGGTGCTATTCTACTGATCTTCGTCGCTATCTTGTGTCTACAGATGTTACTTTCCATGAGTCTACTTCGTTCTTCCCTGACCCTGCTCCACCTCCATCTTCTACTCCTGACCCCGATCTTGATCACCTTAGTGTATGAGATTCGTTCCCCACCAGTGCAAGCATCTGTGCCGGCCCCTGCTCCACCTCCTATCCACCATGTTTATCAGAGACGTCCTAAGGAAAGTAATGCCGCTGCTCATCTTTCTGACCCACCAATACCCGCCTCGGCGCCTGATCCGCACTTAGCCCCGTCGCCTTCACTTGTCTCTGACCTTGAACCAGTGACTGATACTCTAGATCCTACTGCCTCTTCTGCTGACCTGCCCATTGCCCTCCGTAAAGGTAAACACACTTGTACGTACCCGATTTCCTCGTTTGTTTGCTATACTCACCTGGCGCCTACATCCTGTTCCTTCATCGCATCCTTAGACTCTCTTGCCATTCCCACCCACCTTTCCCAAGCCTTGGCCCATCTCGGTTGGCGTGCTGCGATGGACGAAGAAATGATGGCCCTTGATAAGACTGGTACCTGGACTCTTGTTGATTTACCTCCTGGAAATAAGGCTATTGGGTGTAAGTGGGTGTTTGCCGTTAAGACGAAAGCTGATGGTACCTTGGAACGATTGAAAGCTCGATTGGTTGCTAAGGGTTATGCTCAAACATATGGTGTTGACTACTCCGAAACTTTCTCCCCTGTGGCCAAATTGTCCTCTGTTCGTCTCTTCATCTCTATGGCAGCTACCCATGGTTGGAATCTTCATCAGCTGGATATTAAGAATGCCTTTTTAAATGGTAATCTTCTTGAGGAAGTATACATGGAGCAACCGCCTGGCTTTGTTGCTCAGGGGGAGCATGGCAAGGTATGCTACCTTCTGAAGTCTTTATATGGCTTGAAACAGAGCCCTCGTGCTTGGTTTGACAGATTCAGTTCTGTGGTTAAGTTTGGTCTGAATCAAAGTAAATGTGATCATTCTGTGTTTCATCAATGTACGGATGCTGGCATGATTCTCTTAGTAGTCTATGTCGATGACATTGTTATTACAGGTAGTGATACGTCAGGGATCTCATTACTCAAGGCCTTTCTTAATTCTCATTTCCAAACAAAGGGTTTGGGTCCATTAAAATACTTTCTTGGGATCAAAGTTATGAGAAGCAAGAAAGGCATTCTCCTAACCCAGCGGAAGTATGTCCTTGATCTACTGAAAGAAACTGGAAAACTTGGAGCAACACCCAGTAGTTGTCCCATGATTCCTAATCCCTTCTTGGACATTGATGATAATGTGCCGTTTGATGAACTACCTGAGGATGTGAGAAAAAGGATTGACCCTGAGAAGATTAAACCATTTGCCTACCCCGAGCGATACCGAAGGCTGATTGGAAAATTAAACTATCTCACGGTAACTCGCCCTGATGTAACCTTTCCTGTCAGTAGACTTAGCCAATTCATGGTAGCACCAACCGTTGCTCAATGGGAAGCTTTAGAGCATGTCCTGCATTATTTGAAGGGCTCCCCTGGTCGTGGCATACTCTATAAAAATCATGGTCACACAAAGATTGAGTGTTTCTGTGATGCCGATCATGCGGGGTCAAAGACGACTAGGAGGTCCACTACAGGCTATTGCGTTCTTGTTGGTGGAAACTTGGTATCTTGGAGGAGCAAGAAGCAGGACGTGGTGGCAAAGTCTAGTGTAGAGGCCGAGTATCGAGCCATGTCTCAGTCCGTACAGGAGATTGTGTGGATTCACCAGTTAATGAAGGAGGTTGGTCTTGCCACGTCATTGCCTGCGAAGTTGTGGTGTGATAATAAAGCTGCCTTACACATAGCCTCCAACTCCGTGTTCCATGAACGTACGAAGCACATTGAGATTGATTGTCACTTTGTACGTGATAAGATCAAAGAGAACTTTATCTCTACAGGACATGTACCGTCTAATGATCAGTTGGGTGATTTCTTGACTAAGGCCTTGGATGGCACTCGGGTTGACTATCTTTGTAACAAGTTGGGCCTGATTAACATCTATGCTCCAACTTGAGGGGGAGTGTTAGGAAACAAATGTAAATATCCCACTTAATTAGGGATTGTTAGTATCCCACATAATTAGGGATTATGATTAGTATCAATCGTCATAATGAGTTATAATGAGCCATTAAGACTGAGGCTCCTACTTTGTATATAAATAGGGATTGTATACATGAGTAAAGTACAACTTCTTCTTTAGGAAGTATTCTGATTACAACCACAAAACCCATCGTGTGAAGAACTGGATAAGGACCAAAGTAGTGAGGTGATAACTTTTCAAACTTGTGTTGAGAGAGCGATTTCTGTCTAAACGGCTGAATCTTGAGAAACACCATATCACCAGGAGCAAAAACATCTCTACGATGAGAATCTGCCTGAATCCTCATTTGAGTTTGAGCATAACTCAAATTATCTTTTGATGGTTGTGAGGACAGTGTCACGTTCATCAAGAAACTCCGCCAAATCTTGAATGCGAGTGTCACCTTTAACAAATGGCAGCAAGGACAGAGGATCTTTCCCATAAACCACTTTAAAAGGAGAGTGACCAGAAGAAGAGTGAAAACCAGTATTGTAAGAGAATTCGGCCCAGTGGATGAAGAGACTCCATTTTTTAGGATGATCTTGACAAAAACACTGCAAGTAAGTCTCCCAACACCGATTGACAACCTCAGTTTGCCCATCCATTTGCGGGTGGTAGGAAGTGCTCATTGTCAAAGTTGTACCACTCAAGCAAAATAGTTCCTATCAAAAAGCACCGAGGAAAACAGGATCTCGATCAGAAATAATGGATTTTGGAAACCCATGGAGACGGACTACTTTACAAAATAAACTAGCAACAGATTGGCTGAGAATGAACGCGGCAAGCTAAAAAATGAGCTGCTTTGCTGAAACAGTCAACCACCACAAAGATGCATTCCAAACCATTAGACATAGGTAATCCAGTAATGAAATCCATTGAGATATCTTCCCATATATGCCCTGGAATGGTAATAGGCTGCAAGAGGCCCCCAGGAGTTTGTGGTACATATTTAGCATGCTAACAAGCCTCACACTTCTGAATAAAAGCAGCAACTTGATTTTTCATGTCTTTCCAGAAATAATATTGCAGCAAATGTTTCAAAGTTTTGAGAATGCCACCGTGCCCACCAAATGGAGTAGTGTGCCTCAGTGATAAGGGAAGTAGTACAGGAAGAAGAAGCAGGCAGGACCAAACAATCTTTATAATATAATTTCCCCGAGTTAAGACTAAAATGTGGCACTGACTTCGAATCAGATTGCAAGGAAGTCAAAATAGGTGATGTACATGGATCTTATTCCAACTGGCAAGGAAGATCTTTAAAGATTGAAGCATGAGGAATGACTAGAGAAAATAATTCACCTGAATGTGGCATCCTGGACAACGCATCAGCAGCCTGGTTGGAGGAACCAGATTTGTAGATGATGGAAAAAACAAAGGGAAGTAGTTTTAGAATAAGCCTTTGCTGTTCAGGCGTGGTAACACGCTGTTCAAGCAAATATTTGAGACTGAAGTGATCCGTATGTACTTCAAATTTACGCCCCAAAAGATAGTGTCGCCATTTCTGCAAAGAGAAGACCAAGGCCAGAAGTTCCCTGTTATAAACAGAAGTATGTTTCTTAGATGGAGATAACCCCTTGCTGTAAAAAGCAATTGGATGGCCAACTTGTTGCAACACAGCACCAATAACACTTGAAGAAGCATCACATTCAACAATGAATTTCTTAGAAAAATCTGGTAAGTGTAACACCGGATTATTCACCAAAGCCTTCTGTAAATCTTGGAAGGCTGACAAAGAAGTAGCATTCCATGAAAAACCATCCTTCTTAGTCATATCTGTCAATGGCTTAGCAATCTGACCATAATGTTTAACAAACTTGCGATAATAGCCAAAAAGGGCCAAGAAGCCTCTAAGTTCTGAAATATCTTTAGGTAATGGCCACTTATCAATAGCAGCAATTTTGTCAAGATCAATCACCACTCCCTTTGCAGAAATAATATACCCAAGAAAAGAAATCTCAATGTTGAGAAAATCGCACTTGTCAGGATTAGCATAAAAAGCTTGCTGCATCAAGAGTTGAAAGATAATAGTGAGGTGTTTTATGTGATCCTGAAAGGTTTTGCTGTAGGTCAATATATCGTCAAAGAAAACCAAAATGAACTTCTTGAGGTAAGGCCGAAATAGTTCATTCATAGCAGCCTGGAATGTAGCTGGGGCATTAGTAAGGCGTCAGATTTGATGATATCCGAATCGAAGATCGATTTTCGGAAAATAAGTAGCCCCATGGAGTTCATCAATTAACTCATCAACAGTAGGAATGGGGTACTTCTCTGGTATAGTAAGCTGGTTCAGCTCTCTGTAATCCACACAGAAGCACCAAGAGGAATTTTTCTTTGAAACTAGCAAAACAGGGCTTGCAAATGGACTGACACTGGTCTGTATGAAACCTTTCCTGAGTAATTCAGCAACTTGCTTCTCAATTTCATCCTTCTGAGAATGAAGATATTGATAAGGTCGAATGTTTGGAGGAATGGCACTTGGATACAGCATAATTGCATGGTTCTTTTCTCAGATAGGCGGAAGAATTTGAGGTTCTTCAAAAACATCTGCATACTGCTGCAACTAGCCTTGGAGAGTTTCAGAACATTGAACAATTTCCACACTGCGTAATGAAACTGTTGATGCAGGTTGAGAAATTCCCTGAAGTTTGTACCTCTTGCCATCAACCTAGAAAACCATGAAAGCCTCCACGGTATTAAGGGAAGCCAACCACTTAATTCCCAAGACCATGTCAACGCTGCCAAGAGAGAAGGGAAAGAAATCTTCCATGATTGTCAAACTCTATACCGTGACCACTAATTTTTTGCAGATAGAACGGCAAGTAACCATAGAACCATCGCCAACTTGTACGCCAAAAGGAGGTAGCTGTTCTGAGTCAATACCCAAGTTGGTTAGTAATTGGTGAGACACAAAATTATGTGTCAAACCACTGTCTATGAGAATTAAAACCGGTTTTGAACCGACAACCCCTTCCACTTTCATGGTCGAAGCAGTAGAATTCCTGAGAATAGCGTGAAGCAAAATCTCGACGATGCTTACATTGTACTCCACCACTTCATCGTGTATTGCACTGTCATCATCTATATCGTTAGTGATTTCCATTACTCATAGCGAAGTAGTTTTGCATCGATGACCCCGAGTGAACTTTTCTCCGCAGCGATAACAGAGCCCTTTTTCTCGTCGGAATTGAAGTTCATTTTCCTAGAGAGAAGGCATGACTGAAGTAGTAGGATGATTAGTAGATGCCGTCATAATTAATGGCTTCACAAAATCCGTAACAACCTGATTTGATATCAGATTTGAATTGCCCTGCTGACATAGCATGAAAGCTTTATTTTCTCTCCAATTAGTTGCCCATTCATAGCCACGTGACAACTGCTATGAGGGATGCAGGGCTTGTTAACTCTGAATTTTGGATTCACATTCACGAGCAAGGATTGCGACTTTGTATATAGTTTGTGGCTTATGAATCTTGACATTTGCCTTCAATTCTTCCTTCAACCCATGAATGCATATCATGAGTAAACAATGCTCTGGCCAACCTTGGACTCTCGAAGAGCGTCGGATAAATTCCTTTCGGTATTCCTCAACAGTCACTGTTGGCTTGATGTCACAAAAAGATGTTTGGGTTTTGGAATTCTGCTGGTCCAAAATTATCTTGGAAGATCTGTACTAACTCACCCCAATAACGAATGGTTCGGTTGGAAGAGACTGAGGTAAACACATCCAAGGCATCCCCTTCTAAATTCAAGGCCGCTGCTTCTACTTTTAAATCCTCTGGAGTCTGGTAATAGCGGCAATATTTCTCCGCCTTCATCATCCAACCCCTAGGATCTCCTTCAAACTTTGGGAAATCCACTTTAGTGTGTGGCCGTTTGTTTGGTTTTTTGTTCCACCAAGGGCTGTCATATTCTCCTTCCTAAAATCTTCTATGTTCTTTCCAGCATCCTTCTTCGCAGACTCAATCTCCAAGGAAGAATTTTTCTGTTTCTTCATCTCTTGCATATCAAAATCCAAACTTTGTAGTTTACCCACAATGTAGGTTAACTGTTTTGCCAAAGAGTTTGGAGTTGCGGAAGTTTCAATTTCATTGTGTTTTGAAGACTCAACCTCGTGATTCTAAGACGCAGAATCTGTCGACTGTTGATTCTTGCATGTGCTGCCCATGATTCCACAATTTGGCCAGAGATCAAGGCTCTGATACCAATTTGTTAGATCCTTGAATTTAGGATCAAGGAAATTAAGAGGAAACTTTCTAGAACCAGAATCTGAAGTCCTAGACCAAGACACAATAAGTTATCTAAATAATATCTCATATTCGTAAACTGTCATACATGAGAATATAAATAGAGAAACAACATAACTGACAACAACAGTTTCACAAACAAATATCACAACCGACAATAACCACCCTAGCCTTTCTAAAACTGCCTAACATATAACCAGAAAATACTGCAAACAGACTACAAACTCGCCTAAACAGAACGCCTCTTTCTTGAGTATACTAACAGAGGACGCGATATCCTAACAGAATGACTAGGTAAGGTGTAAAGATGATGTTCCCTACTATGATCTGACTGGACTACGGCTTTAGTTGCAAAGGACTTTAATGCATCAGTGTGTAGGGCAGTGCAGAAATAAGAACATTCAGGTAAAAAAAAAAAAATTCCTTTTGTCATTGCCAGAGATGGGCGGTTCAGAACTCTCCTACCCCAAAGTCAGGATACCAGGTTTAGTGAGAAGTTAAAAGTTAGGTCAGAAAACCACAACCTCCAGAAAAGTTCCTTTGGCACAATGAACAGGGAAGACCTAAATTTTCTCTACCCCTGATTCTGATACTACGAAGTGACTAGAATACGCAAGAATGTGAATGATTTGAATTTGAACATACAAGGAGCTTAGCTTATGTTGTGCTATATTTATGGTAAGGAGAACGCTTTAAATTATGTGAAATATGCAATCTTGGATTAGTAGTAAACTTTTAAGTAAATCAAGAGGGAGATGTGCCACAATTTGGACCATGGTAATTAAAAAGAGCAAGTGATAAACTAGGGGAAAAAGGAATTAAATAGGAAGCAGGCACACATGAAACAACAGAGGGAGAGAGACTATGGTCAACGAGGAAGTAGAGTCTAATGCATTATACGTTTTGTTTTGAAATAATAAGACAATTATGCAGATATGCACTTGATTAGTGATTGATGAATGAGTTCATACAAAGGCATAGTTACCAGATACAAGCCCTCCATTGGGGCATGAACAGCTCCTTTCAGCAATGCCACCAACAGCCAAAATGCATCCTCCTCACTCATATATAAGAGTAATAGACCAGCCAAGAACCCCATTCCCTGGATTTTTTAAAAGGTCAATAATACATTGTTGTGCTACATGCAACGGCAAAAAAAAAAACAAAAAAAGTGAGACCATGAGCTGAACCTGAACATATCCAACGTTTCTGTCAAATACCGAGTAAGCCTTTAGAACATTGTAGAGCGATCGCTGCCCAGGTCCATGCCTTTGTTGGAAGAACACGTGTGACGGAAAGGTACGAGAAATATCTCGAATTATATCTAGCTCAGAGGCTGATGTTTCATATATCACTAGTTGCTGTAAAGGACAAAAGATCTTGTAAATGCAAACTGAAGCGTTCACTTAATTGTACAAAAAAGGATAAATGCTTTGCATACATTGATCACTAAGAAGTATTAACCAATTATACTTGCAGAACTAAATAGTCAATTATACTAATTTTTCCCCCTTCCTATGATATATAAGAAAGCGAATTTTAAAAATTCCCTCAATGCTTTTATGTAGGCCAGTCTAAAACGATTCACTTCAATGGTTATGATCGGCAAGAAACTGCACAAGCCCATTCTTTATTTATCAAGATCCAGAGCAAGGCCTAAATTTTTTTTTTTTTCTGTAATGTTAATTTCGAGCTAGCACAAAAATGAGATTAAACAGAGACTTGCAGGTTGCAGGCTCAAAAACTAGTTAAAAATTTTAGTCAAATGGAGAACTAAATGCTTAAATTTCTTCAATGAACAAATAGAAAGACAGAAGTAGAAATAACATCCAAATAACTGATAAATAAACTTGTTCATGTGCGTTACACAAACTTGTGCACAACTGTGCCAGTGGATGAGAGGTTTCCTTTAAAGAAGTACGAGCAAAGGTATGACCACATTCTTTCGATTTTTTAGATAACCTTATTGATATAAAGGATGACCAACAATAATCACATGTCCTAGCTTGGTGTTTCTTCTTTACATAACCCATCCATCTAAAATTTTTACACAACAGCTACTCAGGGTTCTAACATCTCCAGGAACATTCATTTGCTTGCAAATATGGAGCGATGACAATGAGCCATAGTCCTCCCTGCTAGCACATGCTTCTTTCTAGATCTCCTCTTAGTTCATATAGGTGAACCAGAACTTCTCGAATGTAAGTCCAGATTCAGTTTCTTCTATTAGGCATAAATTCCATTGCCCGTGGCCTAGATAAGTCAAGTCCTCTGTTTGGACATGACTTCTCTCTCTCTCTCTCTCTCTCTCTCTACAAATTAACACCTCAAATCTCTATGACATATGTATATTACGTGTAAATCAAATTCCAAAACATCAACTCATTTAATTTTTCATTGTTGGCGGCTACTTTATTTTAAATAACATATACTCCCTTGTTCCAAAAGATGATTTTTCTAAAAACTTTTACTGCCCTTAAAATTAAAGTTGAACCCCAGACATGGCACATTCAATGCAGTAATAACAGCGAAAAAAAGAATGCAAAACCAAAACATAGACACAGTACAATAGGCAAAATCTCCTCAGTTTTTTAAATGAACTCAGACAGCTCAACACTATGGTAAGTACTGACAGCAATGAAGGCTAAGATGTATGAGATCGTCTTCATAAAGAAAAAGGATTACCTCATAAACTCCAGGATTCATAAGTAATAGGTCCCGACTTCCTGATATCAACTGCCAAACAAGGCCCCTTAAACAATCAGGAATTCCTTTCCTTACACGCCTTTTGACAACATGAGGTTTTTTCCTTACATAATGCTTCCAGTCACTCCCACCAACCCCAATCATCTTCCTCCATTTCCTTACCCTTCTTTCCTCCCTAACTCTGATGAAGAAAGATAACAGTAAAGGTAAGGCCATTGTGAACACTTGGAATTTTATTCATTCTCAGAAAATAGAAAAAGCTAGTGGGAACAAAATACCTCTCATACTCATTTGCTGACCTACTCTTAACTAAACCATCAGAAGAGGTGTTAGCATCCTGTTTTACAAACCCAAATCTGTCCACAGCTCTTGGTGAAGGAATTGGACCTGGTTCACGGTCATCTAATCTTTTCTTTTCCATTTAAGAACCAAAAACTAGCTCTTGGAAATCACAAGGCCGTTGGCATAGCATGCTTAATTAGGCGATATGATGAGGAAAACCTGACAAGCAAGATATATAGAAAATGAAATAATCTATAGTCATACATTTTACAATAATTATTGAGAGACAGAATAAGAAATTTGACAATGTTAGGATTTGGATTTCTTCAGAACATTTAGGTTAGGAAGTTATCTAGAATCAGAATCTGGAATCCTAGATAGGTAAAACAACATAATCTGTATATATTCATCAAGTCCCCTACTTTGTCTTACATATGGGCTTATATTGCCAAATACAATAACTGACTATAACATAACTGCCTTATCCTATTACTCCTAAAAGATAACTAACACAAACATAATCACTAATCAACATAATAACTGACACCTATAACTCATGCATAATAACTTCTACTTCAACTTAATTCTTTATCACACGTTTCTTTCTTCTAGAGTAAACCAGAAGAGGTTGTGACACCTGATCTGGTACTCTAACAGACAAGCAAGATATACATTGATGATTATTCAGCAAAAACCTTAAAGTAGCTATTGAACATGGGATGAAGCAATTTCATTTATACAGATGAAAATACATGCAATGAGAAGACTGGTTAATTTTTTTTTTAATTATCAGAGAAAAGCAACTAATAGTGACTTTCATCAGTCAACCAACAACACAAGCATGCCACCGATGTAATATATAAACATAATAAAGATTTAAAAGTCTGTTAGAGTTAGTTAAGGGATATAGCCGTTAGGCTAATGGCAGCTGTTAAGTCTATTAGTTAGGGAATTAAAGTTGTTAGTTTAGTCAGAAAGGCTGTGTATAAGCCTATAAATAGACGCTCCTACCTATTGTAATCAGGTTTTTTGCAATGTGAATGATAGAAGTATACCCTTTCCTTCTCTCTCTCTAATCTCTTCTACTTCTTCTTCAATCCTCTCTTTCTCATCTCTTCTACCCTAATTCCCAATTCTATAAACATTCATATTACAAAGGCTTATCAGTGGTATTAGAGCTTTCGGTTCTTGGCCTTGGTTATTGGCTCTTCACTCCGGTGCCTGAATGGCAGAAACAAGATCCCAAGAAAATTCAAGAATTATGGAAGAATTATTCCAAGCCATTGAACAGAAGATAGGAGCCTTTGATGCTCTCCAAGAATCAGTTGAAACGCTCACAATGCTATCCAAGGTTTCAGAGATGAATTGCAGTTACTACAATGTGGAATGCAACAGAATATGGAAACATCATGCAAGAAATGCAAGCCTTAACACTGGTAGCTCAAAGAAACAATCAACATGGACAACCCAGAGATCCAGAAATTCAAGAGGAGGGAATGGCAGATTGGGTTACCATCGCCCAACTCAATTTACTCACCTTTGGCAAGCCGATACTTTAGCAAAGTTTAACGTGACATTTGATGCTATTGCTGCCAAACTCGATCTCCCGGAGCAATATATGGTTGATGCTTATGTCGCTGCCTTAAAAGATAAGATTGCAGACTCGGTGCTTTTGTTCAACCCCTGGACGATGTTAGAGGCGCGACGCCTAGCGTGCGTTCAAGAGATTGCTGTGAATCGCAAACAATCCCGGAGTAATAGTGACGGATCGCAATGACCATATTCGGTCAGTTCGTTGGCTCTTCCTTCATCGTCCACGTCGAATACCAAGAACAGATCGTTTTCTAATGGGTATGCACAAAAAGTCCGATATACCCCTCAAAACTCTAAAGAATTGACTTTCCAGCAAAGAAACATTGTTTGGCCAGTAAAAGCATTCACGGTAGAGGAAGAAGCAGAGCATCGTCAGAAAAACTTGTGCTTCTTCTGCCATGAATAGATCTCTCATGATCACAAGTGTGTGCAGCAAAAAAATATGCAATTGCACCTGGTTCTTCTTAAAGGTGATGATGAAGACCTGGAACCGATAATTCAAGAACAGGAAGCAGAGGATGATATAGAAACGGAACATCCCTGCATCTCTCTCCATGCAGTTGAAGGCATTGCTCACTCTGAATCTATGCATGTTTTGGGGCACTCTTGGGAAGCAATCTCTGCAAATTCTTATGGATAGTGGCAAAAAGAGCTTGCAAGGAATCGATTTAGAGTTTATGTGGATGCAAGAGGTTCTGTTTGAAAAGTCAAAGGAACAACTGGTTTGCATTTATCTTGGTTCTAGCATTGTTTCTCTTGATGGGTCACAGCTAGATAACATTTTCCTTAAGTGTCAGGGGTATTTTGAAGACGCGCCAAGTTTGACACTATTAGATCAGTATGTGGGCTATGTGTATGAAAAAAATGGCCCAAATTTGTTGCTACAATGGGTTCGATTTATGAACCCTACAAATTTGTCTCTCCATCGGGGTTTCAACCATTCAAGTTCCTCCAACAAGCGTTAAGGTTCAGATCTGGTTCAAAGGCATGTTAGTTGGAATGCTTTATGGGAGAATTTGTTCTCTCAGTACAAAGGAAAAAAGAGGGAAGGTGCTGCAAGGATCAAGTCACAGAATTCAAGACTGTTTGGCTGAAGTTTTCCAGAATTAAGAAGCTTATGTTTTCAGTTGGTTTCACCCTATTAGATTGTATTTTGTAGGTTCAGATTTGTTTTTTCTTGTCAATCATCCTTGAGGGCAAGGATGTTTTGGGAGGGGGGTATTTGCTATGTAAACATAATAAAGATTTAAAAGTCTGTTAGAGTTAGTTAAGGGATATAGCCGTTAGGCTAACGGCAGCTGTTAAGTTCGTTAGTTAGGGAATTAGAGTTGTTAGTTTACTTAGAAGGGCTGTGTATAAGCCTATAAATAGAGGCTCCTACCTATTGTAATCAGGTCTTTTGCAATGTGAATGATAGAAATATACCCTTTCCTTCTCTCTCTTTGTTCTTTCTCTCTAATCTCTTCTACTTCTTCTTCTTCAATCCTCTCTTTCTCTTCTCTTCTACCCTAATTCCCAATTCTATAAACATTCATATTACAAAGGCTTATCAAGATGTTAAAAACAATAATAAGTAGAGTGGATCCCACGCATTTGCATGGAACCTGAGATGAGTTAAATGGTGAGGAGGAAGACAACAGGGGTAGCGTGTGGTAAATGGTAAATAAGGCTTAAAACATATTTATCTATTCCACGCATCCACTAATAATACGCATACGTTACCCCTTAAAATGCAATATTTCAACTCTGTATTTTAGCAATCAGCGCTGTGTAGACTAAGACAAAATCCTGTCTTAAGTTGAAATAAAAATGACTAATAAACAAACCAGCATAAGTAATTAAAGATGATGCATCTATAGAATCTAAGTAAGCATATAAACTGAAGACAAAAAACCACACCACCCTTGCAAGAATATCGATACAATAAATTCCCATTGTTAAAATAACAAAAGAATGGAGTCAAAATTTGACTTGACACCCATAGTGCAGAAACAGTTCAGAGAATTGGTCTTCATTCAGCAGATTTTTTTTTTTTCAAAGACATATTGAGCAGACTTAGTGTGGGAATGACGATATTTCTTCAGGTTAAATCTAGTTGTATTGCATAATGACTGACAAAAGAAAGTGAAACAAGCCAGGCACAGCTTCTAGTGATCCAATATTTGTTTTGACAATCAAAAGGGTAACAATAATGTCAAATGTAATTGGGGTTCTTTGATGTTATATGAACATATCCACAAATTTTAACTTTGAAACTTTTTGACTATGTGGATGGTAAAACTAAGGAATAAAGAAAAATATGTGGAGGCAGAGGGAGGGGGGAGATGGACAGAGGTCAATTGGATTTGCGAAATTCAAGAGGACTATACATGTAATAACTGTATTTTTCACCCTTCACTAAGCCCTAGCTCAAGCAAGGGTATGGCTCAACACAATTTATCAACATGGAAGGGCAATTTATCCAAGTAACAGAAAATTAATTTTTCATTAGCATAAAAAGAACTGAAATAAGAACTTAAAACAAAAATCTAACATGTTTTGCTTAGTAAGTCTAAGTATCTCCAATTGAGTTTGACTACTTGACAAAATTTTAAAAGAAGCGAACTAAAAAGACAAGAAACAATAGCAACGAAACAAACTAATTCCCAGGAAACAGGGAATTTCAAAGTCAAAAATATTTGCTGACTATGACATTTGAATTTACTTATAGCCTGAAAATTTTCTTTAAAGGCCAAAAAAACCTCTCCTTTGTCTTCTATCAACCCAGAAAGCTAGTAACTACACCTTTTATCCATAGCAATCAAATGCCAATTTCTTGATCTTCATAATCATTTCTGGGCAATGTGACCAACTCTCAAGGATTTTGTTCCAATAGAAAAGAGGAAGTTAAAAACTGGCAACCCAATTTTCAATCCTCCTCAATAAAGTTGCCTTTATTAAGTATGAATACAACAGCTTTAAGCTTTTATGATGAAAATCGGATTGCCCATAAATGAAGCCTCGATTAGTTTCATTTACAATTTAACACCCACGGTTGCAATAGTGGAATTGACCGCCTAAATAAGCAACTGAAAGATAAAACCTAACAACAACAAAAATACAAATCCATGAAGTGAATGTAGAGGTAGGGCTCACCTGATTGCAATTGGAGGAATCGCTGATTCGGTGGATGCCCTTTTCAGAGAAATTTCAAGCAGAAGATGTTGATTCTACTGATATTCCACGACCTTAACAACGTGGAAAAGAGAGACGCCGCGGATGGCCGGCAAAAACCTCAACTTGCGGCTATTGGAATGGATCTTTCTCACCGAGATTCTTTTAACAGAAATTTCAGCTGATACATAAACCTAAATTTAATTATTCTGTTATTATTGTTTTTTCTTTTTTCTTTTTGTTCGAAGATGGTTTTTTCATTTGATAGCAGGGGAAAAAACCTCACTACTATAAACTTTCTATGGTGAATTGGTGATTGTCAAAAGATTTCAAAGGCAACAAAATTGCAGTTTTTTTTTTTTTCCCGGCAGACGGAGTGAAAACGGAAACGTCGCGTTCAAACTTTAATGATGATTTTGTTTTAACGTGTTTTTTTAAAAAAAAAAAATTCATCAGACACAAACAATTTTCTGTATTTAATTTAGTTAACTATATAATTTTATAAAATACTACCACAATACTGTTTTCCGGTCAATTTTATTGAATATTCAGGTATTAAAATGATTCAATGTTCCTGGCAATAAATAAATAAATAAATGCCCGTTTGGTTCACAAAATTGAAGATAATGTAATAGAATGTAATGCAATGTAATAGAATGTAATGTAATGATGATTACATAATTTGTTTGGTTCGTCATCAGAGAAAGATGATACATATACATAATAATGTTTGGTTGGATTACATTGAAAATGAGAAATATATGGGAATAATATAGCAAATGACAAAATTACCCTTGTCTACATATATAACAATGTACACATTGGATTCATGATAATTTTTTTAATATTTAGTGATGAAAATATTATTCAGTGTATAGGTTGGGTTTAGAAGCGGTAATTCGGGTCGGGCTGGCGGGTTGGGCCCGCCAGCCCGTTTAACAAATCGGGTTCGGGCTGCAAAAATAGCAGCCCGTTTTTAATCGGGCTTGAAACGGGTTAACCCGCGGGTTAAACGGGTTAGCCCGTTTAGCCCGAAAAAAAAAAAAAAAAAACCCTTATACTGTCTCTCCCGCTCGGTCGGCCTCTCCGCTCTCCCAGACTCCCACTCGTGCGTGTCCTGTCTTCGATGTTCGATCGGTCTCTTCCTTCCCTCTTCTTTGAGCGCTCTGAACCCTAACACCGAGGAACGGCAACGGCCGCCTAACCCTCCCCCTCTTCCTCTTCGGCTCGGCGGCTCCGTCACAGCATCACTCTTCTTCTCCGACAAACTGGTCCGGGCTCTCCAAGTCTCCCCTCTTCCTTCACGCCTCCACCGCTCGGTGCTCTCCATCTCCAAGTCTCCCTCTTCCTCCGATCCTCAGCCGCTCTGTGCTATCCCAGACTCCCTCTTCCTCTTTGGACTTTGGCTTTGCGCCTCCGCCGCTCAGTTGCTCTCCCTTTGCTCGGAGGACGGTGGTGGCCGATCTGAAACGGTGAAACAAAACCAGCAAACCCTCCTCAATCTCATTCTCTTCCTCTCGGTGCTCGTCGACTCTGCTCTCAACTCCAAACACAGTTGAGACTCGTCACCCTTGAATTCCATCCGGCGTTAGACAATAGACAGTGTAAGAGGTAATTGTTTCTGTTCGTTTTTGAATTGAAGTAAACTAAAACCTGAAGCAAATCATTGAAAGTGGTTTGATTGTGCATTTGCTGGATGTTGACAGTGGTTTTCTGAGTCCTAGCATCATGAAATTCGAACTCTATATTTCTGTCTTTGGTTTGATTATGCATTTGCTCATTTTGCTGGATGTTGACAGTGGTTTTCTGAGTCCTGGCATCATGAAATTCGACTCTATATTTCTGTCTTTGGTTTGATTGTGCATTTGCTCATTTTGCTGGATGTTGACAGTGGTTTTCTGAGTCCTGGCATCATGAAATTCGACTCTATATTTCTGTCTTTGGTTTGATTGTGCATTTGCTCATTTCGCTGGATGTTGACAGTGGTTTTCTGAGTCCTGGCATCATGAAATTCGACTCTATATTTCCAATTGATTGTTGTACTGTGATTGTGCATTTGTTGGTTAAGCTCAAATGCTCATTTGTTGAATTGCTGTAATTGTGCATTTGCTGGATGAAAATTTGAACTCTGTAGTTCTGTCTTTGCTGGATAAGTGGATTTGTTTTTCTAATTCCATTTTGTACTATGATTGTGCATTTGTGGTTGTTGTTGGATTTTGTTTTCACTTTTGAATAATGCTTTTGTCCTTAAACAAAGATGATAATACTTTTGTTGTTAAAAAAAGATGGCTACCATGGATGTTGACAATGTGGCCACACAATCCGAACAACCTACTGAACTTGAAGCTTCCACTGTACAAACACAACATAAAGATGCTCCTACTGTAAATAAAAGGGCGAGATGTACGACATCTGATGTTTGGAGATACTTTACAAAACTTGGCATAGTTGATGGTAAGGAAAAAGCCAAATGTAATGGGTGTGGAAAGCTATATGCTGTGGGAAGTAAGGATTGTGGGACTTCACACCTTCGGCGTCATATTGAAAATTGTAATGCACTCCCAAAATACAAGGATGTTGGTGCCATGATGATAGACCAATCAGGGATTGTTAGAGCTAGAAAGATTGACCACAACAAAGTTCGAGAACTCATTGCCTATGCCATCATTAAACATAATCTTCCCTATGCTTTTGTTGAGTATGAGGGAATTAGGGAGTTGCTCTCATATTTGAATCCTGATTATAAGAGTATTACAAGAAAAACTGATGTGGTGGATGTACGGAATTTCTATCTTCATCAAAAGGACAACCTAAAGGCCAAACTAGCAATAAGTCCAAGTAGAATATGTTTGACTTCTGATTGTTGGACAGCAATAACTACAGAAGGTTATCTTTGCTTGACTGCTCACTTTGTTGATGAGAAATGGAATTTGCACAGCAAAATACTTTCCTTTTCTAAGATGGAGCCTCCTCACACGGGACTTGAATTGGCAAAAAGGGCGCATGAGATATTGATAGATTGGGGGATTGACAAAAAGGTTTTCTCTATCACGCTGGACAATGCTTCAGCAAATTTTCATATGCAAAGAATACTTAAAGAGAATTTGAATTTGAGTGGTAGCTTGATATGCAATGGAGAATTCTTTCATGTGAGATGTTCTGCCCACATCTTGAATCTCATAGTTCAGGATGGTTTGCGAGTAGCGGAAGCAGCTTTGAATAAAATTAGGAGCAGCATTATGTATGTACGGAAATCAGAGGCAAGGATGATAGAGTTCAAGAAAAGGGTTGAACAAGTTGGGGGAATTGACACTTCTGTGGGTTTAAGGTATGATGTCCCAACTAGATGGAATTCGACGCATGCAATGCTTGAAAGTGCAATTAAATATCGTCGTGCTTTTGCTAGCTTGGCCTTGAATGACGCAAATTACAATTATTGTCCAACAAATGAAGAGTGGTCAAGAGCAGAGGCTATGTGCACATTCTTGAAGCCTTTTGCAGTGATAACAAACTTGATATCTGGATCATCATATCCCACCTCTAACATGTATTTCACACAAATATTAAAGATTGAGTTGCTGCTAAAAGGACATTTGAAGAGTGAGGATTCTGTGATTCGGGATATGGCTCAGAGTATGCTTGACAAATTTGACAAATATTGGACTGAATATAGTGTTATTCTTGCATTAGCCATTATCCTTGATCCTCGGATGAAGCTTGAAGTCATAAAGTTTACTTTTGTGAAATTAGATCCCATAAATGCTCATGAGAAGATTGAAAACGTTAGGAGTAAGTTGTACTATGTTTTCAATGAGTATAAAAATGTGGGATCATCTTCATCTGACACCCCAATTAGTGGAGCTGCTTCAAGCTCGAATGCCAACACGGTGTTTATCACAGAACCAATTCCTAGCCGTAACTTGAATGAAGTGGATGACTACGAAGTTTTTGATGTAAGTTTGAAATTCTTAAATAGTTTTTGTTTAGATTTAATTTGAATTTTCATTGTCACTATCCTCTGTTCATTTAATTTGACCTTTTTATTAATTTTTCAATGGTATAGGATTTTTTTTCATTCAAGTGTCAAGATGAGGCAACAATTGAAAGGTTTGAATTGGACTACTATTTGGAAGAAGCGATACTTGATAATAGATTGGCTACAAGATTTAATGTCTTGGATTATTGGAAAGCCAACTCAGCTCGATTTCCCTATCTTTCAAAGATGGCATGTGATATTCTTAGTATTCCAATTACTACCGTTGCCAGTGAATCAGCCTTTAGCATAGGATCTCGGGTTCTCACAAAGTATCGATCTTGTCTTCTTCCAGATAATGTTGAAGCTCTCATTTGCACACGAAATTGGCTTCTTGGTTTTCCATGGGATGGTAATATTTATAATCATATTTGTTTATTTATCTTTTTTAATATATTTATTTAATAAATCTTTTATGTTTATGTCATTACTTGTGGCAGAGGATTCTGAGATAGAGAAAAGGGAAACTGCTCCTGTCCCTATTTTTGCTGCTTCAGACAATGCTTCGAATATAGTGATTGCCGATTGAAGAATGACGAAGGAAGATTACAAGTTTTTGTTGTTGTTGTGAAGAATTAGCTCCAAAAAGATTATAACTTTCTTGCTAATTGTTATTGTATTATATGAATTATATCCCTCATTCCCTTCGAATACACTTATGCCATGTCTTCATTGTCTTGCCTGATGAGTGATACATGATTTGCAATTTTTCATGCCATGCATAGATAGTAAACTTGTGAAATTCATTTATGTGTGAAGGACAAAATTAATTAGAAAACTTGATGTGTGATGCATGATTTCATTTATTTCATTCATTAGATATGACATGATTTCAACTAAATGACTTAGTGAGTTATTTATGTAATTAGGAAAAAGTAATGGTAGATTGGTAGTATTAATTAGTAAGGTTATGTGTGTGCAACATGAAATTATGTGGCATTGGCAAGCAATAAAAACTAATGGGAGCAAATAATTTGTGTGGCAAATTGGTCCAGTTTGTATAGCCCAAATTCACAAAAAAAAACGAAAACAAGTATAGCCCAAAAAAACGAAAACAAGCATGCTGGGCAAAAAAAAACAGTGATATAGCCCAAAATCAAAAAAAAAAAAAATTCGAGCTGGCGGGTTAGCCCGCCAGCCCAAATAATCGAGCTCGGGCTGCCCTATGGCAGCCCGTGTTATAATCGGGCTGAGTGAAGCCCAGCCCGATTTCACTGAACCCGCGTCGGGCCAGCCCGTCGGGCTCGGGCTGGCCCGAATTCCCTGTTCTAGTTGGGTTCATGTTAATTTTGTTAATATTTAATGATGGACATATTATTAAATGATATGTTTTAATATTTTTTTAAAGGTGAGATATATTTTTTTAATTTTAATGGGGAATATTTCTTAAGTTTCTATATTATTAATTAATTTTTAATATTTAATGGTGCTAACTAAAATTATTTAATATTTAACAGCATTTATGGGTGGGCACTTTGGTCAATTTAAAAAAATTATGATAGCAATAGTGTCATTTTCACTTGATTACAGGATGTTTGCATCCTCATTCATCAGTCATAGTAGTGTAATCCTGATTACATCAAATGATGTAATCAGGATTACAAAATTTAATCATGTTTACATTACATAAGTACAACCAAACGTTGTAATCACTCTATTATATCAAGATTACATGTAATCGAACCAAACGGGCTATAAAACGATTCAACGTAAACCAAAACACTTCACTTAAATGATTTTATATACTTGATGATGTATTTAACCAAATATAGTTAGATTTTAGGCTAAATTATATAAAAAATTCTAAAAGTTAAGGGTCCGTTTGGTATACTGGAATTTATTTTGATGAAAATGGAGATAGATATAGCTATGGATATGGAGATGAAAATGGATATAAGATTTAAAAGTACATTTGGTATATCATGGAAATGATGCCTAATTTTTTTTATGAAAATACCAAAATGCCCTTTTACATTAAAAAAATCATAAAACCAAATTCATCCCCTTCCCCTATCATCCACCACCGCAAAATCACCATATTTAGTTTCCACGATTCCCACCAACTTACAAGGCTCAAAATCCTCCAATGTCTGAACCACACTTCTCATGGTAGGTCTTCCTACTGTAGCTATCCTCACCACCTTCACAGCCTCCTCTCTGCAAATCTCTGCAATTCTTAAGTCCATCATTCCCATTATTTTCCCCTTGTTCTCTTATTGCACACACAGCTCACTGTGTCCTTCTCCCCAAATTGTGAGAGAGGAGGGTCAAATCTAAAGAGAGGACATTATCACCAGTAGCTAGAAGCTGTCGTTTCTTTGGTTGCTAGAGGAGTGGAGGTCACGATTCAGGGGTGAATTAGTGTTCTCATGGTGGTTGTTCTTCAGATCTGTCGACCATGATGGAGGTCATCGTCCCTATTGAGGTGAAAAGCTCATCGACGGTAGGTGAGTAGATTGCCGGTAGTGGGGGAAGGTTGTTGGTAGCAAGAAAAAGCATGTCAGTGGTGGGTGTGTGGCTAGTCCACCGCTATCATTGTCGGTGGTGATGAGATGAGACCGTGAAGCTTAAAGGGCAAACAATACTTTGTATATAAGTTGATGGCTAGAAATGATGAAGTGTCAACTATTTTACATGGGGAAGACTTTTTCAGCAATTTGTGGTTGATGCATATTAATGATTAAGGCCCAAAGGTTGTTATGGGTTAGGACACATCAAAAAGAATTATGTGCAGACATGTACTAAGGATTATCTGATGCTTTGTTCAATAGGGAGAGAAATGTATCAGCTACTAGGAAACGAATTATTCTACCTTCCTCATTTATAGGTGGAGCACGTTACATGATTCGGGCTTATCAAGATACCATAACAATATGCAGATTTGCTGGGTACCCAGATCTATTCATAACATTTACATGCAATCCATCATGGCCTGAAATATCAAGATATTATCAAAGCAATTCTCTAAAAACTGCAAATAAGGCCGATATCTTATCTAGGATTTTTAGACTCAAACTGAGGGCTCTAATGAATGTTATTAAGAAGAAGTTATTTGGCAACGTCCGTGCAAGTACTTATACATAATATTATTTATGTCATGACTTTTTCATAGTTTTGATCTTTCAACTATAGTGTATGACGGAAAATAATTAACATCTTTTGCTTAACTATGTTTTCCAATCACAAAAGTTTATACGATTGAATTCCAAAAGAGAGGCTTGCCACATGCACACATCCTTATATGGCTAGCAAAATGTGACAGGATAAAAGATCCTGCTGATGTAGACAGAATTATATCTGTCGAGATCCCAGATGCAAAGTTCAAGCCTCAGTTGTATGATTTGGTGCAAAAATTCGTGATGCATTCTCCATGTAGCCATCTTAATCCAAAAGCGCAATGTATGATGGATAAGAAATGCATAAAGTTCTTCCCTAAGCAATTTAATGAAGAAAAAAATATTGACCAAGAAGGATTTCCTGCATATAGGAGAAGAGACGATGGTAAGTTTGTTGAAGTGAAAGGCATTCCGTTAGACAACAAGTATGTAGTGCCATATAATCCTATGTTGTTGTCTATGTTTTATGCCCATATCAATGTTGAAATATGTAATTAGTCTACTGTAATCAAGTACCTATTCAAGTACATTAGCAAAGGAAATGATCGTGTGGTAGCCTCAATTTTGATACTAACCAAAATGGGAATCCTTAGAGATCATTGTATGAAATTCAACAGTATTATAATTTTCGTTATATTTCTGCATGTGAGGAAGCTTGGCACATATTTGGTTTTGATATCCATCATAGGTTCCCACCAATGAAAAGGTTAAGTTTTCATCTACCAAACCAACAATGTGTTATTTACTTTAACACTGATGATGTCATTGACATTCTAGACAAGCTAAGAGTGTGCGAGTCTATGTTCATTGCTTGGATGAAACAAAATAAAGACAATGATTTGGCAAAAACACTTTATTATTATGAATTCCCATAATATTATGTCTATCATCGAAGCAAACGAATCTAGAAAAAAAAAAGGAAAAGAGGATTTGTAATTAGTCGACTTACTCATGCTTCACCTTCATCTGGAGAATTATACTACCTCAGGATATTGTTGACTAAAGTAAAAGGGCCATCGTCTTTTGAAACTATTAGGACAATTGATGGTATTGTATATCCTACATATCGGGTTGTATGTATTGCATTGGGATTGTTAGATGACGACACTGAATTTAATTCTACTCTGAAGGAGGCTTCAGAATGGGCAACCGGCCGGTCACTGCATAGTATGTTTGTGAGCATGCTATTATATTGTTGCCTAAGCCAGCCTGGGGTTATTTGGAAGGAATCTTCTCAAATTATATCTAAAGACTTATACATTGTCATCAAGTTTGTTCATATTATTTCAGTTCTTTTTTGTAACATTTTCCCATAACATGTTTTCTTCATTGTATGTGTTCACTTTTGTAGGGATACTTATATCAACATTAGAGAAAGAGCAAGCTGCTCTTAATAAGATCGAAAGTCTATTGCAACAAAATGGGAAGAGTCTTGGCAAAAAAATTGGGAAGAGTATTTATGATTTTTCGTCGCTTCCACTACCTTCATCAGATAGTCATGTTGATGTTGCCAATTACTTGATTCGCCAAGAATTAAATTATGACAACGATCAACTAGGGAAGCAGCTAGTTGACATAATCAGTTTACTAAATGCAGACCAAAAGGTTATTTATAATTCAGTTATGTCTTCATTAAATTCAGTGGTGGTGGATTTTTTTTGTGTATGGTTATGGAGGAATAGGGAAAACTTTTATGTGGGGTGCGTTTACTTCTTTACTTCAGTCTCAGGGTGAAATTTTGCTTACTGTTGTATCAAGCGGTATTGCAGCAACATTGCTACAGTTTGGAAGGACAACTCATTCGAGGTTTGCGAACCTGATTGCCGTGAACGAAGATTCAATGTGCAATATTAAATAAAATTCGATGTTGGCTGAGTTGATTAAGTCCACAAAATTGATTATATAAGAGGAAGCACCGATGGTTCAACGTTTTTGCATCGAAGCATTTGACAAGACTTTAAGGGATATTATGTATTGCAACAAAACATTCGATGGCAAGACGGTATTGATGGGAGGTGACTTTCGTTAACTGTTACTTGTAATTCCTAAGGCATCTAGAACTACTATAGTCACTACATGCATTACTTCGTCATACTTGTAGGATTCATGTATAATTTCCCATCTGACAAAAAACATAAGACTCTCATCTTCTTTCAATCAAGATAATCATAAATTAGAAGTTTTCTAAAAATGGCTTCTAGATGTAGGTGATGGTAAAGTAGGTTTGCCCCATAACAGAATTGTAGAGATTGAGATTCCTGAGGAATTCCTGATTCGTAACTTCAAAGATCCTATGCAGGCTATTGTGTCAGCCACATACTAAGGATTGCTAGAAACTTTAAGTAACTCAAATTACTTCAATAGCATACCTATTTTATTCCTTACGATTGAAAGTGTTATGTGCTCCTTATTATTACCTGGTGACTTGATGGAGTATTACAATTGTGACACCATTTGCAAGTCATCTCAAGAGATTGATGGATTTGAAGATCTGTACACTATGGAGTTTCTGAATAAAATTATTTGTTCAGGATTGCTTATGCATAGTCTTAATCTCAAGATTGGAATACCTATAATGCTGTTAAGGAATATAGATCAAACTGCTGGATTATGCAATGGAACCAAGTTACATGTCACACTTTTTGGAAAAAATATGATTGAAGCAATAATAATAATAGGTCAAACCCAAATCAGAAGGTTTTACTTCATAGGATGGATATGAATCCTTCATATAGTAGTCTTTCTTTTCAGATGAAGAGAAGGCAATTTCCTATTGCGTTATCTTTTGCAATGATAATTAACAAGAGTCAGGGTCAATCATTACAAAATGTCGGGTTATTTTTATCAAAGCTAGTGTTCACACATGGGCAATTGTACGTTGCGTTATCAAGAGTTAAGAATATTACAAGTTTGAAGATTCTTATACAAGATGGGAGTAATCATGGGAAGAATACAACTACCAATGTGGTTTAAAGGGAGATCTTCATGAATGTTTACCACCGTACGTGAGATGTTTTTGTACTTTGATCAGTAGCAGATGTTTTTTATATATGTCCTTTTTTTGAGTTGAGACAGAAGTTGCTAAACATGTACAACTACTATTGTGCTCGTGGTTCATGTTGTCATTTTTTGTACTAGAAGCTGTTTTTATATAGTGGTTTATTTCAAATACTGTTATATTCTTTATGATCTATTGTGTGTTTATCAATTTCTTTTTTTTTTCTTTTGATACATGGATGTTATCAATTTCTTATTACATTGGATGAGTGAAACGTAAGGATGTGCTAAGATGTTATGTAGATGTTGCACCCGCAAATCACAAGGGAGGAGTTTGTGCTTGTTTGGCTATATGGAATTGTAAATTTTTGCTTTTTGGGTGGAAGCCAATTTGATGGAATTGGGGAGATTTGGCTTCCATGTGAAATTAGAAAATTTTCCAATTCCATCATACCAAATAAACCATATGATAGAATTGAGACCAATTCTGTTTCCACCACCCATAATTCCACCGTACCAAACTAGGCCCTAAGTGATTATCTTAATATTTAAAATTTAATAATAAATCTCTAGCTATAAGTGTGAACACCCCATTTTTTCAGGGCCCCACACAAAAAATAAAAAAAATAGGAAACAAGAAAAAAAAATCCTCCTTGATGTTTGCACATCTAAATTAATAAGAAAATGACATTGATGATGATTGGATTATAATTGAAATTTGAAAAATGATCATCATTAATGTTGATTGTTTTGCAATTGAAGTTTGTAATAAATGATAACAAATTTCAAAATAATTCATCTCATTAATGTTGATTGATATACAGATTAGTAAACTTATTATGGAGTCATTGTGGAGGAGCAAAAAATAGAAATTAAAAAAAATACAAAAAATATCTCTTATTAATGTTGATAGGTTTAAATTAAGAAATTGCTTATATGGAAAATATAAAAAAAAAATAAAAACAATAATCAAAAATAAAAAAAAAACTCTCATTTATGTTGATAGGTTTAAATTAGGAAATTGCTTGTGGGAAAAGTAATAAAAAAATTAAAAACAAAAATTAAAAAAAAAACTCTATCAATCATAGTGATTAGGCTTAAAATTAGAACGTTTCACTAAACAATTTTTTTTTTAAAAAAAAAAGATTTCTCATTGATGGTGATTGGGTCAAGTTAGAAAATTTTATTAACATAAAATATAAAAAATTTAAAAAATGAAAATTCAAAAAAGAATGAGCATTTTTGAAGAAGACCATACTTTGAGACTATAAATAGGAGAGTAAGGGTTGAAGCAAGACACACAAAAATTGGGAGAGAAAAGATACAAGAAAAGAGGCAAGGAATAATTAGATGCGCTTAAAGAGAGTGAAATATATTATTCATATTTTATTTTATGTTGTTTTCCCTTATACCCCCAAGGAAAACCTTTACCCTTATAATTGAGTGTCACACATGTGATGTATAAACACCAGTGGCTAGAGGGTGGATTCCAATATGATGAGGATATTGATTTGTCTTCTTTTTCCTTCTCTCTTTTATTTTTCTTTTCTTCTTTATACTCAAGGAAAGCCTATGCTTTTATGGTTGGTGTTACATATGTGTTGCCTCAACACTAATGGCTAGAGGGTGAATCCAATGTGAAATATGGATTGATTTGTTTTCTTATTATTTTTCATTTTCTCTCTCTTCTATTTTTATTATTTCATCTTTATGCCCAAGGAAAACATATGCTCTTGTGATTGTTGTCACCTTTGTGAGATATAACACTAATTGCTAAAGGGTGCAATCCAATATGATTTAGATTATTTTATCTTGTTTTCTTTTCCCTTTTTTTCTCCTTATATCTTTCCTCTCTATTCTTTTTTTTTCTTTACGTTATTTTTTTTCTATTTAATCTTTTTAGTTTCACGTGATTAGACTACTCATCCTTCTTTCTTATTATTTCTTTCACTCCACCACCCCAATAATATTTATGCTACTCTCTTCTTGTTGATATTGCAAGGATATGCCCAATAATATTTGTGTGTTACTTGGACCATGAAGAAGATACACATCCTTCATTCATTGACTTGACATGTGATGGTTTGCTTCCACCACTTATTTCACTATTTGGATGTATATTACCTATATGTTATTTTCATCTCTCCTTCTAACCTAAGTTTTCTTTATAAAAAGGAAAAAAGAAAAATGATTGTGACCCATTTTCATAACTGAAAAACTTCCTCCAGCGTTCGTCACAATACGTCATTGTCTTGTTATACATGGCTTCATTCTTAGAAATGTCGTAAGTGAGCTGGATAGTTTCCCAAATATGTCGCTTCATATTTTATCCATATTTCTCCACTGCTCTATCACGATGCTAGGCTTATTGCGTGCTAGGAGGCCAACAAAACTCCTATACTGTTGGGAATTAGGCCCAATTGGTTTCCAATATCTATCAAACTCAATCGGAATCTTTTCCCCGATATTCCGATTGAGAGGAATGTCTCTCAATCGGGTGGCTCTCCTACCCCTTCGTCTAGTCCGGTTACGCAGCTCACTGTGTTCTTGGCTCGCAGTATTGCTAGGCTTGCTTTGATTAACATTAGTTAGATCCAGAGTACCCTCATTAGGACGACTCATTATCCTCACTTTAAGGACACTATTTAAGGATAGCTAGTGATGGTTTAAGGAAATTTTGCTACACGGTGCTTATTGTTATAACACGGCACTATCTACAAAGGCATCATTCAAAAGCAATTCCCAAGTTATGCAAACATGAACAAATAATTAATTGTAATGCACAAGTTGATAACCAATATCAGCATTATGAATCCAGAGTTTTACTATATTGAACATACATGCAAAAATACAGAATTAGTATTGAAGCCAAGCCATCCAGTTAGGCAATATGAACACAAGCAAGTTTTCATTCATCAAAATGTTCCTGCAAGAGTTTATATAATATGAAGTACCATGAACACGTAGACAGTCCTAAATGCACTAGGAGGCAGACTCAGAACCCTTCTCATACACAACCAAAATAAGCCCAGGTCCACAGAAGCATAAGGACATTAACCTCAGACACATGCATATAGTAAAACTCTTCAGAATAATTAACGGTACCTTTAACCTTTACTTGAGGATCCTCTTCTTCCTCTGGATTTGAATAGTCTTTGGCCACTTTACGAATCGAGTAAGGTCTTTCTTAGGAGGCAATGGACGCTTCTGAAAAGTGGGTTGATGACTTGCTACAAGAATCGAACAAAGAAAATGGAGGCTAAGACATCTCACAATTTCAATGAAATACCCAAAAATGAAACCAATAATTTAATTGAACGCCTGGCAATTGAAACACAAACCTGACAATAAAAACGAGGTTGAGAATGAAACCGATCGAAGGGAACAAACGACGATAGCTTTACGGCAATGTATTCAACCGTAGATTTGCGTTAACAACGGCGAAGGTTAAGGACGAAGGAGAGAAGGGGAAAGGAGGAGCTACCGCGAACCGACGAAGGGGTTTTGCTGATGTGCTTGAGTATCAGATTTCAGAGTTAAAATTAGGCTCAATTTGAAATTTAGGTCAGTTTTAAGACTGGTTGTAATTAAAAACCGGTCTTAAAAGTAATATTTAAGACCAGTTATTAATAAATAACTGGTCTTAAAAATATAAAAACTTTTTAAGACTGGTTATTAATAATAACCAGTCTTAAAGTTTTAATATTTAAGACCGGTTTTTATTTACAACCGGTCTTAAAAATAATAAACATTTTATTTTTTTAATATTCTTTAATTCAGATAATATTTTCTAGACCGATTATATATAGAACAGGTCTAGAAAATATATTACATATTTTTATTTTTTTAATTGTATATATTTTAAGACCGGTTTTTATTATAACCGGTCTTAAAATTATTTTTATGACCGGTTTTAAAGATAACCGGTTTTAAAATTTTATCATAATTATAAAAATGCCACCAGTAATAATTTTAAGACCTTTTTTTGATCTAAAAACCTTTTTTTGTACTAGTGTTACTAAAGCAGTAGGAAGATAAACCCTAGATAAAATGCTTTGACAAGTTAGGTGCTCTAGACATCTATCACCCAAAAACTTGAGGATGAGTGTTAAAATAGCAGGGGTATTTCCCTTGTGTCTGTAAACTTTTAGATAAGCCCCATGAGCTTATTGGGCTTTAGTCTATTATAGGATTTCGGGTTGTACTTGTAGGATATCTGTATAAGTAGTGGTGCGTGTACAAGTTTAGTGTGATAATCCAATATGTTTTTATAAACTCTGATTTTCGTGGAAATATATAGGAGTATTTTCTCTATTTTCCTACAATATCCCCATAATTTATTTTTTTAAATCAATTTTCTATAATTTCACATGCTTGTCCAATCACGGCCCTGTAGTTTCAAATGACTAATAAAAGGGGAAAAATTGTAGGGACCTGATTTAAAAATAGGTGAAACTATAAGAACTTGATAAAATGGGAAAAAAAACTACAAGGGTCCCATTAAAATCAAATAAAATTATAAAATCATGGTGAAAAGGAGAAAAAAATAACATTGCTAAATTGTTTCTTATTTAAATGTTTAAATATCTTAGGGAAACTGTAACATTATCAAATAACATGCCATAACCTTCAGACTATGATGGAGTGGCTTTTGTTTGATATTAAAAAAAAAAAAGGCCACATATCCTTTATAATCTTTATATTAATGTATATATAAAGGATAATAAGCTAACTATATCATTCATGATTCATAAACTATATGCAACTTATTTTTCAAACTCCATGCAATGCATGATGTGACTCATATATTATACTAAAAGTAAACCCTATTTTGTTCCCCTCAGTCAATAAAAACATCTTCAATAAGACTCTTCAGAACTCTAATCTCCGTTAAAATATTAACATCAAACTTGCAAATTGCTAGCTTTGTGCAAGCAAGTTGAGGTGTAGGTTGGCAAATATGCCATAAATGTTGTATTTGATTGCTTATTCTTTGTGACTAAGATTCAAAGTTTTTTTTTTTCCGAGTTCTCGGGCAAAAAGTTTGAAGTGTATACGTGTGTGTGTGTGTGTAACTATATATTGATATAGACGCAAGCACGAACTCATAGTTTTGTTATTGATGACATTATTTTAAAATAAATGATTTATAGCTCATTCTAATTTATGTTTCAAGAAAAAAAAATAGGGAGGCATTCGATATATCAATTCTCCGAAAGGTTTCTGCTTGGTTTGATTGCAGGGGTTTAAAAATGAACAGTGTCCAAATTTTGACTATTTTTTGAAAAAGAAATAATTCAAGGTTAATTAATGCCTTATTTTGGTAATAACGCAGAGAACATGTCTTTTGAAAATTGAGGGCTTTGGCCCACTTTCACTTGAAGTGGGTCATATGGTGGGCACAGAATTTTTTTCGTAGGAGATAGACTTCTTCTCATGGCTAAAGCAAGCTTGCATGTGTGGTCCTTACACTACAAAAAAAAAAATGGTATTCTGTAGCGGTGGTATTGTAATGGTTATATCAAACCGCTACAAATTATAATATTTGTAGCGGTTTTAAGCTAAACCGCTATAAATTTGTAGCGGCAAGCTACGCGCTAAGTGGCACAACAGATTAGCAGCGCTTTTTGTAGCGGTTAGGTAGAACAAACCGCTACAAATATAAATTCCCGCCAAAACTTGTAGCGGTTAATAAACAAAAACCGCTACAATATTCCCGCCACTTGGCGCGACAAAGACCCGCCAACAATGTAGCGGTTATTTGTAGCAATTATAGCAACAAAACCGCTATAAAATGTCAAACGTCAGGTATTTGTAGCGATTATAGGGATATAACCGCTACAGAATTTCAGGAGTCTCCAAGTTTATAGCGGTTCTGGGCCATAACCGCTACAGAATTTCAAAGATTCTTGTAATTTGTAGCAATTATTATAAAACCGCTACAAATTTAAGGCGCCCTGAGTGATTTGTAGCGATTAACGTAGCGATTATTGGAATAACCGCTACAAATTGCTGGCCTATTTAAGGAGGCCGCCTCCCTCCTTTTTCCGTTTGCTCATTTTGTTTCTTGGAGTTTCTCTAAGTGATTTCTTTTAGATTTGAGCATTCAGACGTCTGTGAAGGAGTTTTTGCTATAGTATTTCTCAGTATTTGCACTTGAGGTACGTATATAACACGTATTTTATTTGTATTTGTATTTTTATTAGATTTTTGCATAATAATATGACTAAAATATTTTTTTTTTTGGATTTTTACAGTTGATATGGCTTCAAGAGAGGATAAGGGGAAGGCCCCTGAGGTCCCCAGACTGATTTTGCGGGGTGGCAGCAGCCGAGCAGGGGGCAGAGGGAGGGGCAGCGCGGAGGCAGGGCGATCACGGCATTTCAGCCTATCCCGACATTTCAGGCATGACTCACATGTTCTTATGCAGCAGTTACTCCCTCTGGCTATAAAGAATACACTTCCTCCCGATGTTTCCATCGTTTTGGTGGAACTTTGTTCTTTCTTTCGGAAGTTGTGTTCTAAGGTTTTGATCATTGAGGAGCTCGATCAGCTGCAATCCAAAATTATTCTTACGCTTTGTCATTTGGAGATGATCTTTCCTTCGTCCTTTTTTACTGTGATGGTTCACCTTACAGTCCACCTTGTTCATGAAACAAAGCTCGCTGGACCAGTACAATATCGTTGGATGTATCCGATTGAGACGTACTCATTTTAAATATGTGCTTTATTCTCCGTATTTAATATTTGCTAGTCGTCCTTTTCAGCATTTTATATCAATTTTCTCATCTGTACTTCGTAGGTTCCTTGGGAAATTAAAATCTTACGTAAGGAATAAGGCGTGGCCAGCAGGTTTTATAGCTGAAGGCTATATAGGGGATGAGGTGCTATATTTTTGCTCAAGGTACTTTGATGATCTTGAGACAGCTTTCAACCGCCCACCTCGTGTTGACAATTATTCTGAACCTGCGTCGATATTAGGAGAATTTATCCCTCGTGTTGGTAAACCAGTTGGAGTAACTAAGAACTTCAAACTAACGTCAACTGAGAAGTTGCAAGCACATAGACATGTCTTGATTAATTGCATTCAAGTTGAACCTTTCATACGGTAAGAATTGTACACTCACATGTTATTCGATCTATATCTTTCGTAACATTTCTCACTTTCATTTTGTAATACCCCGAATTTTGAGACTAGAGGTTAGAAAATAAGCCTGAGATTAGTGGATTGCTAAGCCCCGGTTTAGCAAGATCCCAAATTGTGATTAAGGGTTAATGACTTCAAAAGTGGATATGGTTAGTAATAAATAACCCTTTTGGAGAATATGATGTGATTCGTGTGTATTGTGAGCAGCGCCAAAACCCTATATTTGAGTTCAATTGTGGATTAACATCCAAATTGACTTAGAATAGAGGGATGAATTGAATGTGAATTGTGTTGACATGTTGAGATTGTTGTGAAAATATGTCAATGTAATGTAAATTTGATTGATTTGATGTTTCCAATAGATTCCTCGTGAAACTTTATGTGGGAATGATGTTTGGTATGAAAATGGAACCAATGGAAGTAAAGATGCAAAATCTGAAATTTTGTCCAGTGAAACTCTATTCTGGGCATTCAGTTTTGTGAACGTTTTGAATGACCAAATGGTGTCTAAAAATTATGAAACTCTCCAGTCTTATAGTTCACATCTCAAGCTTCAAAATGGACATATAATTTGTGTCATTTCGTTTTGTGAACTAGGAGATATTACTGTCCAAAGTTTGGGATGGAAATTGAACTCTGTTTTGGGGCAGTGATGAGTTTTATGTAATTTTAGAATTTTTTTAGTGATTTTTAGTAATGGCCAATATTTTTCCTATTAAGAGGACTTAAATATCTTTCATTTGGCTTTAGAATCACCTCATTTTGAGTTTTCTAGAATTAGTTATGATTTTTCAAAGATTGGACAGAAAATCTGAAATTGGGAATTATGACATCATCACAATAAAAGATGACATCAGCATGTAAATTAAAATATTTTCTCATCATCTTCATCTCTCATTTTCGTGCTGAACCAGCAGCCAAGAGAGAGAGAAAGTTTGAGAGCTTTTAGAGAGAGAAAGAGAAGAGAACTTACAAGGTAGGTTGATTTCTTTGGTAAATTCGTACCTAATGCGTATAACCTTGTTCCTAAGCTTCTTTTCTATGTTATGTAAGGTGTTTGAAGCACAAATCTTGGTGTTTTGAAGTTAGGGTTTTCAGCCACAAGAAGGAAAAGCTAGTAGGAGCTTGAGGTAACTTCCAAACTCTTGCATATTGACTATTCTGGCTGTTATAGACAATTAATCGGTGAAATTTTGCCGGATTGTCTTTGTATGTAAAAATGGAAAATGGGTAGTGGGGGTTGTTATGATGCCAAAATTTGTACTAAATGGTAATTGTAACCTAATGGAATAGTCAATAAAGTGGTTAGGAGTAGAAAGAAACACGTTTACGGAGCCGAAACCGAAAAACCCTAATTTTCCCCAGAGTACTTGTATATTTCGGTTATGGATATAAATGGGTCTTAGAGTTGGATTTTCAATGATTTGATGGTTCTATTGAGTTCAGGAGCGAAAACTAGGTGGGGTTACAGTTGGTTACTTTTTTGGAAAAGGCCAAAAAAGCATAATTACCAAAACTTCCCTGAAACCCTTAAAGTGGGGCTGCCAAGAGTAATGTTGTAATTTGACATTAAATTTGATAATTCCGAGTTCGTAAATGGATTCCTTGGGTGAAATATGTCAGGATAGCCCAGGAAAGAATTTCGGAAAAAGTATAGCCGGACCGGGTACGGCGGGGCGAGGCCAGGTCCCGAGGGTATTTTAGTAAATTTTCAATATAGCCTCATATAACCCCCAGAAACACTATGGAAGTGTCTAAATAGTACATTTGACATTGTAGGATCGAATGTGAAGCCCCGAGTTGCTGGCACGCAAATCGAGGAGAAAAGACTGGAGGTAGGGGACTTACTTTACTTGCATGTATTTGATATCTTTGCTTGTGTAGTAATGTATGTGATTGCTTTACTTGATTGTGTAGAGCATATTTGAATAAATGAAGCTCTGTTTCTGTTTTGTTGTGGCCATAGTTTTGTTACATGAAACATTAAGCATGCAAAAATGTCATTATGGGGCATGTATCTAGATAAAGCTAACATGTCATACACATAGCATATATCATGCATGCATTATGGTATATGTTTCCTACTGAGATTCTCTCGAATCTCACCCTCCCCTACCAACAATTTAGATAAGGCAAGTGGCTCGTGGAGGGAGCGGCTAGGACTCCTTCGAGATGAAAGTTGGTAGTTGGTTACCAATGAGTTGTGAAGACTGTATATGATTCGGTTGAATATGTGGTTATGAATATGAGATGAGATTGTGTAATCCTCATTTGAAGAATTGTAATGGGCAATTGTGCCCTGTGTATCTTTAGCGAAGGTATGTACCCGGGATTGCCGGGATGATTATGTTGTGCACTCTGATATTTATATGAATGTGATTTATCTTCGCATAGTAATTGTATTCGAAATATGCATATGAGACCAAGTTAATTAGATTTTAAAAGGTATTTTTGAAAATCCTATCTCAAGGATGGGATTTTAAATGATTTTTTTATTATTATTGGTCTCTATTTCATTTTAATCGCGTATTTCGGATATAATTACTGAGGGGGTTACACATTTTACTATCGCCTTTCCATTATTAATTGTAGGGAATTCAGAAGTCATGTTAAGCGTCAACTCAGGATCCGTACACAGACATCCTCGGAAGTTGATAAGAGGGTCCACAGAAAATTCCCAAGCTGGTTTGCGCGTAGAATACTAAATGACCACAATCCACACTCACTAGATTTCAGAGCTTTCGCAATCGGCCCTCTTGATCATGCAAAAAGGTTTATTGCTTACAATGTCAATGGTTTTAAGTTTTGCACGGTTTCACGGGATCAAGGATTGCAAACTTAGAATGGTGTTTATGGCACATTTGGGATAAGGAGTTATGCGAGTAGCAGTGACGCCAACATGCAGTTCGGAGGCGTCCCTTACTATGGCAAGCTTCTTGATGTGGTCGAACTTAATTATCAAGGCCGTTTCACCATGACGCTATTCAAGTGTTTGTGGGCAAATACCACTACTTCTCGGGGACTGACAACTGACGACTTAGGGATCACATCAGTCAATTTCTCACGGCCGATTCATACTGGTATTTCTCAAGATGATGAGCCGTATATTCTAGCTTCAAAGGCACATCAGGTTTATTATGTTGAGGATGAAAGGCACAGGGATTGGCACATGGTCGTTCATCTAAAGCCACAAGACCTTTACGGCATGGGTGAAGGCGATAACATCGCCTACGAGAGTGAGCCATTTCAGCCAGCCGATTTTGAAAACTACTTCCCTGAAGGTGATAACAATTTACCTCTATTGCGGTGAGTTTTTTTAAGTTCACGTCATTTAAATTAAATTTTTAAAATTTAATAAAATATCCCTAACAATAATTTTTCTACATAATTTTTGTAGGAATGGCGACGATGAGTGATCAAATTCAAATTATGCTTTTCTCTTAAAAAAATTTTAAAATAAAATTTAAAAAACAAAATTTTAAAAAATAAAATAAAATAATATTTGTAGCGTTTATTAAAACGCTACAAAAGTAAAAATAATCGCTACTAAATAAAAACCGCTACAAAATCGATACATTAACCGCTACAAATAGTACGTGGATCCCTATAAATACCCTTACCACAACTCATTTCAAACACTCTCCAATTTCTTTTCACCTTACCTTTCTTTCATTTTCTCTCATTTACAACTTCTTTTGTATGAGTAAAGGAGCTGAATAATACGATCACATATGGTAACAATTTTTTTTTATTTTTTTTATAATACTTCTTTCCTTTATATAAAATTTATTCTCACCATTTTTTTTCAGATATTTTACAGCTGTATCTCATTTTCATCTATTTTTCATACACAATTACATTATATTAAACAACATAATAATTCCTTATTACCTACGAATCCTTAATAATATTATTAATATAATTTTTATACTAATCCAATTAAATTAAATTTATCCTTTTAATTTATTAATAAGCTAACTAAATTAGATAAACTAATAAAAAAAGAAACTAATTAATTTAATATTGAAAGAACAGAAACAAATGATCGTATTTTTTAAAAAAAAATTTAAAATATTTGTAGCGGTTATTAAATCGCTACTAACAAACGCGTCTTTTTAAACTCAAATTAAATTTGTTGGCGCTAAATTTGAATTTCATAAAAATTCAAAATTAGTAGCGGTTTATTAACCGTTACAAAATTGGAAAAAAAAATTGTCATTTTTCTTTTCCCACCTTCAAATTTTCAATTTTTTATATTTGTAGCGGTTATATAACCGCTACAAATATCTCCAAAACAAAATTTTGTTCATAGGAATGTTGTAGCGGTTTTTTGTAACCGCTACAAAGGATGTAGCGGTTATTTTCCTTCAGTAGCGGTTTTATATAACCGCTACAAAACCGCTTGCAACATACGATTTAGTAGCGGTTTTGCTAACTGCTACTAATGTTGTTTGTAACGGTTAAAACTGCTACTAATACCCATTTTTAACCGCTACTAAATCACATTTTTTTGTAGTGTTAATTATCACATGAGTATTAATTCTCTTTGGACGGTGATTGAGCTTCTTCTCTTGCTGTCATATGTTGAATATAAAGTGTAGAGGTTGTAATGTGGGCCAGCCCGCGTGGGCTGGAGAGTCTGGTGGGGTGGGCTGGCTCAACCCACCCCCTTCGCGAGCTGGCTTTTGCCAACCCGAGCCCTCCAATTTTTTATTATTATTTTATAATTTCACTCTTTTTTAAAAATTTTTACTCTCTTTCTTTTTCACCAGCTCATATCACACTTCTTTTCTTTTATACATTTGTGTTATGAAGTTAATTTCATTCTTGCTGTCATATGTTGAATATAGAGTGTAGGGGTTGTAATGCGGGCCAGCCCGCGTGGGCTGGAGGGTCTGGTGGGGTGGGCTGGCTCAGCCCGTCCCAGCCAGCCCGAGCCCGTTTAAGCTGGCTGGTCCGCCAACCCGCCAATTTTATTTTATAATTTCACTCTTTTTTAAAAACTTTTACTTTCTTTCTCTTTCACCAACTTATATCACACTTCTTTTCTTTTATACATTTGTGTTATGAAGTTAATTTCATTCTTACTTTTCTTTTTTTTTATCTATTCATATCACAAAACTATATAAACACGTCTCTTTTAAATTTAATAATAGTATAATAAATAAATATAATATGAAAATAAGTGTCAAATAGAAAGTATGGAGAGTTAATTAAATACATCATCAAATGATAGGAGATTAATATAAGGAAAACTAAGGGCCCTTGAGAAAAAACCCAAAAAAAAAAAATTATGCAAGCCAGCCCGCATCAACCCAATGGCGGCCCCAACCCGTTTATTAGGGGCGGGTTGGCGAGTCAACCCGCCAGCCCGCCCCGAATTACCACCTCTAATATTAGAGTCACACACACACACTCTCTCTCTATCTGTATCCTTACAATGTCACCCTCTAAAAGAATTCTTTAATCCATAATTTAAGTATAACACACACACACACACTAACTATCTGTATCCTTACAATGTCACCCTCTAAAAGAATTCTTTAATCCATAATTTAAATAACTTATAAGATAATTAATACTTATTTTTTAACTTTTTTTCTTATAATTAATGATTAAATGTAGCTCCTCATATTTTCTCACTCTTTCAAATAATAGTGGTAAAGTTTGAAATTATTTTTTCAATTGACATATTCAATAAGTTTTTTTTTTTTTTGGACAAAGACATATTCAATAAGTTAATCATTCTTTTTTAGTTCAAGTAAGGCGCTTGAAAGTGTCTTATATTTTAGACTACAAGGAATATATAATAGATGATTTATTCCATATAAAATAAAGTAATTTGGCCGAAATATAGGACAAAAATGTACCGTTTATGATTATTTTTCTTAATCATACCCACCATTCATTTACTTTTTTATTACTTTTCATAAAAATCTGTACGTTTTCAATTTTAATAGGACACTTCAACGTAAGCTATTAATTCTAAGAAGAGAAAAGTTAACATTATCTATTTTTTCTAAGTTTAAGAATGTCAACTACAATTTTTTTAGAAATAATATCCCCCTTTTTTATACTTCGATGGTAATATTGATTCAACAGAAACTTATAGCTACTCACAATTCTTACATAAAAATTTTTGAGGTAAAATTGGATCCTAACTGTATGACATGTTTTTATCCTTTTGTAAAGTTATTAATTGGTGCCTATGAAAATGATTAGAGAAAGTAATTTAATTTATTAATTAAAATGTAGTGAAAATGTTAGTTGAATATTAAACTAGTAGTTGTCAAGGTAATGGTTTAAAGGTTAATAATCTAATAGCAGTTGAAGGGTCATCTCAATCATGGTTCAAAGAATATAATTTAATTAAAAAAAATAAACATATATATATATAACCCTAAAAAGAGTAATATTTAAAGAAAAAATGCATCCATAAGTAAATTGAATATTTATGTGCAAATAAAACCACACATATCTAACCAAACGAATTTAATAAAACACAAATATGGCAAGCTGTTTTTGTTTATATAATTTTTTTAACACTCAAAATGAAGCCATTTCTAGCTTAGCAGCAGGAGAAAATAATAAGAAATCCAATTCTGCAAACTTGTCTAAAACTTTTGACAAAAGAATAGAATTATGTTTTAATACTCCCTTACCTCTTATTTATAAGCTTCAACTTTTTAATTAGTTTAATCCTTTTTATATGATTTATTTTGAAAATGTCTGAATGTTTATTGCATTTTTTTCATTTTTACCCCTAATTTATTATATGTTGCTCTCACCTTTTTTTTACTTATTCTCTCTCCAATCTTTTTCTTTGTATTCTCTCTCATACTCACCCTTTCCGTAAATAAGGGTATTTTGAAAAAATAAATTTTATTTCTTACATATTTTTTTGTTTTATTCTATTTTTATTAACTTTTTGAATTACAAAATTATTTGAAGCTTATAAATGGTACAGGGAAGAGTAGCATATTAAACCCCAAGCCAGAGTAACATAAAAGAAAGTGAAGAAAATGTGGGAATAAACGGAGAGGGATGAGGATGGAGCCGTGGGCCGGGGCTAGCTTCCGGACAGTTCTCCATGATCGACATTCATGAATGAACCACGTCTTGTCCTTTCATAAATTAAATGGCAACCAACGTGATCCCACCAAATTCTTGCACATTTTCCACTCTCTTTCTGCATGTAGATATATATATATATATATATATATATATATTAAATCTTATTCTGTTTATAAATTACTTTTAACTAGATTTTATATATTAAGGGGGAAGTGGTTAACTCAATAATTATGGTGTAAATTTATAACTGTGTCCTCATTTATAAATGGATACTTTTCAACTCTTTTTTTAATCTATCTTTAAATTATTTCTTCATTTATACAATAAATAAAAATAAAATTTTTAAAATCCTATTTATTACACGGAAACTGAACTTATAAATAGGATTAAATTCTTTAGTAAAAAAAAATTATAAATAAGACTAGAGTTAACGATGCCGGACAAAAAATAAAAAAATAAAAACAATGAAGCTAGATGAGCTAATTTCCACGGTCTTTTCTTCTCTTCAAATTTTATTGGGAGAGTCACTCCTAGATTTTAAGGAAGAAAGATATTATTAAAAAAAATTTTTGTTACAATCTCAAAACGTGTATTTATAACTTGTTGAGTGTGTTTTACAACCTCAAGAGACCTTTCTGATAATATCTTTCTTTTTTGGGATCTAGGAATGATTTTCCCAATTTTATTTATATTTCATTATTTATATGACATTACTGTGATCTAGACCGATGGGAAATGGTGCATGAGATTATTATTTATTAGCGTTTGTATTGGGATAAACACAGCCAAACTTTGATAAAAAAAGAAAGAAAAATTAGGCCACCTGCAACACGTTATGTCAAAGACTAAGGGTTCTCATTAATGTAAGGCAAATTTCCTTTATGTTTACACGTTTTGAATTTCAAATCTCTGACCGTCGGTGCTGTTTCAACAGCTAACATCTCCAGAAAACAAAAATCATCCTTTCCTATTCATTTTAAAAATATTTTACGCTCATTTTATCAAGATTTCTCAAGGATTCTCTTATATGGTAAGTATTTTTCTTTACATTTCTTACCGTATTTTACTTTTTTTCCCTCTCTTCTTCCTCCACCTTCTTCCACATGTACTTTATTCTTCCTTCTCGGAGTTCTAGCTTGTTTCAAGCCAGTAAAAATAGTGAACCGGGCAGCCCATCCAACCCTACGGGTTATCTGAGTCACTACTGAGTTACACCAAATTATATGAGTTCATCCGGGTTAGAATCCATCCAAGTTTGAGCATCGCCCGGAACGGACAAGTGCCCGGCCGGTTTTAGGGCTAATCCAGTCAGTCCGATTTTAATACCATGATTTTCTTTCCCCTAGCTATCCTTATTGATGGTATATTAAAGAAGGTTTTAGGCAGTTTCAATATAAATGACTGAAGGGGTTATTCTGGATGAATCAATATCATTTTTTAAATAAATAACTAACTAAATTAATATTTTTAAATTATTTTATCTAGCTCCTAATATTGAGTGTTTGATTGGACTTATTTTGTTTAAATAAGTACTTATTATGTAAGTTGAGATAAAACTTCTCTCACATATTTATCTCGTATACCGTGAATCATGATTTATAAATATTTATTATCAAAAATTAAGTTATTCCAAATAAATACACATACGAAGAAATGAAGCACGTATTTGATCAGAAAAATCGGTTCATTTTGAAAACTCAGCCAAACAAAAAGAACCTCACAATCAGAGTTTCTTTCCAACAAAGCTGATGATATAAAATATTTATATATTATATACATTCCTGATTGTATTTTTTTCCCCTAGAGTAGGTAGTACGACAAAAGATTGACTATCATCAGGAACGGATCTAGCAGGAAGAAGATTTATTATTTAATTACGAAGACTTGACCATATATGTCAATCAACTTTATCTGTTTCTCAATATGATTTGTTTTACATTTTCTGAAATTTAAAAAGATCATCGATTACTAATTGATTTTGCTAACCTCTACTAATATTGTTTGTAGCGATTAAAATCGTTACTAATATCTATTTTTAATTACTACTAAATCACTTTTTTTTTATAGTGTTAATTATCACATGAGTATTAATTCTCTTTGGACGGTGATTGAGCTTCTTCTCTTGCGTCATATGTTGAATATAGAGTGTAGAGGTTGTAATGTGGGCCAGCCCGCGTGGGCTGGAGGGTCTGGTGGGGTGGGCTGGCTCAGCCTGCCCCCTTCTCGGGCTGGTTTTTGCCAACCCGAGCCCGTTTAGGTGGGCTAGCAGGCTGGTCCGCCAGCTCGGTAATTTTTTTTTTTATAATTTCACTATTTTTTAAAAACTTTTACTCTTTTTCTCTTTCACTAGCTCATATCACACTTCTTTTCTTTTATATATTTGTGTTATGAAGTTAATTTTATTCTTACTTTTCTTTTCTTTTTTATCTATTCACATCACAAAACTATATAAACACATCTCTTTTAAATTTAATAATAGTATAATAAATAAATACAATATGAAAATAAGTGTCAAATAGAAAGTATGGAGAGTTAATTAAATATATCATCAAATGATAGGAGATTCAGATAAGGAAAACTAAGGGCACTTGAGAAAAAACCAAAAAAAAAAAATTATGCAAGCCAGCCCATATCAACCCAATGGCGGCACGAACGCCAACCCGCCCCGAATTACCACCTCTAATATTAGAGTCACTCACTCACTCACTCACTATCTGTATCCTTACAATGTCACCCTCTAAAAGAATTCTTTAATCCATAATTTAAGTAACTTATAAGATAATTAATACTTATTTTTTAAATTTTTTTCTTATAATTAATGATTAAATGTAGCTCCTCATATTTTCTCACTCTTTCAAATAATAGTGGTAAAGTTTGAAATTCTTTTTTCAATTGACATATTCAATAAGTTAATCATTCTTTTTTAGTTCAAGTGAGGTGTTTGAAAGTGTCTTATATTTTAGACTACAAGGAATATATAATAGATGATTTATTCCATCTAAAACAAAATAATTTGGCCGAAATATTGGTACCGTTTATGATTATTTTTCTTAATCATACCCACCATTCATTTACTTTTTTATTACTTTTCATAAAAATCTGTACGTTTTCAATTTTAATAGGACACTTCAACGTAAGCTATTAATTCTAAGAAGAGAAAAGTTAACATTATCTATTTTTTCTAAGTTTAAGAATGTCAACTACAATTTTTTTAGAAATAATATCCCCCTTTTTTATACTTCGATGGTAATATTGATTCAACAGAAACTTATAGTTATAGCTACTCACAATTCTTACATAAAAATTTTTGAGGTAAAATTGGATCTTACCTGTATGACATGTTTTTTGTCACGCCCTTATCTAATTTTCACCTTTTTTAGAGTATTCGCGGAAGATGATATATGGTTCGGTGGGCAACATAGGAATAACATGAATATACTGATAATAAGTGCATGATTACATAAATTCCCCATAGGGGTTTTTATATAATACTTATGATTAAGGTAGCCGCACAAGGCTACTAGGGTGTCTAAACTCATTCCAGTGAAATGGAGACTTCTTCCCATCTTCGTTCCACTACTGTAATCCCCTCATACGGTACTCTACATTATTGTTTGCATATCTTCTGCCGTCTCCTGTCTGAATTGTTGGTAGGGGAGGGTGAGATTCGAGAAAATCTTAGTAGGAAACAGATACCATAATGCATGCATGATTGATGCTATATGTATGACATGTTAGCTTTATCTAGATGTATGCCCCATAATGACATTTCTGCATGCTCAATGTTCCATACAACAAGACTATGACCACAGCGAAAACAAAAACAGAGCTTCATTTATTCAAATATGCTCTACACAATCAAGTAAAGCAATCACATACATCATTACACAAGCAAAGATATCAAATACATGCAAGTAAGGTAAGTCCCCTACCTTAACCCTTTTCCGCCTCGAAACGTGTGCCTCGATCTTAGTGCAAACAGCTCGGGGCTCCAGCTCGGTCCTACAATTCCAAATATACCATTTAGACACTTCCATAGTGTTTCTGGGGGTTATAGGAGTCTATCTTGAAAAATTACTAAAATACCCCCGGGGACCCGGCCCCATCGTACCCGGTCCGGCTGTACTTTTCTCGAAATTCTAACCTGGGTTATCCTGATATATTTTCACCCAAGGAATCTATTTCCGGACTCGGAATTACCAAATTCACTGCCAAAAGATGAAATTGCCCTTGGCAGCCCATATTTCAGTGTTTTAGGGGCATTTTCGTAATTATGCTTTCTCGGCCTTTTCCGAAAATCCAACTCCAAGACCCATTTAGAGCCCTGACCGAAATATATGGGTTTTAAGGGAAAAATCGAGGTTTTTCGGTTTCGACTGTGTAAACGCGTTCCTTTCTACTCTTAACCACTTTATTGACTATTCTATTAGGTTACAACTACCATTTAGTATCAATTTGGGCAGCATAACCCCTAGGAAAACCCATTTTCCATTTTTACAACCAATGGCAATCCGGCGAAATTTCACCGATTAAATTGCCCACAGCAGCTAGAATAGTCAATATACGAAGGTTTGGAAGTTACCTCAAGCTCTCACTTGATTTTCCTTGACTTGGCTGAACCCTAGCTCTTGAAAAATCAAAAGATGAGCTTCCAAACCTTGAATCACATAGAAGAATAGCTTAGGAGCGGAGTTATACGTATTAGGAACCGATTTACCGAAGAAATCACTTACCTTTGTAAGCTTTTTCCTCCCCTTTTCTCTCTCTAAAAATCTCAACCCTTCTCTCTCTATTTCAGAGCTGTGCTGCACGGTTTGGCTGAAGGAAGGAGAAGAATGATATTTATTATATGATATTTACTTATTACACCATTTTTCCAAAATTCGAATTTTATAAAATTCTGGCAGATTTCTGCCCAAACTTTGAAAAATCATAACTAATTCTAGAAAAATAGAAATGAGGTGATTCCAAAGCCTATAGAACTCTTATTGAGTCTAGTTTCAAGAAAAAATATAGAATTTTACTTTATGGAATCACAATATTCCCAAAATTTCATTCTTTGCATATTATTCCATAAATTTCACAGTTTATCTATGCTGACTTCAAAAATTAATATTTTTTTGTGTATAGCTCTAATTGCGTCATATGACCTATCAAATTAAAGCTTAGGATGTCTACTTTCATTCTGTATAATTTCATAATTTTTGCTTATCATTTAGTCTTCCAAAACCTTATGATAAGCTCACTGCCTCATAGGAGATTTTATCGAAAACATAATTATATTCTCCAAAATTCACCATTTTACTTTCTTAATACCCCAAAGATATTAGAATTATTAGGGAATATATTTGGGACATCTACTAAATCGGAGCTTAGTAGTCCACTCAATTTAGGCTTATTCCAAAGCCTCTAATCCCAAAATTCAGGATATTACATTTTTATCCTTTTGTAAAGTTATTAATTGGTGCCTATGAAAATGATTAGAGAAAGTAATTTAATTTATTAATTAAAATATAGTGAAAATGTTAGTTGAATATTAAACTAGTAGTTGTCAAGGTAATGGTTTAAAGGTTAATAATCTAATAGCAGTTGAAGGGTCATCTCAATCATGGTTCAAAGAATATAATTTAATTTAAAAAAATAAACATATATATATATATATACAGAATTTGATTTTGCAAGTGTCGCTGTTTATATTTTTAATTTTAATTCCGCATGAAAAAATTTCATGTTGCCCAAGTCTGCATAAGCTATGGTATCAGAGCACATGGTTCGATAAAATGGAACTCTTAGATCCCTGTTAATTCTCATACTACTTTCGTTAGATATTCTGCTGTGATAGAAATATTAAATTTTGTGATAAATTTGCGATTAATCTAGTTCGATTGCTTGTCAAAATTTAAGTTGATAATTGTAGAAATATAATATGAATATTATAAAGAAGATAGAACCCAGAATGTATGAAGTAGAAATAAATAACCTACCTGTAAGTTCTCATTTATCATTAATAGGAAATCAGGAAGAAACATGTATATTTACTCCTTTTATGCAAGGTGGAAATGGAAATAATATTTGGAATTTAATGAATTGGAATAATATGTATATGATGAAATAATTAGGAACATATATAAACCCGAATATTTATGATTTAATGGAGATATATAATTTAGAGGAAATATTAGAAATGGTCCCAGAAGATATTAAAGAAAAAGTAAAAATAGAAAAACCAAGTAATAGGAAAGAAATATTAGAATTTTTAAGTCAGCCTTTAGAAGAAAGAATATATAATTTAAAAAAGAAAATAGACAGTAATACTGAGGATTTAAGAATAATAAAATCAAATGTAAAAACTATAATGAATTCACTAGGAGTGTCAGATATGGAAATAGAAGAACCTGAAATAAAACTTGAATATGATTTATTAGAACCTATAACACATAAACACAGAAAATTAAACATGATGAAAGCTTTAGAAGAAACGGAGAAATTAGAAAACACTAAAGAAAAGATATATAAACAAAACATGGATGAAAATGTAAGGTAAACAAGATTAATAGTAGAACAAGTAATGAAAGGACAACAAATAATGAATAGTAATCTATGGACTATTAATGATAAACTTAATAACTTAGGAATTACAGAAGAAGAGAAAAAACAATTAATTGAAATAACAAAAGGAAAAGCTAAAAGAGAAAATTATGAGAAATATGAAGAAATAGAAGAAGGAAGTAAAATTGCAGAAATAATATATTCGAAAGATATAATAGATATATTTAAAATTTATAATCCACAAATAAAAATGATGAATGCTATAGAAGAAGATGATAATGAAATTGAAACTTTAATGGGATTAGAAGAACAAGAATTAGAACAAATTCAAAGAGACTTTAAAAATGCTACGATTATAAGAGGAAATACAGATGAATATAAAGAATTAAATACAGGAATAAAACTAAATGAACCAGGAAATTCAAGTAAAAAAGAAGAAACAGAATCATTTAAAATAAGAACAGAAACTGATTATAATAAACATAAGGAACAAAGAGAAGAGGGAATAGGAAAAGATGAATTACCTCATGATAAGAAGACAGAAAACCAAGAATTTGATATAAGATTTGAAATACCAAGAGGAAGAGGATTTACGCCAACACCTATAGATCAATATGAAAGTAAAAGTATACCTATATCTGGAATATGGTTAAATTTAAATTGTGTATTAGACCCTGAAAAAATAATTGAAGAATGGTCAAGAGCAACAATAATAGCATTAATAGGAAGGAATAATTTGGACTTTCAATCAACTAATTTACTTATAGAATCAAGCTTTCTAGGAAACGTATATTATTGGTGGAGAAGCCAAGAAGAAAATTGGAAAAATCAAATAAGAAAAATAGCGAAAGAAGAATATAATAGTAGAAAAGAATATTATGTTAAATTAGTAAAAAGATATGAATATGTGCTTAGAACAGAATTTGCAGGAAGAAGTAGTACATTAGAAGAACATATAACGAGTAATGAAGCAATAAAAAGATTATATCAAATAGAAATATGCTCACTAGAACCAAAATACTTAAATCCTTATATATGTGAATTTCAGAAATATTATTATGAAATAAAAGAAAATCCAGAAATGAAAAGAATAAAATATTTAGAACTTTTTTTATAGAAAACTACCAAAACTAATAAGAGATGAAATAATAGATGATTATATGAAAACATTTAAAGAAACTCCAGAATTAATGCCATATATAGATTCTTTAGGAAGAAAAATAGATTACTTAAGGAATTATTTATCTGAAAAATGTAAGCAAGCTTGGAGGAATATGAAATATTATAAAAAAAATAAATTAATCTTAAGATGTGCAGAATATGAAAGACCACATAGATGGGGATGTAAAGATGAAAATAAGAAGATAAGAAGAAAATATAGTAAAGGAAAATATAAGAATAAAAAATGGAAACCAATGAAGAGATATAATAAATATAGGTATAAATTTAAAAAATATCCAAAAGAAAAGTTTTATAAGAAATACAAGCCTAAGAAATATTTTAGAAAATATTTTAAGAAAGGAAATAAAATAGATTATAGTAAAAAACCTAGAAAATGTAGATGTTATAATTGTGGAAAATTAGGTCATATATCAACAGAATGTAAAGAATCAAAAGATAAGAAGTTTATGAATATATTAGAGCAAGCTCAAGAATATGAATTAGAACCTTTAGAATTTGATGAAGAAATATAAAGTGATATAGAAAACCCTGATATAGAAATATATAAAATAAAAGTATTAAGTAAGTCAAGTGAATCAGAATCAGAAATAGAATATTTAGAAAGCTCAGAAGAAGAATTTAAATTATATATGATAAAAGGTAAAGAAATAGAAGAGGTAAAAGAAGAAGACGAATATGAAACTTATGAAGAATATAGAAATACATAAGAAAGAAGTGTAGAAAAAAGACTAACATTTAATGCTAAACAATATGAAAAAAATAAAAGATATGAAATTAAATTTAAAACCTGACCAAATAGTTAATGAAAATTTTATGAGTAGAGTTAATAGAATATTAAAATAAAAAAAGGATATTAAAAACCAATGTGTAATATTACAAAAGAAACATCCTATAGAATCAACTTTAACAGAAGGAATATTAAGAATACCATTAATAAGTAAGGGATTAATAGATAATGAAATATCTAAATTACCTTTTAAAGAAGAAGTCACTGAAATTTATATTGCAGGAGTACAATTATTGGTTAAAGCTTATTTTAAAGAAGGAATAGATTCACCCATAGAATTATTAATAACAGATGGGAGAATAATAAGTAGTGTACAAGATAGTGTATTAGGGATGTTAGCAGGCAATTTAATATATCAAAAATTAAAATTCACTTTAAATACTAACTTTGCAATATCTAGAAATGACGAACATATAGATCAATCAATAATGACATATCATAAGCTAAAAGGAATTAAATTATTAAAAGGTGCTAAAACTATAAGTATAACAGCAATGGTAGGATTAATATTTACAAATGAACATAAAATATATAATAAGTCAGTAAGAAGAGTAAGTATAGAAAAACAATTCATGCCTATATTAAAAGAAGTAAAAATAAATCCTATAAATATAACCTTATCAGAAATATTAGAAATAGAATTAGACAAGACTATAAATATTCATGATAATAAAGGAAAAAGACTAATAGCAAACAATAATTTAGGCAATAGATAATTAAGAATAAATACATTAAATGAACCTTTACAAATAAATATAATGAATCCAAGGAAAAGTGTTGATATAGCAAGTATAACAAGTAGTAGCCGATTAGCTGAGATGTCACTAATAAACCCTATAAATACAGAACTAGTTGAAATAAATCAAAAAATAACAAGTCTAGACATAACTAAAGAAAATGAACAGAATAAAATTATAATGGAAATTAAAAAGAATGGAATTTGGCAGGAAATAATAACATTAGTGGATGAACATGCAGAAAAAAGTAGAATAGAATTAGAATATATAGAGAATGAGTGTGAAGAAACAGATGAAGGTATGAAAACAAATATAATATTAAGATTTAATAAAAGAGATGTAATACAACTAACCTTATGGGTAGAACAAGATTCAAATAAGTCATATAAAGTAACCTTAGGTAAAGATTTTTTAGAAAAAGTAAAACCTTATAGAAATAAAAAAGACAGAATAATCTTTAACATAAACCATCAAACAATTATAATCCAAAAGTTAATATGATGATAAATGTACACCAAACAGCAAGAATAATGAGAGTAATATTATCAGAAGAAAATAAAGACTATTATTACATAGATGATGAGAAAATAGTAATACCAAAAGCTGATAAAGCAATGATGAATCATATAATACATAAAATAAATAAATGTAATGAAAAAGAGAAAAGGCAATTAAGAATAGTATATCATAACCAACCACAAGACTTTGTAGAAGCTTATAATGCAGTAGTAAATAATATGATGAATACGAATGATATTAAAAAAGTATTGAAAGAAAGATTAAAAGTATTATCTAAAGCTTAAATGGACATGAAGATAACATTATATGATGAAAATAACTGGTATTATTTTAAAAATAATGAAGGAATAAGAATACCTAAAGTAGAAAAAGGATTAATGAGAAGTTTTATTAATAAATTGGGAAAATGGGAAGAAGTAGAAGAGCAAGCATTAAATCAAGTATTACAAGAAATAGGAGATAATGAACAATTGAGATTTAGATTAATAGGATATACAGTAAGTAGAATATATCATAGAAAAGAAGTAAAAGATGAATTTAGGAAACAATTAAATCTGTTATCACGAACTTAATGGATAGAAGAATCACGCTTTATAATAAAAATAATTGGTATTACAATAAAGATAATAATGATATAAGAATATCTAAAAGTAATATAGGATTATTAAGGTACTTAATAAATAAAACTAACAAAACAGATAAAATAAAACAAACAGTTATAAAACAATTGTTAGAAATAATCCAATATAATGATCAAATGTATATACAGTTAGTAAATGAAGTCATAACTAGAAAAAGACAAAGACGAAGTATAAAGAAAGAATTAAAGAAACAATTAGATTTATTATCTAGAGTTTAATATGGGAGACATTTACATGTTAAATGAAGAATTAAGAAACAAAAGTAGACTAATAATAGATGGAGAATTTTGGGCATATAAAAAAAGAGAATATATAACTAAAATACCAAAAAATGATAAGAGTTTTTTAAGAATGATAATCAAGAGATTAAGTAAAACCTATAAATGGGAAAATAGAAGATTAAACTTTATTTATGATAATCATTATTTATTATATGAAGAAGAATATGCTAGAGTAATGAGAGAAAGAAAAGATAGGAAAGAAATTAAACAAACATCAAAAAGATGTTTAGAAGTCTTGTCTAGAATATGAGTAGACCATTATACTACATACTTATAAAATTTATATATGCAAAGTATAGATCTAGAAAATATCATGCTTTGGTTGATACTGGAGCAAACCTAACAGTAGCTAAATATAATGTGTTACCACTAAAATTATGGAAAAGAAAAAACAAAATGTTAAGAATGGAAAGTGCAGGAAAGGAAATCCATATGTTAGAACTAGAAGCAAAAGATGTAAAAGTTCAAATAGGAAACTACGAATTAGTAATAAAAGAATTAAACCAATATAATGAACCTTCTTGTGATGTAATTTTAGGATTAGATTTTCTAGAACAATATTTCCCCAAACATATGATTAGTAAAGCCTTAATATTAACGACACCTTGTAAACATGAAGCTTGGGGTATAAGAATAACTAGACCATATAGAAGAAAAGATGAACAATTTCAGAAAAAGAATAATGAATATGAAGTCCAATTCTTACAAAATAATAATCCAATAGAAATTCAGCATATGTTAGCAACTTTGAATATTATAGAAATAAAAAATATAGAACAAAGAATTATAGAAAACTATAGTGAAAATCCTTTAGTACATTGGGAGAAATCTAAGCCTATGGCTAAAATAGAATTAAAAGATTATAGTAAAGAGATAAATTGTAAACCTTATGCTTGGACAAAAGAAGATAGAAAAGAATTTATAATGCATATAGAAGAAATGAAAAAATATAATCTTATAAGAGAAAGTAGATCAGAATATTCATCACCAGCTATAATTGTGTCTAAACATAGTGAAGAAAAAAGAGGAAAAACTAGAATGGTTATAAATTATCAAAAACTAAATGAATTAGCCATAAGAAATAGATATCCTATACCTAAGATGGATTTGTTATTTAACCTAATAAGAGGAAAAACTATATTTAGTAAATTTGACTGTAAATAAGGATTCTTCCAAAGAAAACTTGAAGAAGATAGTAAGAAGTATACAGCCTTTAGTACCTCAGAAGGATTATATGAATGAAATGTATTACCTATAGGATTTCATAATAGCCCTAGTATATTTCAAGAATATGTGTCAAAAATGTTATTACCTATAAGAGACTTTGCTGTAATTTATATAGATGATATATTAATATTTTCAAAAGACGAACAAGAACATGAAAAACATTTAGAACAATTTGTAAAAATTATAGAAGAAAAAGGATTAAATATATCACCCTCAAAAATGGAATTAAGAAAAGAGAAAGTAAATTTCTTAGGGCAAATATTGACAAAAAATGGAATAGAATTACAAGATCATATAAGTCAAAAAATATTACAGTTTAAAAAGATAAACAATAAAAGGATTTACAATCCTTCTTAGGATTAGTGAATCAGGCAAGAAATTATATACCCAATTTGTCAAAATTAACTTCTAAAATATCTAAGTTAGCAGGAGAAAAAACTGTATGGAAATGGCATAATAACATAGAAAAAATTGTAGAAAATATAAAAATCTTATGTAAAGATTTGCCAAAGTTAACTATACCTTTAAAAGAAAATATAAAATGGATTATATATACTGATGCCTCTGATAATTATTGGGGTGCAGCCTTGTATTATGAAGATGAAGATGGAATAGAAAAAATAACTAGATATACTAGTGGAAAGTTTAATGATTCTCAAAGTAGGTATCATTCAAACTGGAAAGAGTTTTTAGCTGTTGTAAAAGCTATAGAACAATTAGAATTATTTATTGTCAATAATAGATTCATAATAAGAACAGATAATACACAAGTAAAACATTGGTGTTGTCTAGAGGTATAAGACAAAATAAGTTAAGTAGTAAAATGTTGATTAAATGGCAAGCCGATTTATCTTATTATGATTATGATGTTGAATATATAAAAGGAAAGAATAACTTGATTGCTGATTATTTAAGCAGATGGAGCTAGTAAATCGATTTGGCAGAAAAAGCCCTGTAAATCAGACGAATAAGGAAGAAGAATCTTCCCCTGTGTTGAATCAACTTATAATGAAGATGAATATTCTTGAAATGAATATGAGTTTATTAAGTAGTCAAGTTAGTACCAGTATACAAGGGATTACAAGTTCTGTATCTGGTATTAATGATTCACTTAATGACATTTATATTTAGCTTGAGAATCTGAAGCTCTGTAAGGCTGATGTCAACCCACTTGTAAGGACAGACGTCCAAAATGTGAATAATAATAATAGTAAGGGAAAAGAAGTTGAAGCTTATAAGCCAAGTCCACCTGTAATGGAGTCATTCACTCCAGGCGAGTCATCTACTCGCAATACCCAAAGTTTAATTAAGTCATTTGGACTTGAATCACTTTTAACCTCAAACTCCTTGTTAACCTCAACACCTATAAGCCAGCTAGTACCAGAAACTTTAACTTTTTCTCAAATAATGTCAGTCCAAGAAAAAGAAAAAGAGAAATCTTCCAATAATCCTCCTCCACCTAGAGAACCCAATAATGATCCTTTTGAAATTCCGAAGCTCTATAATTTCTACAAAGTCATTATTAAGAAATTGAATCATCTGTCATTGACCCATAAAACCATCAAGTATGTGTCTCATTATACTTTTAATAAGGCCATTATATACCCAGGAACACCTCCAGGAATTGTAAGAACCTTATACCAATATGGGTTAATCCAAAGTATATACCCTTCCATAACTTTATCCGAAATATCTGAATTGCCTGAAAAATTGGTACAAGCTGTAGGAGATTATTTCGACATTGTAACCCAAAATCAAGTATTCATAAGATGCTATTCAACTGTAGCGGAGATCACTCCAGATAAGTTTTATATGCCTATAATCTTATTAGACTTGGAACTACTAAGAAGCCCTTAGAATATGAACCAGAGATAAAAGAAGATATAGCAGAAGACGATGATTTCCAGTTCCGTGTATCTAATATAAGAGCTCAGGATTATCATATAATCTTCCAAGAAATGAATCGTGTAAAGGTAGCAAATATGAATCCAGTTCCAGGAAAAGAAGAACAACCATGTGTGTATTACTCGACTGATAAAACCTGTATTTACTCCCTTGGAAAAAAGCCAAAGAATGATAAACAATTTGGCTTGTGGTATGACATTATAAAGAAGAATAAAATGGACAATACTCCTGATACTAATAGAAAGATATGTCAAATAATAGGAGAATATCCAACTCATGAATGCGAATTTTGCCATGAAGTCCGAGGAAGTGATAGAAGCCCAAATATCACCTTGGATCCAAGCCTACTGTAATGAAGTGTCGGCAAAAGAATACAATTATAAGTGTCGGCAGAAGCAACCAAATGAAGTAAAGTTGAAGGTGGCCGACAAAGAAGTTGTAGAGCACTCAGAAAAGCAATGTAGCCTTTTACTTTAAGCAAAAAATCTTATCTTGTAAGGAATCTTATCGTCCTTTGTAAGGTAGGATGTCCTGTAAGAAATGTCGTTTTGTAATAATGCTTGTAAAAGTAACTCGAGTTCGGGTTACTAGAGTCAGTCCAGAGTTGATCCTTCGACTCTATAAAAACCCCTGTAAGCTCCTTAGTTGAGCACCACTCTTATAATCACTTTTGAATGCAAAGAAATAATTCCTCAAATTCTCTCTCGTGTCTTGCTGAGCTTTGTGACCAGTTCTCTTCGGTGATAGCGTGCAACATTTTATTTAATCAAAGATTATTGCGCCGCAGTAAGGTATGAGGGGCTAAACTCCTTTTAGGGATCTAAGGGGGATATTTTATTCAATCATGAGGGAAGTATTATAGATTATGTTACTGGGCAATATGTTAAAAAAAAAAGAGTCTTTTTATGTTCGGATGAGATAAATAAAAATAGGATGAATACGCCTCCAGTAGGAAACAAAGGAAGGCTGTGCTGATATGGTCTGAAGGAAGAAGGTTGAGATTCCAAATAAATGAATGCTCTATGTGAGATTCAAAAAGAATTCTCTGTAAATGGTCCATGTATGAAAGAGGACATGGTTCCTTTTGTGACCCGGATCAACATCGGTCAAAGATCATCCTAGTTTTATTTATTAAGTCCTCTTAGTAAATATTTGTACAGAATTTGATTTTGCAAGTGTCCCTGTTTATATTTTTAATTTTAATTCCGCATGAAAAAATTTCATGTTGCCCAGGTCTGCATAAGCTATGATATATATATATATATATATAACCCTAAAAAGAGTAATATTTAAAGAAAAAATGCATCCATAAGTAAATTGAATATTTATGTGCAAATAAAACCACACATATCTAACCAAACGAATTTAATAAAACACAAATATGGCAAGCTGTTTTTGTTTATATAATTTTTTTAACACTCAAAATGAAGCCATTTCTAGCTTAGCAGCAGGAGAAAATAATAAGAAATCCAATTCTGCAAACTTGTCTAAAACTTTTGACAAAAGAATAGAATTATGTTTTAATACTCCCTTACCTCTTATTTATAAGCTTCAACTTTTTAATTAGTTTAATCCTTTTTATATGATTTATTTTGAAAATGTCTGAATGTTTATTGCATTTTTTTCATTTTTACCCCTAATTTATTATATGTTTCTCTCACCTTTTTTTTACTTATTCTCTCCCCAATCTTTTTCTTTGTATTCTCTCTCATACTCACCCTTTCCGTAAATAAGGGTATTTTGAAAAAATAAATTTTATTTCTTACATATTTTTTTGTTTTATTCTATTTTTATTAACTTTTTGAATTACAAAATTATTTGAAGCTTATAAATGGTACAGGGAAGAGTAGCATATTAAACCCCAAGCCAGAGTAACATAAAAGAAAGTGAAGAAAATGTGGGAATAAACGGAGAGGGATGAGGATGGAGCCGTGGGCCGGGGCTAGCGTCCGGACAGTTCTCCATGATCGACATTCATGAATGAACCACGTCTTGTCCTTTCATAAATTAAATGGCAACCAACGTGATCCCACCAAATTCTTGCACATTTTCCACTCTCTTTCTGCATGTAGATATATATATATATATATATATATATATATATATATATATATATATATATATATATATATATATATATATATATATTAAATCTTATTCTAAGTTACTTTTAACTAGATCTTATATATTAGGGGATGTGATTAACTCAATGATTATGGTGTAAATTTATAATTGTGTCCTCATTTATAAATGGATCCTTTTCAACTCTTTTTTTAATCTATCTTTAAATTATTTCTTCATTTATATAATAAATAAAAGTAAACTTATTAAAATCTTATTTATTACATGGAAACTGAACTTATAAATAGAGTTAAATTTTTTAGTCAAAAAAAAAAAATATAAATAAGACTAGAGACTAGAGTTAACGATGCCGGACAAAAAATAAAAAAATAAAAACAACAAAGCTAGATGAGCCAATTTCCACGGTCTTTTCTTCTCTTCAAATTTTATTGGGAGAATCACTCCTAGATTTTAAGGAAGAAAGATGTTATTAAAAAAGTTTCTGGTTACAATCTCAAACGTGTATTCACAACCTGTTGAATATGTTTTACAATTTCAAGAAACCTTTTTGATAATATCTTTCTTCTTCAGGATCTAGAAAAGACCGTGGAAAAGTTTCCAATTTCCACGGTCTTTTCTTCTCTTCAAATTTTATTGGGAGAATCACTCCTAGATTTTAAGGAAGAAAGATGTTATTAAAAAAGTTTCTGGTTACAATCTCAAAATGTATATTCACAATCTGTTGAATGTGTTTTACAATTTCAAGAAACCTTTTTGATAATATCTTTCTTCTTCAGGACCTAGGAATGATTTTTCCAATTTTATTTATATTTTATTATTTATATGAAATTACTGTAATCTAGACCGATGGGAAATGGTGTATGAGATTATGTGCTCGTTTGTATGAGCTTATTTTTTAACAATAAGTGCTTATAATTCGTGATTCACGGTATACGAGGTAAGTATGTGAGAGGAGTTTTTTCTCGGCTTGCGTAATAAGGGCTTATTTCTCAAATTTAAGCTCTTCCAAACACACCTTATTATTTATTAGCGTTTGTATTGGGATAAACACAGTTAAACTTTGATAAAAAAGAAAGAAAAATTAGTCCACCTGCAACACGTTATGTCAAGGACTAAGGGTTCTCATTAATGTAAGGGAAATTTCCTTTATGTTTACACGTTTTGAATTTCAAATCTCTGACTGTCGGTGCTGCTTCATCAGCTAACATCTCCAGAAAACAAAAATCATCCTTTCCTATTCATTTTGAAAATATTTTACGCTCATTTTACCAAGATTTCTCAAGTGTTCTCTTATATGGTAAGTATTTTTCTTTACATCTCTTACCGTATTTTACATTTCTTCCCTCTCTTCTTCCTCCACTTTCTTCCACATGAATTTTATTCTTCCTTTCCGGAGTTCTAGCTTGTTTCAAGCCAGTAAAAATAGTGAACCGGGCAGCCCATTTAACCCAGCAGGTTACCTAAGTCACTACCGATTTACACCGAGTTATACGAGTTCATCCGGGTTAGAATCCATCCAAGTTTGAGCATCGTCCGGAACGGACAAGTGCCCAGCCGGTTTTAGGGCTAATCCAGTCAGTCCGGTTTTAATACCATGATTTTCTTTCCCCTAGCTATCCTTATTGATGGTATATTAAAGAAGGTTTTAGGCAGTTTCAATATAAATGACTAAAGGGGTTATTCTGGATGAATCAATACTTTTTTTTTGATAAATAACTAACTACATTAATTTTTTTAAATTATTTTATCTAGCTCCTAATAGTGAGTGTTTGGTTGGGCTTATTTTACCTAAATAAACACTTATTACGTAAGTCGAGATAAAATTCTTCTCATATATTTATCTCATATACCGTGAATCATGATTTATAAACACTTATTATCAAAAATAAATTATTCCAAACAAATACACATACGAAGAAATGAAGCACGTATTTGATCAGAAAAGTCGGTTCATTTTGAAAGCTCAGCCAAACAAAAAGGAACCTCACAATCAGAGTTTCTTCCAAGCAAAGCAGATGATATAAAATATTTATATATTATATATATTCCTGAATCCTGAGTGTATTTTTTCCCCTAGAGTAGGTAGTACGACAAAAGATTGACTATTACCAGGAACGGATCTAGCGGGAGGAAGATTTATTATTTAATTACGAAGACTTGACCATATATGTCAATCAACTTTGTCTGTTTCTCAATATGATTTGTTTTACATTTTCTGAAATTGAAGAAGATCATCGATCACTAATTGATTTCTAACAGGCCTTTTGGTGCCTTTCCGCTCTGTCTGTGCCAGATCTTCAGTGTCAGTACATACAGTGGTAAAATTTATCCTATTCCTTCTTATAACTTCTTTATATTTTTTGGTGTGTGTGTGAAAGGGTATATATGGATGTGTGTGTGTGTGAAGAAGGCTTAGGGCTTGTGTTGAATGAGGATAAGTTTTTTTGTTTAATTATTGTTAGATATATATCAAGCGACATGCTGCCATAGATATGGGAAGTTTCATTGGGGAGTTAATGGAGATTGAACATAAGGGTTTGAATGTCGGATTCTTTGAGTTAGGTGGTTGAAAGCATATATATCAGACAAGCTTTTTTTTCCATAAGGAAGAAAGTGGAAAAGACTAATCTAAGATTAAATTCCTATTTTCATCAAGATCATTGTTTCCATCCTAATTAAAGAATAATCATTTCTCAAGCAAATTCGTATGTAGTTCACATCACATCTTATAAAAAATATTGCTTTATTATATAGGTAGCTAGGGATTTGAAAGGGGTGATGAGTAGTATAAAACGGTGAAAGGAGAGAAGGCATGTCTATAAAGTATTTGGTTGGATTAACTAATTTTTAGTGATTTTAATTGTAAAATGAGTTGATCAAAATTGGCTGAGAGGAAATTATATCATTTGGATTACATTTTGGAACCCCGCCACCTATCAAATTAGTTGTGTTATTGGAGTTTTATTTAGAATTAGTGGGGTTTTCAAATGATCTTTTAGTTGTTTACTAATTTTTCTAATTTTTGATTCGTCTTTTCAAAAGCCTTACTTTGTGCCTAGCTTTTTAGAAAGTAACTCTTTAGGAGCTTTTAGATTTAAATTATCCCTATTCTTCACGTCACGTTCATTTTGAACTTAGGCCCTCACTTTGTTATTTTAAAAAAGAAAGATATATCAGACTAGTTTTATTTTATTATCAGTTTATTAAAATTTAGTGTGGTTTTCAATTAATTTCGTAGTAGTTGACAAATTTCCCCCCCCAATCTTAGGCTTGTCTTTTCAAGAGGCTTCGCTTTGTGCATGCCTCTTTTGGATCTACCTATGCCTAGTCCATTGTCAAATATAGCCAAATAGTCGGTCTGGTTCAATTCACTTTTCAATTTGATGATCAAAAGATTAGATGCCACCACATTTGCATGTACGAGGAAAGATAAAAGTTTGGGAAAATCACTCATAAATCTTAAATAAATAAAATATTATTAGAAAGGTCTTTAGAGGTTATAAAATAAACTTAATAGGTTGTGAATACACGTTTTTAAGGTTGTAACTAAAGATCTTTATGATAATATCTTACTTATTTAGGACCTATGAGTGATTTTCCCTCAAAGTTTTCCATCTTCTTCCTTAGGGAGGCAATCAATAATAATAATTAATATATTATTGAAGATAATTTCTCAAGGTAATGATGACCTTCTTTGAAGACAATGAATAGTTTCTTAGTTAGTGTATGTTTGGATTAACTTTTGAAAACAGCTTTTACGATTTACGAGGTAAGTGTGTGAAAGGAGTTTTATCTCGAGTTACGTAAACATAGATTTAAAACTTAGATTTGGGATCTTCCCAAACACTCACTTAGAATTAGATCATTATTACTTTTGACCTATGGAAGACGATCAACATGCATGCGAATTGCTTTTTAATAATTATTATAGCAAAAATACCTAATTTCTCCTGACATGGTAGGGATTTGATTTTTTTTTTTTTTTGGGATTTGTAAGAGTTGGATTTAAAAAAGATAGAGAAGTGTGAAAATAAAAATTTAATGGAAAAATGTGTAAGATAGAAGAGTAAGAAAAATTAATTTAAAATTTTTATTTCCACTTCTCTAATTTTTTAAAAATCCAACTTAAAAAGGTTTTTCCTCTCCTCCCTTCATACCAAATACAGTGTTTGATTAGTATGTAGAACTAGATCCCTTCTAATAGGAAAATACATAAATGAATGTGGCTATAAAAAAATTGGTTTATTAGATCAACTCATTATTGGAGTTTGATAAAAATAAATTTTAGGGCTTGTTTATTTCTGTTTTTAAAATAGTTATATAAAATTGTTTTTAAAAACAAGTTTTGAAAATAAAAAACTCTATTTGAGTAGTTATTTGAAAAAATTGTTTTTGAGGCAACTTGGTGGTGGTGGCGGCCAATTCCACACCAAGGTAATGTGGTGGTGGTGAGTGTTAGTGGCTATGATGTTAATAGTGGACACATGTGACGGTCTAAAAAATTAAGAAATAGAAAAATAAAAATAAGAAAACACCTAAAAACTGTTTTGATTTTTTAGTTTTCAAACCCAGTTTTTTGTTTTTTTTTTTAAAAAAACAACTTATTGAAAACAGTTTTCTAAACAAGTTTTATTGTTTTTTTTTTAAAGAAAAACCTATCTTTAAAAAGAAAATTAAACAAGCCACAAGTTTCTCTATTCTTATTCTTTTTATTTTACTCCATTATATTTTTTTATTTGATCAAGGGAGACTAATCCCTTTCTTTCTTTTTAACAAAAAATGACTAATCTCTTTTAAAACTTAGTGCAAATAGTTTTCGCCTATTCTACCAAATGTGCTATTCATTTCAACTTGCATTCTCCTTCTTATATGGTAAAACCGCTTACTATGTCAACTAATAGCTTGTTAGTATATTACTTTGTTAGATTTTAAATATAAGAACTAGTAGAGAAGTTTGTTTTAATCCTATATATAAAATCTCAATCCATTTTTGTCCCTAAATTTATAATATTTTTCTAAATTATTCTTATTAATGGTACAGATTAAGAGGATTTTCCATGAAAGGATTAATTTGCAATACACATGATTAAATGGTTATATTATAGGAAAACTAACCCACATTTTTTGTACAAATAACTAAATTAGCTAATTTTCTTCATGTTTACAAATTACTTATCTAATCCTAAATTTAGTATAAGAGTGAGTATTTTCCATGAATTTTTTTTTTTAAATACTAGCTAGTGATGCATATAATTAGAGCATACATCTTTCCATTGAGAGAGAATTTGGTGAATAAAAGTGTTAGTGTATAATAACCTCAAGCCATACTAAACCAACTCCTAATAAATTGCTTAAAACCTTGTAAGAACCTCAGAATTGATTTTGCTAACTTTTTTTTATTATTTTTGGGTGGCTTGGGCTTGGCTTAATAGAGTAGAGTAACAAGCATACGTTCAAGCTAAAGCAAAATGGAGTTTCTTGTGGCAATCGGATCGGCAATTATATCAAAACTTGGTGAGATGTTAGTGGATCCAATCGCATCACAATTCAATTATCTGAATCACTACGACCAAAATATCAACAAAATGAAAAATGAACTCAACAACTTGGAAGACAGGAAGCTTGCGATTGAAGGAATGGTCGACGCAGACAGAAGAAATGGACGTCTTATTGCCCCAAACGTTGAACACTGGCTCTACCAAGTGGACAACATTATGGAAAACGAATCACATAAATTGTACCATGATGTTGAGTTAGTCAACCAGAACAAGAAATGCTACAATGGGTTGTGTCCAAATTTGGTATTTCGTTATTCACTGAGCAAGAAAGCAAGGAAAATGACACAAGATCTTGTTTCCTTGAAGGAGCCAAAATTTGAGTTCATATCTTACCCTCCACCTTTACCAACACTAGGATCCACTTTCACAGAAGGCATTAAGAGCTTTGCTTCAAGAGAATCAATTACGAGAGAGATTGTAGAGAAATTGAATGGTGATGAGTTCCATAGGATAAGTGTTTGTGGGATGGGTGGTGTGGGGAAAACCACATTGGTGAAAGAGCTTATCAAAATTTTAGAAGCAGATAAGGTGTTTGATGAAATGTCAATGGCTGTAGTGTCCCAAGTTCCTGACTATAGAAAGATTCAAGGTCAGATTGGTGATACCTTAGGCTTGAAATTCGATAAGGAAACTCTGCAAGGAAGGGCATGTCAACTGTTTGAGAGGCTTAACAAGATCAGTAAGGTTCTCTTGGTGTTGGATGATGTATGGACAGAGCTGGATTTCGAGTTGATTGGGCTTCCTTCAAATGAGCATTGTCACAAAGGCTGCAAAATTTTATTCACCTCAAGAAATGAAGATGTGTGTCACAGGATGAGAAGTCAAAGGAACTTTGCTATCCCAGTTCTGTCTAAAGAAGAAGCATGGGATCTCTTTAGGTACACGGTAGGTGGTCATGTTGTGGACAAAGCAGAGATCCATAACATAGCAAAAGAGGTTGCAAATGAATGTAGGGGTTTGCCAATTGCTCTTGTCACAATAGGAAAAGCACTAGGAAACAAGGAGAAGCATGCATGGGAGGATGCACTTGATCAGCTGAGAAAGTCTTCACTAACTTCCTTCTCAGAGATGCAAGAATATTCTATATATTCATGTATCAAATTAAGCTATAACTTTCTCGGCAACGAAGAAGCTAAATTTCTCCTTTTGCTTTGTTGCTTGTTCCCAGAAGACTTTGATATTCCTATTGAAGTTCTACTAAGATATGGAGTGGGCTTGGGTTTGTTTAAGGATCTAGGTGCCTTGTGTAAAGCAAGGAATCGAGTGCATACCTTGGTCGATACTCTAAAGAAGCAATTTTTGTTGTTGGATAGCAACAAGGAAGAGTGTGTGAAGATGCATGATGTTGTTCGTGATACTATTATGACAATTGCATCCAAAGAAGAGCATGGATTTGCAGTGAAATTTGATGCTGGACATAAGGGGTCAAAGGAGTTCACATGGCATCATAGTGCAATCTCATTCGTGTTTGATGAAATTAAGATGCATCCTATGAGTTTGCAGTGTCCAAACCTTAGACTTTTACAAGTTTTCTCAAAGAGAAGAGAACCCATTTCAGAAAATTTCTTCCATAACATGAGCAAGCTAACGGTTTTAGGCATAAGCAATCTGTGCATTCCATCAATGTCATCTCCATTTCAATCGCTCAACAACCTCTGCACCTTACGGTTGGAAGATTGTCAGGTCGGAGACATATCGGTAATCTGTAAGGAGCTAAGTAATCTGGAAGTGTTAAGCTTTGCCCACTCAAATGTCAAAGAATTGCCGGTAGAAATAGGCAAACTTAGCCTTCTAAGACTGTTGGATTTGACAGAATGCAATGATCTTGATCATATGTCTTCTGGGGTCCTAGAGAGCTTATCTAACTTAGAAGAACTTTATCTTAGAGCTAGGAATTTCCATTGGGAGGAAAAGAATTCCATTCTTGCTGAGCTCAAATCTCTCTCTTATCAGCTAAAAGTTCTTGAAATTTCAACTACAGGAATTCATATTTTTCCAAAAGATTTGGAATTCAAAAACTTGGTTAAGTTCTGGATCTATGCGAGTGACCCAAATATTCTTTCTCATGGCCTTGTTCGTCGGGGATATTTACACCCTAACATCCTTAAACTAGATAGTGTGTACTATAAGGACATTAAAGAGAATGTAGCAATTCAACAGTTGCTTAAGAAATCTGAAATTCTCAACCTTGGGAATGTGAAACAATTAGAAAACATGCTCTCTGAGTTGGATGAAGGTTTTCCACTCTTAAAAAATCTCAACGTTGAGTTCTGCAACGATCTGAAGTATTTAACAGATGAAAGTGTCTATGCTTCAAGTTGTGTCTTCCCACTGCTTCAATCATTGTCTCTGCACAATTTGGACAATTTAAGAGAGATATGCCATGCCAAGAGTTTCACCTCAAACTCTTGCCAATGCTTTGGCTGCTTGAGAGATCTGAAAGTAGAATTCTGCAACAAGTTGAAGTATGTCTTTTCACCATCTCTGGGGTCCAGTGTTAGATCGCTTCAAGGCTTGCATGTAACTGAATGCTATGGGCTTCAATGTATCATCTCCAAAGAAATCCATGACGAGAATTCAGTGATGAAGTTCACAAATTTAGTGGAACTGAAGCTACAAGAGCTCCCTAGCCTTGTTGGGTTCGCTATACCATATTATAAGAATGAGCTTCATCTACTAAACTCTCAGGTATGCTTTTCTTCTTATTAATTATCACTTTCTTGCATATCTTCCACATATCATGTTTCACATGTTGTATATGTAAGACAGTTTAAATTGTGCATAAAACGAATTCATCATTGGTTTTGCAGAAATGTGCTGTGTTGATTACTTTTATCTTTCCTAGATGATTACAGATACCAACTAATATAGATATTAAGATTATAATTCTTATATATTAAATTTATGATTCACATTAATTACTATGTCACTAACTTGTTTTTTTCCCTGTTATTTGAATCCATATATTTTAGTTAAATGACATTAACAGTTTGAATGGTGGGTAAAACGAATTCATCATTCTAATGTTTTTAACTTCAAGAAGTTCTGAATCTTGTCTTGTAGCAATAGTTTTAACATGCAAAATCAAGAACTTGGAATCAAGAATAATAGAATTTAAGAAATTTTTAAAATTTAATTTCGGATTATCTTTTTAATATTATGATGTATTAACTTGGGAGATATTGTATATTTTGGAGGTTCATAGAAAAAAATACACTGCTGTAATTGTAAATGTGCTAACCTGCCTAACCTGTGAGCTGGCCCATTTAACTAGCAGTTGAATAAAAGTTGATTCATTTAATCTTGTTACACAAAGTCTCTAGGTGAAGTCACACTCCATCTCATAAAATTGGTGAGTTAAATAGGCCAACAAATGGATTTGTGCAGGTTCAAGAAGAACATAAGCTTGATGATGGTCAACAACTGCTAGGGCCCAACTCTACTCTAGGAGCTACCGATGAATCTGTTCACATTGGTGGTACATTATTTGAATCCAAATGGATGCCCCAGTTCCCAAAACTGGAGAAAATCTTATTACTTGAGTGCTCTTTGTTAGATGCTGTCTTTGACTTGAAACAGTCAGAAATGGAAGGCCAGCCAATTTCTATGTTATTTTCTCAACTCAAAGAAATAGAGATATCTTGGCTGAGCAAGCTAAGACATATTTGGAGTAATGTTCCAAGTTATATTCAAGGCTTTCAGAACTTGAGATCACTCAAAGTGAAGAAATGTGATGCTTTAAGAAGCGTCTTCATTCCCACCATTGCAAGAACACTCACACAGCTTCAGAAGCTCATGATACACAGTTGCCAACAGATGGAGAAAGTTGTTGGGGATGATGATGATGGAGGAGAACAAGAGAAAGTAAAAACTCTTTTGTTTGCCAAGTTAGATTCTTTGACACTTAAGGATCTCCCAAGCCTTGTGAGAATTTGTCCAGATTGTTATGAACTAGCCTGGCCATCTCTGAGATATTTATGCATTGAAGGATGTCCCCAGCTAAAGATATCTTCAATGCCAATTCAAAAACTACCAAAACATGAGAATCTCAGTAACTCCTTATCAGATTCCACCCTCCAAGATATTGGTTCCAGAGCTCCAAGGTTTTTCCAGTGTTGCCTTGGATTCACCCCATCAAACATTGAGATTTCTAACTCAATGGCCAAATCAAATTTCCAAAGAGCAGAAAAGATTAGCAACCAGGTATCAACTAATTAATCAAATGTGTAAATACTTGTCTTTCTGTTTCTGTACTAAATACTAAGCAATCAAGTCTGCTGATATTCCTTCAAAGCTCAAGGAATTGTTAATCTCATAACCTGCTAAAGAAGTCTGACAGTTTATTTTCCATAAGTTTCTCTCTGACTAATACTCTACAATATTGATTAAAGGGGAAACTAAGACATGACATATACATATCTATAAACGCACTGATGCAACCTACACTCTTACACACTTGGACAGATACAAACAGAGCGATGTGGGACAAAAATATAGAAACAGAAGGGGCGAAGGGGAAGCAGAACAGAAATTTGAGGGGGAGAGAAGACAGAACATAGGGAAGTATTGAGAGAGACCAAAATCTGATCAAGCAAACATAGTCTATTTTCAACATACAAGATGGCCTCTATTTATAGGCTAAGGTTTCTTTCCCTTTATGGAATCTCCCACTTGATGAACAAAATTTAAAATATCACACGTGCTACCTACTTGTTGAAAATAGTTAAAAATATCCCACTTGTAAAAATAAAATAGAATAAAATAAACCCGCTTGCTTGATCCACTTGTAAAAAGAGAACAAAATAAACCCGTTTGCTTGATCCACTTACAAAAATACAATAAAATAATCCCACTTGCTCTATCCACTTGCAACTAGCCAAAATAAATTAAAACATCAATTTCTTATATAAGTCTTCCCATATTTTCTATCACACGCTCTCCTTTTTCCCACTATCTTATATTAGTGTCTCATTTGACCTGACCAAATTTCTCTTCAGGCTAGTTTGATGAGAGACCATATCTCTTCTGATGTCAAGGAATTATGTACTAGAGAAGAAATGAGGTCCTGCATGCCAAATCTGGAGCAACTTCAAGTCAAAGGCTGGGATTCACTAGATATTATATTCCAGCTTGAACAAAACCAACATTCCAATGCTACTGTAAACTGTATTGTAAAACTGGAGTCCATGTTGAGAAGTCCAGTGGAAATCACAGGCTTCAACAACCTCACACTACTAAGCTTAGAAGCTTGTCACAATTTAAGATATCTGTTCTCTCATTCCATAGCAAAGCTTCTTGTTCAATTGCAAGATGTGAAGATATCAAACTGTATGATGGTGGAGCAACTAGTCAAAAGTGAAGAAGATGGCTCAGTTGTATTTTCTCATCATGCAAGCTCTCATGAAGTTTTTGAGAATGCATTACCAAGTCATGCAACATCCATCTCCAAAGAATCATTTGAGTTAGAGTTCCCATCCCTAAAGAGAATTAGCATTGTTAATTGCAGCATGCTAGAAGTTCTCATCAAGAATGGAGGAGAGTGGAGAACAGACCTGACTTCATTTGATCAAGTGCAGTCTCTTACTTTAAGCCATTTACCAAATCTTGTGAGCTTCTGCTACCAACCTTGTATTCCTGAACAACAATCTTCAGAGAAATACAGAGCAAGCAACAATCATCAACAAGATCAGGTACCAAATAGCTAAAAGTTCATTTATTTCTTGTTTGATTCTAGGTATATTATTATTTTGCATAGTTAAATATACACCCATTCATTAAAAATTTTATACAGATGATCGGTCCCACAAGCCTATGGCATTGCTTTAGTTATAACAACGAAAAGAAATAGAGGTTTATGCAACTAACAAAGATTGAATTTTACCTGTTGGGATGACTAAACCCACTCTGAGCTAACTCTTTGCAATTTTAGTTATCGTTATTCCTAAAATTTTCTAATTGATTCTAGGGGGTACTTACTTATAATGTTCTGCACTTAATGTATCCTAACCCTCTCTTCCATATGGGACCCGCGCCATTTTTTCTCCTTTCATTCTTTTCTGATTTTCTTCTCTCCTTCTTTTCTCTTTTCTTTTAATAATTTTCCTACAAAATCAAAAATGAATTTGAATATATTTTGTAACAAAATTCCTTTTTATCCTATAATTGAGTATACATAGGAGAATATATAAAAATTAAATAAAATATTTATAAATTAATCAAACATAATCTGAAATATACACCTCTTTAACTGCAAAGTGTACACCAAGAGTGACCAAAATAGGGGATATGTGTGTGCCCCCCCCCCCCCGTTTTTTTGTTTGTTGTTGTTGTTGTTGTTGTTGTTGGGGGGGTTGCACCCATATATATTTTATAAAATACAAGTTATTTATATTATAAAATCCTAAACTATATCAAAAATCAAGAGAAATTATTGAGGTATCAAGAAAGGAGTGCAATCACTAAAAAGTCACAAGTGAATAGCATAGACCTGTTTTTATTTCTTGCTCTAGAATTTGTCATTTCATTTTACTCACTTATGAAACTTTTAGTGATTATATTCCAAACTTGGGACCTTGTGATGATTTTCTCTAAAATCAAAGCTATTTTGCTATGCATAACTACGGATATATCTAAGTACAGATAATTCCATTACTTTTTTGGTTGTAGTTCCAGTGGTGTTACGCGTGATATGCAGTGGCAGCAGGCATTAGGGTTTAGATAGCTAATTATGGCGTTCAACATTAATTCATGAGTGATTTTAATGTAAAGTAAATATGATAGCTAAATTTTTGGCCTTTTTAATGTAAGATGGAATAGATATAACAAAATGATAGTGATGTCATTTTAGTTTAAAGTACAAATATAGATCCTAATTTCTGTTTTGAGGTATTTGAATGAAAGATGAAATGTTACAATAAAATCTTCGTTTTGTAGGTTGCATATGATGAACAGAGAGTGATAATGAATGGTCCTTTTATAAACTGCTTTCGGTTTTCACATCTAACATACTTTGGGATAAAGGAATGCAAAAGAATTAGTTGTTTGTTCTCTCCATCATCCTCTGCAAGTCTTGTGCATCTGCAAGAACTAGAGATATGTGATTGTGAGAACATAAAGGAAATAGTATCATCAAAAGAAGAGATTCGGGGAAGTTTTTTGCAGATTGTGTTCCCCAGATTGCAGCGTCTGAAACTTGAACGCCTGTTCAACCTTGAAGTCTTTTGTCATGGTTCCTATGACTTGTATTTCCCATTACTGCAAGAAGTGTGTTTTGGAAATTGTCATAAGATGGAGGTATTCTCAAATGGATTTTCAAACACTCCCATGCTAAAGGGTATTACCATGAAAGTTGGAAACCTTACTAAGATCATATGGATGGGAGATCTGAATACCACTGCTCAACTTTCCAAAGGAATGGTAAGCCTGGTTCTTTGCATCCTTTCTTATCTATAAATATGTATTCCCTCTTATCCTCAACATAAGAGCTAGATAGTTATTTGTAACAATTGTGTGTTTGTTTCCCTAAAATACCACTTTTTATCAGTATCCCCATTAATGAAACTCTATAATATGTGTAATCAATAAGTATAGTTTGAAAAAAAAGCTATAAATTTGGGAGGCACAGTGGGTTGAGTTCTTGTATTTAGGACTGACACTAACGCCTCTACTTGTTATGTTCCTTTCATCATCTAGTGGAAGCAACAGGAGAACAATTCTTATGTGGTTATGGCTACTCCAGAGGCTTGTCCAAGCCAAAAGCAATAACTTCGGCACTTAAGAGTTATATATCCTAGAGTATAACATTGCAAGATTCAAATTCTTTAGTTGCTTATATTTTGTTCTTGACTTAACACCTTCATAGCAGCTCATGTCTATACAAGAATTTAATTTCCTACAAAACTCTTCAATTTTCTTCAAATATCATTTTTAATGAGATAAAAAAATATTTTTGTTGACACTTGTGAATGTGAGTTTTGCAGTTGGCTTTTCAAACATCAGAGACGCTTGGGTGGCTCAAGCAGGAACAGGGCATGCTAAGCTACTTCATGAAAGAAACAGAGATGACTGTTGAAGGCTTTCAAAGTTTACTGACTCTAGTACCATCCAATGTGATACACTTGTTTCAGAATCTCAAGAACCTCACAGTAAAAGACTGTGGTTCACTGATTGAAGTGTTTGAATCAGGAGGAGAAAACAAAAAGAGGCATAGCATAATACACTATGAGCTAGAAGTCATGACCTTGCAATTTCTACCTAAGTTGATTCACATGTGGAAAAGTCATGAAGAGATTCTGGATTTCCAGAAGCTAAAAATATTGAAGATTGAATATTGTGACAATTTGAAGGGTCTATTGTCACCTTCTATGGCCGAAAGTCTTGTCCAACTACAACACCTTCGCGTATATAGTTGTCAAATGATCGAGGAGATAGTCATGAAGGAAGCTGAAGAAGAAAATGAAGGAGTAAATAAAGTTGAGGTATTATTGTTTCCATTGCTGAACAAGTTGGAGCTTCGTCATCTTCCCAACCTCAAATGTTTTTGCTCAGAAAGTTTAAACTTTGAACTTCCATCCTGTGAAGAAATGGTAATTGAAAAATGTCGTAAGATGACGACCTTTTCCTATGGAGCTGTAAACACACCAAAGCTTCCTAATATATATAAAGGATCCTATGAGTACGTAGGCATCATAGGAGACCTTAATTTGACAATTCAAGCTCATTCAGGAGATTTGAAGGTAACCATAATGTGTATTCATTTCTCCATGGAATTTCTTATTTGTTCCTCTTTGAAATTTCATTTACATGGACATATCCTAAATTTTGTTGAAATTTCTTGGAGACCTGTTCTATTTTGAAAATATACACGGCTTTCATTTGAAAGAAAAATGTAAATTTCATGAGCCTTCCTTGAATTTTGATAAAATTTCAAAGATATTTATTCTGTTTTCAAACCTGATACAAATTTATTTAGAAAGATAAAAAAAAATAAAAAACAAGTCATACAGGTCTCTAAATTGTGTAGATATTATAGAGACCTCCATTTTATTTTATTTGTAACATTTATCTGTTCATACTTTGAAAATGAATGAAATGAAATTGTGTGATTTCAACAAAATTTAGGAAAAGTTCACATAACTTGCTCGTTATTCTATGTAAGCTTTAAAAAAAATTAATGTATATGTAATTAAAGTAAAATTTATGTGGGCTTCACATTAGATTTTACAATAGTGGAGCATAATTTTATTAAAATTGAGAGGGAAAATTTACTGTACAAATGCAACATATTCTAATTTTATGAAGGATAACGGTTACTCCATTTGAATTTGCAAAGAGAATAATACTATTTTTAATAAGATTCACAGGAAATCTTTACAATTTACACTATTTTTATAGTCAGCATACAAATATTCTGTTTATAACCTTTTACAAGGCAAAAGTAGCCCAGGCAATCTGTGTGAGGAAAAACAATGGAGAATGAAATTTCTTCTTTAAATTGAAGAGTTTTAGGTTTTGTCATCAACATGACAATATCTTTGCATTTTCAGGCAGCACTTCAAAGATCAGAGACAATCAATTGGATTGAGCAAGATGAAATCCTACTTGGCTACTTAACAAGAGTAACAGAATTGGTTGTTGAAGGTTGTGAAAAGCTGTTGAACTGTGTTCCATCCAACATGCTACATAGACTGAAACATTTGAAACAGCTCAGGGTCCGAGAATGTTGCTCACTGGTTGAGATATTTGAATCAGAAGGAGCAGCAGAAGCAAATGAAGATGAAGAGCATGCTGATGCCATGATACTATATGAATATAATCTCCAAGAAATGCATTTGTGCTCTCTACCAAAACTAATGCACATATGGAAAAGCCATGGTGAAGTAGTCTTAGGATTTCAGAATCTTAAAAAGCTTAACATTGGTTGCTGTGATGGTTTAAGAAGTGTGTTCCCTCCTTCCATAGCCAGGACCCTTGTGCTACTACAAGAGCTATCAGTTTATGAATGTGAGAAGATGGAGGAGATAGTCATAAAAGAGGAAGAAGAAGAGTTCAACAAGGCCAAGAACAAGAATATTGTATTCCCAGAACTGAGGTGGCTGACACTTTATCGTCTTCCCAATCTTAAATGTTTCTGCTCTAGTAATTACCAGTTTGAGATGCCATCTTGTAGGGACGTAACTATTAAGGATTGCTCAAAAATGGAGACTTGTTGTTATGCAACCATAAGCGTTCTATGAAAACTGATCATTGCGAGTCTCAAGAGAAACTTCATTCATGAGATTGTATTCATGTATTTAGAAGCTCCATGATCACTTTTTGTTAAAGCTAATACATAATTAGTATTTTGTAATAGATATAATCTTTGTGCAGCTGTATTTAGATTGCATATCTTTTGTATATCTTTTCTCATATCACGTGTATGGTACATATTCTTTTGTAACCACATTTTGTTATACTCCTGAGCTATATAATAACCAGAGGCCACAGGAAAGAATTATCTTAGCCTTTATTCACTATTCTGTCTTTTTCTTGGCATCAGAGCATACCTTGCTTCTTCCGCCATGTTGCTCTCCTTGCATACCACAGACAATGCTACCTTCTCATCCATTACCAAATCTTACTCATTGTTTCACTCACTAGCCAAACCACGTCCATCAAGTTGGTTCGGACCAATTTTCTAGTTTGGGAGTTTGTTGTACTCCCTCTCATCAAAGGGAACCGTCTACAGCCACACATCAACAACACTAGTTCTATTCCGACCATGACTCGTGTGCTATCAGGTACTCATGAAATTAGTCCAAATATAAACGATTTAGGTGCATTGGTCAGCCAAAATGGCATTACTTGAAATTCGTAATGACCATATATGGTTTTGAAAGCAATTTTTGGTACATCTGCTTTCACTCTAAGTTGATGATACCCTTATCTCAAATCAATTTTTGAGAATATACAGGAAACATATAACTTATTGAGCAAATCGTCAATTCTTGAAAGTGGGTATTTATTCTTTACGGTCACCTTGTTTAATTCCCTGTAATCAATACAAAGGCACAGGCTTTCATCTTTCTTTTTAACAAAGAGCACTGGAGCTCCCCACGCTGAAACACTAGGTCGGATGAACCCTTTCTCTGATAGCTCATCAATTTGCTTTTTCAGTTCTGCCATTTCATTTGGAGCCATCCTGTATGGGGTTTTGGATATAGGTCCCGATCCAGGCTTAGTTTCAATTGCAAACTCTACTTCCATTTTCGGGGGTAAACCTCTAATATCTCCCAAAAACACCTCTGGAAACTCATTTATAACAGGAATATTTTAAAATATTGTTCCAACTTCTGGCTGTATAGAAAGGAATACTACTCCCCCTTGACAACCTTTATGTAAACATCTCTCAACCTTAGCTGGTGAGAGAAAATTAAGATTGAACTCTGGATTGACATTTGATTGTAGATTAAGATAAACAACTCTTTTATTTCTGTAGTCTAACAACACATTATTTGTTGTTAAGCAGTCAATACCGAGAATTACTTCTAGTATATGCAATGGTAAACAAATCAGATCCATTGTTGACTCGTGTCCTTTGGTGTTTACTATGCAATTCAGGCAAACATCAGCTGTGACAAATCTAATACTCGTGGGTGTAGATACAACCGGGTCATACGGTAATTGATACATACTCAGGCCTAGCCATCTCACACAGTTATATGCAATAAATGAGTGACTAACACCCAAATCATACAATACTTGTACCATATTGCTATCAAGTAAAACCATACCTTAAATTAACTCAGGAGATTGTCTGGTTTCTTCTTGAGTCATAGCAAAGACTCTATCTTGAGTTCGCTATTTGGCTCTCCTGCCCATTGTTGCTGTGGACATTCATTAGCAAAATGTCTCAGTTTCTTGCATTTATAACAGACTATCTATTTTGCTAGGGCACCATATGGCTTTCCAAGATGGTATGGCTTGCCTCTATACCGGCATGTTCTGTTCCCCGTGAATCTCTGATTACTACGGCCCTCAGATTGATACTGCTTCTTGTTATTCCCTCTGGATGGACCTTTATGAATTTTATGTTCTAGGATGAATTCCCACTGCCAGTAGCTCCCTCTTTAATATTTCTGCCAAAATACAGATTCAACAAGTTGCTTTCTATGATTCTTCATTCTCCTACTGCCTTGTTAGATTCTATAAACTACTTAGAGACCAACTTCTCTTTCAGCTCTGGCTTCAATCCCTGTATCATCATATCTAAGCTCTATCCCTTATCATCCCAGTATCTTAGACAAGAAGAGTATCGAGACAACTAGATATATCGGGCTACTCATAAAAAATTTCTTTCTCATCTTGTTGTATTGTCAGGAACTCTGTTTCATTTTCAATTCTGACTAAACGGGGAAAATATTTCTCATTGAACTGTTCTTGAAATAAATCCCAAGTTATCGAAATATTTCGTGTTTGTAGGATCATCGCAATATTCCTCGACCATCTGTCTGCATCCCCTTCTAATTTATAAATAGCCAGCTGAGCTTTAATATCATTTGGGCATTCTAAAATTCTGAAAATTTTTTCCAGCTTACATAACCAATCCTCTGCTAGCTAAGGATCAAATTTTCCTCGAAAGACATTGTAATATCCTAATTTTTAATTATGGGCTAATCATGATTATTTTGGATAATTATGAATTTAATTGGAATTATTATGATTTTTTTGGCAATATTAATTAATATGTCATAATTAGTGAAAAATTGGAGGAATGAAATTATTGGCCATAAGTTGGTAATTAAGGGAGAAATTAATTACTAATTAAGAGGAAATGAAATGTGTGAATAAATGGCTAATGGAGGGATTAGAGAAGCTAATTGGTGACTTATTTTATGTAAACCAATGGCATGTGGACATGTGGCAAGTTGAGAGAAGAGAGAGGAATAAAGAAAAGTCAAATATGATTTAATTAATATTTTCTCTTTCTTCGTCTTCCTCTTTTCGGCTGAAGTATGGGGGAGGGAGTATGTCATCATCATTCTTCATCTTCCTCAACACTCTATCTCTCTCACTTTCTCTATCCCATTCGTCCTCTACGGCTGCCAAGTGAGAGGAAGAAGAGCTTGTGATTTGGGTAAGTAAATGGCCTCATTTGCCCAAATTCTTTTCTTTAATGTTGCTCCATGGGTTAAGAGCTTCATTTTGATATGTATAGTGTGCCTATTTGGTGTTGATTTGTGCCACATGAAATTTTGAAGGTTGGTGGATCAAGAAGTTTCTTTGGCAAAGTGAAAGAGGTAAGTGAGACTAATCTATCTATCTAAGTTTCATGCCAAATGAATAAGTTTAGAATTTCTGAGATTATTGCCCTATTTTTGAAAATATGGGTCATTGGGTAGTTTGGCATGATATAGTTGTGAAAATGGTGTTTTGAGATGAGTTTTGAATAGATAGATTGATTGGAGGTTGAAATGTTAAGTTTAGTGATTTTGGGAAAATTGATGATTTGTGTTGATTCAAACCAAAGCATGATAATGGAGTAGGATTTTGGTCATTTTAATGATTCCATTGAATTCCTTGGGTGTTTTTGTATGGGAGTAGCTTTGGTTTGGTATTTGGGTTCATTTGGATCACTTGGTAAAAAATTCTGGAAAGTGTTGTCTTACCTTCTGCGTTTTCTGGTTTCTGATAATATCACTCGAGTGAGGGAAGAATATCACTCAAGTGAGGATGAACTCACTCGAGTGCGCTAGTATATTTTCCCCTCTGGCCTTCAGTTTTCATGTTGCACTTCCTAGCGAGAGGCAAGAGTGTTGCCTTACTTGTAAGTGCTGAGGGTTCTCACTCGAGTGAGCCTTCTCTCACTCGAGTGCTGGTGTATTTTTCAGCTGATCTATTGTCTCGGGTTGTCACTCGCATCCAAAATTCAAGAGTGCGCTCTAACACTTGCGAGTGTTGAGTTCTCACTCGAGTGAGGTCTTCTTCACTCGAGTAATCCTCTTCCTTGAAAGTTTTTGTGCTCTCGGGCAAGAACTTCCTGTCCTCACTTTCTAGCACTTGAGGTGTTATCCGTACAATGCTCGAGTGTCCGTACCAATGCTCGAGTAAAACCATTTTCACTCGAGGTGCATCAGTGAAAAATCAGTTTTTGTGTTTCCAAAAGGGGATCTTTGGGGTAGTTCTTCCAATCCTTTAGGATTTTTATTAGAGGTATTTAATGACTCTAAAAGAGCAATAATGATAACCAATTAAGTATTATGAAGTGAATTAAGTCTTGGAATAGAGTATAACTCTTCGTCCCTAATTATGAATATAGGATTTGACATTTGCCTTACTCGGGAGAGACCGACGTCAGGACACGCACGGAAGGACTCAGGTAGTGACTTTTCTCTCATGTTGTATATGATACTTGGTATGCATGTTTATCATTGTGAATTTGTTATCGGCCATAGGCATTACAGTGCGAGCAGTTCAGTATGAGCCGTCGTAGGGGGCAATGCTCATGATACCTACCCCATCTGTTGTATCTGCCGCTGTAAGTGCAGAGGATGCGTTATGGAATCGTGGATTCCTATTTGAGATCCAGCCCGTGGGGCTGCATATTGTGTTTAGTATCCAACCCGTGGGGCTGTGTGTTGTGAAATATTTTATATGGATCCCAGCTGTGGTGATATACGTGATATATTCATGTGAATGTGCAATACAACAAGTAGTTCAACGTGAGCCGTCGTAAGGGGGCGATACCCATGATACCTACCCCGGCCGTTGCAACTGTTGTTGGGATTGCTGTGTGTTATATGGATGATTTACCTTCATGATTTGATGTTGTGCATATTATGAGTGATTTGTTACTACGGGGATTCTTTAGAATCTCACTCTCCCAAAATTAAACATTTTTAGACAGGGCTGAAAGATCAAAAGGCAAGCGGGTGACGAAGAGTGGGTAGAGCTCCGTGTTAGGAGTTATTTTGGTTAATGGTTATCATTGTATATCATTTGGATATTTTTGTTAGAAACGATTGTATATATTAGATTTTGTGTAATCCCAAGTAAAGGGTATTAATTGTGGGCTTTGTGCCTTTGTGTAAACTCTTTATATTAATTTATGGAACTCGAGTATATCGGGAATTTATGCTATACTCTGATATGTATAAATGAAATTGACCTATACGGGCCATTTATGTGTTGAAATGTGAATATGAGACCGCAGTGAACAGGTTTTGTAAAAGTTTTTGAAAACCCTAATTTTGGGAAGTTTAATCTTAATAAGTCCCAAATCATCTTACGGTCTCTAATTTTACATTAATTATGTTTTTACGAACTAATCTCAGCCTTAATCGTGAAGGGGGTTACAGATATGGTGTAGATGCTAACAGAACCGTGACACCCATGTCTGCAAATTTTCACCCTAAGCAGCAGGTCTAAGTGGAGGCCCTTGATTAGGCTCCTTAGGTTGTATATGTTCATCTTCCTGTTCACCACGGTTATTCCATCTTTACCTATCTGCATTTTGTTTTTGTTGCATTTCTTGTATCTCGTCCCTAAGACCATGTATTATTGTTTGTTGTTCAGCTGGCATGCCCAAAATTTGTTGCATTGGGTCAGGTCAAGCTTCTTAACCTTGCCTAGCACCTCCACCTCTTGGTTTCACTGTAAACCCCCTGCCTTACAATCAGTAATTATAATTTGAAAATGCTTCATTAAATGAATTAGAGACCAACGGATAATCAAAAACTCATTTTAGATCCCATATTCACGAAGGGGTTTTCACAAATTCCTTTCATAATCCAATTAACCTGGTCTCATCCAAATTTCAAATATAACTACCCTGCGCAGTTAAATCACATTTATACATATCATATATTAATTAAGGGTTTATACGGCGCATTCGACCATTTACAATTTCCTATTCAGGGAATTACATAAATTACTTAAACATTTACATCATAATATATACAGTAATCCCAACCAAAATTCGATAACCAACGACTAAAATTTAAACATCTCTAAGGAGTCCTAGCCGCCCTTGGTTGTCTGCTCCCCTTAGAGCCACTTGCCTTATTTGATGTTTAGTCAATGGAAAGAATGAGATTCAAGAGAATCCCATTAGTAACAAATCAATCATACCACATATAATCATATAGCATGCAAATAAATCATCAAGCAGCACAACAACAAAAATGCAGCATACACAAGCTGTCATATGTACACATTGCCTTCCTGGTATTCACACTTGCAACATACACATTGCCTTCCCGACATTCACATCTACAACGGTATATCAACGGCGGGGGTAGAGATGACTAGCATCTCTCCCTACGATGGTTCATGCTGACATGCGTACGTTGTAATTTATATAGCCTCACGGCTCACAAATAGCCTTTCGGCTTCCACATAGCTTGATGGCTTTCACATACTCAACAAATTCATTTCCACACCCCACCCTCATCCTCTTTCACCACTGGGGATGCACACTGCGATCACCCGAACCGTTGTTAGCTACCGGAGGACTATTGGCATGGCAATGCAACTCCACACAACATACACAATTCAATGACATTATAAACATATAATGCATTACATATAGTATAAGAGAAAGAGTCACTACCTTGTTCTTTCCGGGTGTGCTCTGGCATAGGCTGTTTACAAGCGGGGCAAATATCCAATCCTATACACCAGAATCAAGGACGACGGATTAATCTCTATTCCAAATTCTTACTTTCATAACACTTAAAGTTGGTTATCATTTGAGACCTCTAGGTGGCTACTAAAAGCCTAAACACATGCTTAAAGGGTTGGGAAATCTTGACCAAAGACCCCTCTCTTGGAAGTGAAAATACTGATTTTAACTGATGCACTCAAGTGATGGATGACTCACTCGAGTGATGAGATAACTTGCACTCGAGTGAGGATGGCTCACTCGTGCGAGTACTTGACAGAGAGCAACGACAAAGACAGAAAATGATCACTGCACTCGAGTCCTGAACTCCATACTCAAGTGGTAGCCTCGTGCTTACTTAAGTCCTACAAAGTGAGGTACAAAAAGTGACTACCCGGGAGCAAAGGAAACCTTAAAATAAGAAGTGCACTTTAGCAACAACTCTAGCACTCGAGTGACGGCATAACACTTGCGAGTGCTAACACACACTCTTGACAAATTGGCTGCGAGTGTTGCCCTGAGAGGCAGGCTCATAGTGCAAAATGCACACACGCTCAAGTGATACGAGGCACTAGCCGACTTGGAGGGAGAGAGGAGAGAGGAAAATGTGTTGAAATATTGACTTTGATCCCATGGCCCATATGGTGACACTTGTCATGATCTTATTTCTTCTCTATAGGCACACACATAAGCACACATGCATATGAAGGTGAAACATTGGCATTGGTCGCACCCACTTTCTCGAGGTTTATAACGTCCTTGCACCACCCCCAGTCCAATATTGTAGTACTTGTTGCCCCTCAGGTATTTGCTGACTCTCTGGGGATTGGTTCACAGATTGTGGTGATTCACTTCTCTGGTTCCTCCTTCCGCACATATTTCCTGTCATCCCATAACCAAGGCCATATCAGTACACTATTCTGCTATTGCCAGAACCACTACTCTAATACAAAAAATGTCAGAGTATTTTGACATTTACCAAAGTAACGAAGCACAGTTCAGTGGGTAAACAGAAATAGCATATACATACTAATATAGAGAACTTGATTATATTACAAGAATCCCCACAAGGTTTAAATCAAAATATATACAATATTCAAAATATCAAAAAGATACTACAAATAACCAACACTATAGCTTATATAGGACCGAAACTCTCAATTGCTGGTATCTACATCCTTGCCTTTTGAGCCACTTCTTCCAGCTGAATAATTTAAATTTGTGGAAAGGGGTGAGATTCATATGAATCTCAATAGTAACACACAATCAATCATATAAAATGTGATGATAAGCATGCAATGCACCATATAATGTAACAGAATGAATATACTGCACATATATCTGTCTGATCATAAATTCATAGTGTTCAAGATCAAATGACCGTTTGTCCCTACTGACCATGTTGTATACATTGTTCTTGAGCATATGACTGTCTGTCCATACTTGTCTCATAACCTCAGTTGGGTCCCAAATGAGCCTGGTGGTACTTGTGCTTTTCTCACCAGATGGTACTTGTGCTTTTCCCACATGTAACCCCCTGCCGTAATTAATATTCGGATTACGCAATAAAGCGAAATAGAGACCAATAAGGAACAAAAACTACATTTTACAAACCCATCTACCAGACGGGGTTTTCACGAATACCTTTCGAAATCATTCATAACCTGGTCTCACATTCACATTCCGAATACAATTACTACACAAGATAAATCACATTCAATATATCAGAGTACGAAATGTAATAATTCCAACAATTATGGATTCCATTCATTAATTAAGCCTTACGGGGCACAATCGCCCATACAAGCCCTCATATGGGGATTACACAATTCTCTTCTAATACAAATACAAATCCTCATCCACATACATATATTTACATCCAAATACAAATATCCCATCTGGGATGATAACCAACTACCAAAACAACTACCGAAGGAAGTCCCCATCGCCCTTGGCTGCCTGCTCCATCCTCAATCTACTACCCTGTCTGAAAGGTTAGTAGGGGAGGGTGAGATTCTAGAGAATCTCAGTAGGATAACAATATCGATATGCATGTATGATAAATGTTTAATGCATGACATGCTTGCATCACACAACTCATAATAACACAATGACAATTTGCAAGCTCAATGCTTCGAACACTATACCTATGGCCATAGCATAAATTGAAACATAGCTTCAAATTACACACCATTATGCAAAGCTAAGACATACACCAACACATTAACACATATATCAAATACAAGAAGAAGAGATATGTTCCCTACCCTCTTTCCACGTAAGCTCCAGCACGGCTTACTCACGTCCAGGGCGAACACCGAACCACGACCAGGGCGAATATCAAACCCTATAACCAAACAAGGACATAGGGTTAAATCCCTTTTCCAATTCTTTAACTCTCAAACACTTAAGTTGGTTATCATTCATGACCTTTAGGAGGCTAATTAAAGCCCAAACATATGCCTAAAGGCTTGGGAAACACTTGACCAAAGATCACCTTTCAAAAATGCAAAACACTGATTTTTGGGGGTGGGCCGCGGCCCACAATCCTTGGGCTGCGGCCCAAGGCTGTCCAGAGACGCATAGAAACATTTGGGCTGCGGCCCAACATCCTTGGGCCGCGGCCCAAGAAAATCCAGTTTCTGGCTGAACTTCCAAAAATCATAACTAATTCAGGAAAAATCAAAATGAGGTGATCCCAAAGCCAAATGAAAGCTATTCAAGTCCTCTACACAGGAAAAATACTGGCCAATATTGGAAATCACCACACAAATACAGAATTCCCAAACATTCAAGACTGTCCCAAAACAGAATCCATTTTCGACCTCAAACTTTGGACAGCTATAACTCCCAGTTCCCAAAACGAAATGGCACAAGTTATATGTCCATTTTGAACCTTGGGAGGTGAAATTTAAGACTGGAAAGTTTCAGAATTTTCTAACATCATTCGCCCATTCAAAACGGCAACACAAACAGAACTGCCCAAACAGACTTTCCACTGGACAGAATTCCAAATTTGTACAATTGGCTTCCAATGGTCCAATTTTCATATCAAACATGATTCTCACACAAAATTTCACAAGGAATCCATTGGAAATACCAAATCAACCAAATTCACATTATATTGACATGTTTCATAATGAATTGCAACATGTCACACAATATCACATTTCAAACCACAACATTACAACTCTTCCAATTCAAGTTCCCAAATCAATTCCAATGACCAAATACCACAACATGACACCATTACCAACATAAAACACAACCCAATTCATCCAATCCAAACCACACGAAATTCATCACAAAATCAGGGCAAATTCTACAAATCACAATACTCAACCATAATTCACAAAACTTAGACCAAAAGGCTTCAAATGCTCACCTCTTCCTCTTTCCCAAACCAATTCTTTGATTCTCCATCTTTCCAAATTTCCTCAAGCCATCAAACACCACCAATCAAGAATCTAAAACCATAGAGATGAAGCTCTCATCACTATGAACAATATTAATGAAGAGTGTTTGAACATTAGAGGACAAGAACAAGGCCAAAACATCACCTTTCTCTTTTCTCTTCCTTCCCTTTGTGCTTGGCGTCCATGGAGGCATAAGAGAGAGAGAGATGAGTTGATGAAGAATAGAATCAGATTTTGGCCTTTCAATGCATATTTGACCGACCTAATAGAGAAAAGAGAGAGGAAAGAGTGTTGAACCTTTGACTAAGATCCAAGGGTCTACAATTTGCCACTTGTCAAGATCATGACACATCCTCCATGAGCTCACATAGGCACTTGTACACATGATTCTACCCTTTGATCTCTACACAAATCAATCTCAACCATTGATCTTAAAGTTACCAATGAGTTTCCTCTTCGGTAACCGATCAATCGGTCGGTAACTTTACCGTTTTGCCCCTGATTATGGTAATCTCTCTTGAATCACCATCAAATACATTTTCTCATTCATTTTCTTTCACAATGCGCCCTCCCCTATATTTTAAGTCAATTTAGAGGTTAATCCATAATTGAACTTAAATACAGGGTTTCGGCGCTGCCCACAACACATACGAATCACATCGGGTGCCAAATCACACCATAATCTCCAAAAGGGTTCATTTATCACTAATGACATACACTTTTAGAGTCATTAACCCTTAATCACAATTTAGGATCCTGCTAAACCAGGGCTTAGCAGTCCACTAATCTCAGGCTTATTCTCTAGCCTCAAGTCTCAGAATTCGGGGTATTACACCACACCACAGCTTGGTTTTGTATAACAAACAATTTCATATCATAGAACATGGCAACACAAAGTATATAAACAATCACATAATGTATGAAAGATTGAGTTACTAACTAAAATCCTTTCTGTCACTAGCTAAACCGATCTAATAATCTTTTGCCCGGCTCAAGCTACTATTAAATCCTGTAAATTCCAAATTTATAATAAATGAGTTATTATACGTTCATGTCTTGTTCCTAAACTCATTTGGTTGGTTATCTTGATTAAGAATGCATAATTACCAAAATGTCCTTAGGAATCCGGTCTAATTCCTTTTAACCCAGTATAATTATACTTTACCAAAAATTTTGACCTGGGCTATTTCTACATAATTTCGCATGTAGAATTCATTTTTCACCACAATTGTGCCAAAATCACACTCCATTTCCAGAATACCCTTGGCAACCATAAAGTTAGGGTTTTATGGGTAAAATTGTCATTTCACACCTTAAAGCCTCCATACTTCATTTTTCATATGTTCCATACACAATTGTTCATTCTAAACACAATGGAATCATCAAATCCATCAAATTTCAGCCTAAACACTGAAAAATACTCTTGACCAAAAATCATAAAAAATTTGGGAAGATGGAATTTCATGTTTTCTTTCAACATAACACATTCCTTTCACCTTAAATCACTTCTTAAACCCTTAATTACACTTCTTATATGATTAATCAAAATTTGGGCAGCACCTCCCCTTAGGGTTCATGCATCCCAAATCACATATTCAAGCCAATACAAACCAATAACCACCATAAATCACCAACGACAAACTTAAATCAGTGTGTAAGGCAAGATTTCATGGCTTACCTCTTCTTTCTCCAAATTTTCGCCACTCTCCTCTCCTTGCTCTTCTTGATTTTCTTCTTGCATCATATGATTTCAAGAGGGACATAAGGATTAAAAGAGATTTCTAAAAGTTTAGAGGCAAGAACAAGTGAAATTTTTACCCAAACTTACCTAGGTTCCTTCTTGATTTCCTTGTTTCTTCTCTTTGTTCTTTTGTTCTTCTATTTTGTGCTCTCTCTCTCTCTCTCCCCTCTTGTTGGCCGAAAATATGGCCTCTTGAGAGTGTCATATGACTTCTTGAAGAATTTAATTTCCACCTCCTCAAATATTATTTTTTTATTAGAATTTTGCACATGCTCTTGAATATTTTATTTCTTCTTTTTCCACTTGGGTAATAAGGCTTCCACATGGCATGTCTTGTGTCCAAAATTTATTTTTTTCCTCTTGTCTTCCTTTCTTGGCCGAAATCGGCCCTTAATCATGAAGAAACAAGAAACTTCTTGATTTATTGGCCAATGACCATTTTGCCCTTACATTTCTTCAATTTTTTAATTAAATTTTGTCTTCCTTCTCCCTTTTTGTTTTTGGCTGAAATTTACATAATAAATTCGGCCAAAAATTGTGCTCTTCCCTTGCTTAATTTGGGCTACAAGAATAGGCTTTTGAGAAGATAAAATTGGATTTTTATGTCTTATTTTAGCCAAAATTTCATGTAGTCACCACTTCTAGTATGTTGTCATTTCAAGTGCACCAAAATTCATTATTTTATTTCATTTAATGTAACAAATTTACAAGGAATTAATTTGGGATGTTACAATATGTAATATTTCGAAGAGACAATCACTCGAGAGTAACTAATCACGTGATGTGTTCCCATCACTACAGTGATCCTTCATAGTGATGTTCTGTCCAGTTTTTAATCACCATCTCGGATTTCACTATTTTCTTTCAAACTCATAAATCTTGATTATAAGATTCCTAATCATTACTAAGAAAGTTTACATGAAGATTATAGGCGATTAAACTTGGATCAAACATTCAATGGCCAAAAAACAAATCTTGTTAGAACTTCCAACAACTACTTCCAACAATTGTTTTCTACTCAATGGGAAGAAGCATGCTCAATGATTATCAAACTACATCAACTATAAATAGAAGAGTACTCAAAGCTGATGATAGTGAGCAACTATGTCAAAATGCTAAAATCATAAATCACCTACTTTAGCCTAAATACTCTAGATTTTCTAACTTTGACATCATCTACTTTAGAGGGAGAGAGAGACATAATTTATATTGTGCTTTAGGGTTCATCTTAATTCACTTCTGACATTGAAGATCATTGTAATTCTTCATCATCAAGATTGTATCTTTAAGGTGTGTAAGGGGGAGTAAGTCGATGAGAGATTTCCAATAGACTTTACAAGTATCCAGCTAAATTTGTAGGATTGTAAAGGCTTCTCTTGTGCCTATTTTAAATAAGAAGATAGTGGATTTAAAATCTCAAGTGGAGCTTGGGGACTGGACGTAGGTCATCAAGGATTGGACCGAACCGGTATAAATCATAGTTTGCATATTCTTTTCCTTTATCTCTTAAAATTCCAACATATTTTATCTGAATAATCAATTATGAATTTATGATTCATTATCTTCATACTTGTTGTTTTCATTAATATGCAAAAAGATTTGAAAGTTCTTAAAATTTTATCTTATACTTAATTCACTCCCCCTCTTGGGTGATAGCTGGTTTTACAAATCTTTTTCCTCATCACCAAAGACAGAGGAGGAACAAGAGGAAGAGGGCCATCTGACAAATAATTCTTAATATTTAATAGTTATTGACACCGCATTACATTACAACTAGTCGAGAAAATATTATGCAGATCACGTGAAAGCACGGTAAATGTTAAGTTGTATCCATATTTACAAAAAAGCCACCGGTCATGCTTTTTAAACCATCTCATGCTATAGAGGTCTAGATGTAGTGGTCTTATAAATCTTATTTTAGTAGTGAAAGGCTTTATATTCTATAATTACATAGATTTACTATTTTGTTATAACTCTTATGATGGAATTCATGGACTCGTAGCCATACTTTGTCAATGACAAATGAAACAGCAATCATTGACAAGTTGAAAGCTACCATTGACAAGCTATGGGACTTTTCTGATATTATTTTCTTTAATTGGAACCTTGGTGTCATTTTCCATATTTTCTATATTTTCATAATATGTTATCAGCACAAATTCACTCTGAAAGCCTATTTCTCTATTTCTTCTACTCTCTCTATGGTATACAATGATATTCTATATTAACTTTTATTTACCCAATTATCTCCTTACCTAATTATCATATGCAATTTTAATTTCTTGTATCTTTGCTACATATTATGTTGTTTCTTTATGTTATTTATTCTTTTGTTCTTTCTAGACACTTTGATTTTGCTATCATCATCAGAGAATAGATGGGCTTTCTTTTATTTTATGTTATGTTTATGTTGTTTTATTTTCTTTCTCTATGTAGATACCAATTTAATATTGCAGCTATGTGAGAGAAACTCAACTTCATATGTCAGTGTTAATAAATTGGTATTTACGCACTCATTGACTATTGGATCGAGTTGAGACTTGGTTAGTAGGTTTAGAACATATGGTTCATCTTTCTCAATGGTGGGATCATTGTTTAGAGGTCTGGTGTGAGGAAAAATGTGTTCGTGGTCAAGGACATTTTTTTGGTATTTTCAGCTACTTTGTTATCTATTGTAAGCTTATAGCTTTGGTTGTTTTGCTGATTGTTTGCACATGTTTGTGTATGTGGTTGAGACTCTCTTGTACCCTATTTTGATCATAGTGGATCATATTTGCATTGGTCTTGATGACCCATGTTTTTTACCCTTGGATTGAGGGTTTTCCATGGTAATAATTTTGGTGTATCTTGTGCCATTTATTTTTTTGCCATAGATTTGTTTATTTGTCTCCTCATAGACTCTTTCAAGTGATAGGAAGGTTTAAATGTTGGAAATTGTGCCTTAAGGGTCAATCATTATACTTTGAACATTATTATTTATGAATTTCTCCATTCTGTTATTATATTATTTGCATGTTAGCTGTGATAATTGTATCCTTGGACAAATAATAAAGATTGTCCTAAATATCCCTTGTTGGTCATCTATGCGGGAGCAAAGATGGAGTGAGACCAATATGACTTTGATAAGGTATGAAGATACGAATCAAAGTCTTAGACACTTATAAGAGTACAAGGTGCTGAACCAATCTGCTATGAGAAAGCTACATGAATCAAGTCATAAGCTTATCTCATGTATAGCTTACATGAGAGTCACTAAACTTTTACCTAGTCAAAAGTCACCTTTTACCAAGTGAGATGCAAAGGAATGTGAATGATCAAGATGGAACTTATCTCTCATATTAGTAGAGAGATATTATTCGGCCCCTCGATGGATGAGTCTGAGAAATGTATGGTCATACTGCAATGGAAAAGAGTTTCCATTTCTATTATCAAACTACTAAGGAATCGGGAAAGTAGTGGTCAGGAACTGGAGGTTGACACTATCTATGCCACATCCTTGGCCGAAATATCATGTGACAAAAGGGACGTGACAAGTTGTATGACATGTTGCATCGTGTTAACGATCCTCATATGAACTGGGTAGTCATAATGTCTTGTTAGAGGCCGCTTGCAACTTATGGGTTAGCACAGTTATTGGCCCACTGCCAACTTCATATGGGCCTACAAGGTTGCACACAAGATTGACCCAACATGAGCTATAATATCCAGGTTTATTGAATCTATGATGTGTCTAAGATTTAATGAATACAATGTTTAATCTGGAGTGGACAAATTTTATATTTATATATATGTATATATAATATAAAATTCGTTAAAAGAAAATTAATAATATTATATATATGTATTTTCGAAACACACACACACACACACATATGAGATAATATTATTATTTTGTGTTAGTTTTAAATTCAGTTTTATTAGGTAAATTAAATTTAATAATTAACATGATAGAGATATAATATCTCAGATTTAATTGATAAAGATAAATTAAATCTATTAGCTCTTTATTCGGATAAAATAAATAGGTTAAATTAAAATTGTTGGACAAATTTAATTAAACCGAATTTATTTAATTAAGCTCATCAAGATAATTAAGTGTTAATTGATTTCAAAATGAATTAAGATTAATTTTGAAATTCCAATATATCCCTTATGGGTTATAAAACGATGGGGCAGAAGGACTCATGTACGGATGAGAATTCAAAGCTGCAAGGAAACCCTAGGAGACATTGGAGGCACTAGTATGCAGTCTATGTTGGAGATGCATTTGTGTGGATATCGGTAGAGGGAGCAGATATGAGGTGTTAGCTCCTAGAGATCGAAAAAGGCAAAACGCAAAAGATACGAATCTTTCTAACTTGATTTAAACGCTGTTGATAGATCCACAATTGGGATTAGTAAAATTTTAAATTCTTCTGTTGTGCCCGCCAATCCCAACATTAACATCCATTGTGCCCTTCTCAACACAAAGGTGGTGATTATATTAATGGGGATTGAACATCCATTCCCTACATGCCATTTTCATTTCTCAATAATGACACATGTATTTTCAGTTATTCCCTGCCAAATCCAAAAAGAATTGTAAGGAATCTTTATAAAAGATGTGCTGTTAAGATCAATATACTGGACCTTCAAAGTGGAAGCCAACAAGGAAGACGATTCTGATAAAATGATTCTCCAAAGTTGCTTTGCTAAAAGTGCTTGATTAACAATCCTAATAGGTCTTAAACCTAATCCTCCCTTGTCAATGGGACGAAAGAGATAATCCCTTCTCAAAAGATGGATTTTCCTTTTAGAATCAGAAGACCCTTAGAAAAAATTAGCATAACTAGCATCAATTTGATCACACATATTTTGGTAATTGAGTGCAAGACAAGACATGTATGTTCACTTAAGCTAAGACAGATTTGATAAGCATTAATCTTAAAGATTGTGATAAGAGCCTGGCTTACCATGTACTGATACGTGAATTCACTGAATCAATCATTTGCTGGTATATTGGGCTTTTACTTCTACTAGGATCAACCTAAGTGCCCAAGTTTTTCCTAAGTCTTGAGGAGAATGAGAATCCCAACAGCTTCAACAGTCTGACTTAGTTGGCATGTGAAACATTGGGACTGAATACAACAAATGACTTGGTTCCATTCCTGCACTGACTAGACCACAAGTAATACATATCAAGTACTAGCTTAACAAAACATAAATTCATTGTTGTGCTTTCAAAGAAGAAAAGGGAGTCATCCGTATAGAGGAAGTGTGATACAGGTTGTGCTCTTTGACAAATTTTGATCCCCTTCCAATGATTTGTAGACCGTAATTTAGAAATCATGCATGAAAGCACATTAGTAGAAAGAATGTAAAAGTGAGGCGATAAAGAATCACATTGACGAATACCATGATTAGGAACAATTGCTGGAGTTAGTTGTCCATTGAGCAGAATTGGGTATGACACTGTAGATATGCATTGGACAATCAAATTTATCCACTTCCTTGAAAAATTCATTTGAGTCATGACTGCTTCCACCAAATTCCAAGATAATTTATCAAAAGCTTTGGAAAAGTCTACCTTCAAAGCATCTAATTTTTTACAGCCTTCCCTTGCATTATGAACTTGTGTCATAAGATTCGCAGCCAATAATACATTATCTAAAATTGATCTCCCTTTGAGGTGGGCGCATTAATTTAGGGCTATCACTTTATCTAGTACCCTTTTCAATCGACTACTAAAGACTTTAGAAATAATTTTATATGCAACATTGCAAAAACTAAGCAGTCTAAAGTCCTTAAAAGATTAGGGCCTATCAGATTTAGGGATCAATAAAATCATTGTCTTATTGATATTTTGCAGGAGATGTTTTGAATGCCAAAAATGCTTGACCATGTTGAATACATCATTTTGAACAGTCTCCTAATACTCCTGATAGAATCATGTATTGAACCGATCCTGTCCTAGAGCACTATCCTTACTTGAACCAAATACAGCTTCTTTAACCTCAATTTGTGATATTGGTTTCATCATCTTAGATTGATCTTATGCCTCAAGGGAAGGCAATGGAACATGTGTCAAACCATTAAGAATATCTTTCTAGGAAGTCTGGTACTAATTATGGTATAACTCTTGAAAGTAGAGGAGCACCATTTCAAACAAATCCACTATACCTGAGGTCCATATTCCATCAGCTTTTTGAAGACTATGAATACAATTGGCAGCAATTCTTTTATTTACCACTTTGTGAAAGTAAGCTACAAACCATCAAAATTTAGCTCGCTAAGCCCAGTAACTTGCCTGTAACCCCCTCCGTAATTATATCCGAAATATGCGATTAAAATGAAATAGAGACCAATAATAATCAAATAACATTTACTAACCCATCACATGATGGGGTTTTCAAAAATACCTTTTAAAATCTAGTTAACTTGATCTCATATTCACATTTCGAATACAATTACTACGCGAAGATAAATCACATTCATATAAATATCAGAGTGCACAATATAATCATCCTGGCAATCCCGGGTATATACCTTCGCTAAAGATACATAGGGCACAATTGCCCATTACAATTCTTCAAATGGGGATTACACAATCTCATCTCGAAGGAGTCCTAGCCGCTCCCTCCACAAGCCACTTGCCCTGTCTAAATTGTTGGTAAGGGAGGGTGAGATTCGAGAGAATCTCAGTAGGAAACAGATACCATAATGCATGCATGATAGATGCTATGTGTATGACATGTTAGCTTTATCTAGATGCATGCCCCATAATGATATTTCTGTATGCTCAATATTTCATGTAACAAAACTATGGCCACAGTAAAACAGAAACAGAGCTTCATTTATTCAAATATGCTCTACACAATCAAGTAAAGCAATCACATACATCACTACACAAGCAAAGATATCAAATACATGCAAGTAAGGTAAGTCCCCTACCTCCAGTCTTTTCTCCTTGATTTGCGTGCCAGCAACTCAAGGCTTCACATTCGATCCTACAATGTCAAATGTACCATTTAGACACTTCCATAGTGTTTCTGGGGGTTATATGAGGCTATATTGAAAATTTACTAAAATACCCCCAGGGACCCGGCTCGGCCCGGCAGTACCCGGTCCAGCTGTACTTTTCTTGAAATTTTGACATGGTCTATTCTAACATATTTTCGTCCAAGGAATCCATTTCTATACTCGGAATTATCAAATTCAATGTAAAATTACGAAATTGCCCTTGGCAGCCCTACCTTTAGGGTTTTAGGGGCATTTCTGTAATTATGCTTTCTCGGCCTTTTCCGAAAAAGTGCCAAACTGTAACCGCACCTATTTTCACCCACTGAATCCAATGGAATCATCAAATCATTGAAAATCCAACTCTAAGACCCATTTACATTGCTGGCCGAAATATATGGGTTTTAAGGGGAAAATTGGGGTTTTTCGGTTTCGGCTCCGTAAACGTGTTTCTTTCCACTCCTAACCACTTTATTGACTATTCCATTAGGTTAAAACTACCATTTAGTATCAATTTGGGCAGCATAACAGCCCCTACAACCCATTTCCATAAATTAAAACCAACGGCAATCCGGCGAAATTTCACCGATTAAATTGCCCACAGCAGCTAGAATAGTCAATATACAAGAGTTTGGAAGTTACCTCAAGCTCCTTCTGCTTTTCCCCAATATGGCTGAAAAACCCTAACTTTCCTAACCAAGATCTGAGCTTCAACAACCTTCAAGAACATAGAAGAGAAGCTTAAGAGTAGAGTTATACGCGTTAGGAGCTAAATCGCCGGAGAAATCGGCTTACCTTGCGAGATTTCTCCTTCCTTCTCTCTATTTTTCTCTCAACTCCTCTCTCCATATTCAGCTGTGCAGCACGTCGGAAATGAGAGCTGAAGATGATGAGAAGATGTTTTAATTCCATGCTTATGTCATCTTGCCTTTTGATGATGTCATAATTCCCAAAATTGGCATTTTCAGATTTTCTGGCAGATTTTCTGCCCAATCTTTGAAAAATCATAACTAATTCTAGAAAAATCGAAATGAGGTGATTCCAAATCCAAATGAAAGCTATTTAAGTCCTCTTTATAGGAAAAATATTTATCAATACTAGAAATAACCACAAAAATCCAGAATTACACAAATTTCATCACTGCCCCAAAACAGAGTCCATTTTTGACCTCAAATTTTGGACAGTCATATCTCCCAGTTCCCAAAGCGAAATGGCACAAATTATATGTCCATTTTGAATCTTGGGATGTGAAATTTAAGACTGAAAAGTTTCATAATTTTCTGACATCATTTGCCTAGTAAAAAAAGTCCACACAAGAAGACTGCCCAGACAGAATTCACACTGGACAGCATTTCCAATTTTTTTGCAACCAATGTGTCCAATCCAATTTAAATCAATTCCAATGATTAAATACCACAACATGACACCATTTCCATCACAATATCCCATTCAATTCCTCCCTCTATTCTAAGTCAATTTGGATGTTAATCCACAATTGAACTCAAATACAGGGTTTTGGCGTTGCTCATAACACAAGCGACTACAATCCACTTTATATTCTCTAAAAGGGTTCATTAATCACTAACCACGTCCACTTTTGTAGTCATTAAACCCTAATCACAATTTGGGATCTTGCTAAACCGGGGCTTAGCAATCCACTAATCTCAGGTTTATTCTCTAAGCTCAAGTCTCAAAATTTGGGGTATTACATTGCCTGTCAGTCATATAAAAACTACAACTCATGCTTCGCATAAAGAAATTCAGACACTTCGTTAACCAGTGAAAACTAAGCAATGTCTATAGACATTGAAATTTCATGCTATTTCTTCTCAGCTCGTGATACCTTATAAGCCAAATTGCCAAAGTTTTGTTTGATCCAATTAATAAGAGTGGAGAGGGTTCTACATAATTAACTATGAACCAAAAAATTAGAGGAGTCAGCAGCCTCTTGATTCCAACAATCACTAACAAGCTTTGAGCATTCTTGAAAATTCATCCATTAATTCTCAAACCGTTTTGAGTTTTTTTTTTCAAGTGATCTGGCATTCAGTTGAGAGAAAAATTGGCGAGTGGTCAGAAGAAACTAATTTATATCATGTCATGATTAATATATGAAACTTATACATAACTAAAAAAAAAGAAGCGGAAAAGAGATGGAAGACAAAATTAAAATGAAAAATATAGGCAAGTAATAGAAGAAACTAAGTTCATGGTGACCTAATGAGTTGAGCATTTGTGGGAAATCTGTGAAGAAACTAAAAAACAAAAATTCCAAAAAAAAAAAAAGAAACATAGAGACAAGTTTGTAGCTTGACATAGTAAACTCCATCAATTATAAGATCAGCAAGCTTGTTTAATTCCAATATATGTATAATCCATGTTACATCATATCATAATTAATGTATGAATGGAGCTCTGTTAGAGAAACCCTTGTGTGGGGTGGGGTTTATTGCAATTTTGACGGGAGAGCTCTCCATATCTCTTCCCAAACTACCAAACCTTAGCCGTCATTGTACCCATAATCTCTAGATATTTTCTCAAACATTTTAGCCTTTAATTAAAATTCAATACTCAAAATAACTGCTGATCTTTGATTGTTCATCGGATTTCTTGTTGAGATACCATGATGCTTCAAAGTCTTTGCCTTATGATAAATGTTTTGGGAGAGCTTATGTCTCTAATTATCATGTTCGTAATGTTCGGTCTCCAGTTCAGAGTTTGCCTCTTCATCTATGGTTCTTTCTCCTGTAATAGAGAGGTGGCTTTATAGATTTAGTAACTCTTGGTCTGGTTACACTTTCCAACCTGTTCTCTGTTGATCGAATATTGCTGGCCACTTCTTGTGGATCTCCATGTCTTTCAAACTCTGATTCAACAATATTCTCTCCTGAATTTCTGCTGTTAGGGTCGGCTCGTTTAAGCCGGCGGCTCTACAGGGTTAGCCCTGACTTTATTTGAAGACACTAAATCATAAGCCCGGCCCCTTACTTAAACGGGCTTAACCTAAAGATCTGTTCAATGTAAAACAAAAAAAAATGGAAAAGTTCTGATTAAAAATAAATAAAAATATCTCTTTTCAAAGAAATCATTTTGTAATTTACCAAACACAATAGAATAATTTTCCTTAGAGTTAGGAAATCGAGCCCGGCTTATGATTTATAGCCTTTAGGAAAAGTCAGGTCTAAAAGGGCCAACCCTGTAGGCCCACGAGCTTAAACGTACAGGCCCTTTTAAGCTCACCAAATTTTTTTAATTTTATTAAATGACTATAAGTTGAGTTTGCTTTTAAAAAATGATTTATTAAAATTGAAAATATTTTTTAATCATATAGTGTTGCTATTTGAATGTTTTAAAGGAAAAAATTGATTATATTCTTATTAAGAAATTAAGAGAAGCATGTTGATGACATTATAATTAATTAAAGGTCTTATAATTGATTTCTTAAAAATAATATTACTCAATTTTTAAGAATCTTTTATTTAGTTTTTAATATTTCCCCAAAGAAATTTTTTCTTATGAAATATTGAAAGAATCATTTTTTATTGATGTAGGTAAACAAAGAGAACAATTTTTTATGGGAGAATTGCTAAAAAAGACCTCATTGACAACTTATTTGCTAAATGGGACCTGGAAAGATATCTTGCACATGTAGGGAAGATATCTTTGCACACGGAAGGAAGATTTCTGCACACATAGGGAAGATTTCTACACACGTATAGGGAAGAATTTTGCACACAAGGAAATCATCTACACACAAGGGAAGATATTATGCACACGTGGAAGATAATCTGTACGCGAAGATTCCATTTGGCAAATAAGTTGCCAATGAGGGATTTTTTCACAATTTTCCCATTTTTTATTGTATTTGAAGATGCTCCAATATTATGCAAACTATAAAAGAAAGAAAAACTAGTAACACACATTGAAAAATAAGAAAGTAGAATCTATATCTCATGAAAAATTTTGTTTTAAGACAAATGACCACTTATTCTATTTATAAAAAAAAGGATAAAACATTTAATACTTTAAAAATATTTGTCTTAGATTAAAAATTTTAGTGTCTTAATTTAATTTATTTAAGAAGATAAAAAAATACGTTTTTGTTAAACGGGCTTGAAGCATGCGAGCTGAACCTGAGTCATTGGGCCAAAGTTTGAACTTGGGCCTAAGAGTAAATGGGTCGAATTTAAAAATAAAGACCCTTTATGAGGATTGAGCCTAAACGGGCCAACCCATTTTTCCTCCAATTTCTTCCCTCACCTTTGTACTTTTTTTCAACTTCACCTTTCCACTTTTTTCCGTAGAAATTTTCCGCATGTACCATTAGATGTACCCCACAAGCACAATTTTTTCAAAAGCAAGAAAATTTAAAGGAAAATATTGTTGACTCGGGGGGGGGGGGGGGGGGGGAAGAAGAGCAGAAAATCTAGAATATTAATTCCGTTTCCAATTTCTCTCTCTCTGTTATGGGTTGCTTCTCTTGATTTTCCATGAAGAACATGGTGATGAATTTCTCTACATATGTAACGTTTTGTTTCTCGTAGGCTGTTGTGTTTTTTAGATCAGTTTGGACTGCTCTTTCTGCTGTGTGGTGCGTCCCATCGCCTCACGTTCAATGGTAAGGACCCTTCTAGGATACCAAACGTGGCCTAACTATTTCATATTACAGGATAATAAAATATGCAGTACTACTGTACTAGCTCTTTCTCTCCCCCCCATATTTATATATAACATTAGTGCTATTCACAAATTAGATTAATAGTTAAAATTACTTCCTACGAAAAGTTAGATTAATTAGAGGTTACAAAATCAATGAAAATTGATCATTACATCAAAAGATTAAAAAAAATATAAAAAAAAGATCAATTTGAAAGTGTTAATAAGCAAACTTCATTCTCATTTATGAAATGTACAACTACATATTTATATACAATTAACATAATCTGAAACCATTCCTAATCCTGTACATTTTCATCAATTCTTGTTCGGCGGCGAACGATATTACTGATTAGGAATGGTTTTAGATTATGTTAATCGTATATAAATATGTAGTTGTACATTTCATAAATGAAAATGAAGTTTGCTTATTAACATGGTACCAGAGCCTTGTTAAGATACTCCCATCTGACTTCATTTTGTTTTCCGGTGACCTCCATTTTTTCCGGTGATAAGCTTGTTTCAGCCCTTCAGATCTCCCTTCTTTGGTGTGTCTTCTTGAAACACGCGCCCCTCCACCCTATTCCTTGACCACATATCAGCCTAACCCTGAAACGGCATCCCAAGACGACGGTGCGTGTGGCCTCACGCGCCTCCACAGCCTCCGCTGCCTGAACCACGCGCCGGCGCGTGGGTGCTTTCCGACGAGCTTTTCCAGCACTTTCTAAATGTTTTCTGATCGTCTTCTCGAGCCCGTTCCATCCCCAGTGGCTGTGTCATCTAATTTTCACTTTGGATCTTCGGATACATCTTGGTATTTATCTCCGTTGTGATACCTTTTGAGCTTTGTTTTTTTTTTGTTGGGTGTTTTCCCATTCCGTGGTGCTGTGACTTTTAGGGCCTTGACTTCCATTTTGTGATTGTGTGCCTGTTGGACTCCTGTGGCTAATCTCTGATTGAGTATTACTATTATACTCTCTGATTCCTTTGATTTAATAATTTGTGCTCATTTGATTTCGGCACTTATTTTCTCAAACGAATTTGTGACTTTCACTTGCGTGTCACTAAGACTGATTCTAAGAACTCTGATATGTTGCCCATGTCTACTAAGATTACTGCTTCACAGTTGAACTGGACAAATTATAGTGATTGAAGCAAAACTGTTAAAGTATATATTTTGGGCATAGAGATGGAAACTCATTTAACTGAGGATCCTCCTTCTGGTAACGAAACAAAACTTTTGGCTTGGCAACGAGCAGATGCTCGACTTCTGTTTCAAATTCGAAATTCTATTGAACCACGAATTCTATCTTCTGTCAGTCATTGCAATATTGTCAAGGAAATCATGAGTTATCTTGAATTTATGTTTTCTGGCAAGGGCAATATTACTCAGATTCATGAAGTTTGTAAAGGTTTTTATCGTTCCCAATAGCAAGGCCATTCAATGAAAGATTTCTTCTTGGATTTCAAGAGGATGTATGAAGAAATGAAGGTACTCATGTCTCCGCATCTCTCAACTCATATCAAGAACTTGAAACTTCAGGCTATCATGAGTTTCCTTGAAGCTCTCGATCCATCTTATGATACTCTTCATTCTCAGATTCTGTCTAGTCAAGAGCTTCCTTCTCTCGAAGATGTTTTCTCCCGAGTTCTTCGTGCTGATAGCTTGATTTACTCTTCTGTTGATCCAATTGCAAGTGCTCTAGCTGGTCGTGGCCCCTTTGAGAACAGGAATTATGGGTACAAACCAAATAATAATCCTCCAACAATGACTTCTAGAAATATTATTTACAATTATTGTAAGGAACCTGGACACATTAAGAAAAATTGTCGAAAATTATAAAATAAACAACAACGTGAACAATAGCGTGGCCTTGCTCATACTGCCCAGACACCTAGTCCATCTGTTTCTGGTTCTGGATCTTCTTCTACAGGGGCCCTAGCTACAGGTATTCCGTCCTCTGGCCTTACTACTGTTTCAACTAAGTGGGTCATTGATTCTGGTGCCACCGACCACATGACAGGTAATCATCACTTATTCTCTTCATATACCCCCTATGCCAACCCATCATCCATATTTGTCGCCAATGGTTCTCCAGTCCGTGTTACTGGCTCAGGCACTGTTAACCCAACTGCATCCCTTGCATTATCCTCTGTTCTTAACGTTCCTGATCTCACCTTCAATCTTTTATCTCCAAGTAAACTCACTCGTCATCTAAACTGCTTTATCTCATTCTTCCCTGACCATTGTTTAATTCAGGATCTATCGACGAAACAGATTATTGGTAAAGGCTATGAATCTGGTGGACATTACATCCTTGATGATCAGGTGCCACGTTCTGTTGCTTGTTCTGGTGGGTCGTCTCTCTTTGACATTCATTGTCATCTAGGTCATATGTCGCTATCGTCTCTCCGAAAATTGTATCCTCAGTTTTCTTCTATGTCTACTTTAGATTGTGAGTCATGTCAGTTTGCCAAACACCATCGTGTTCATTTGGCACCTCGCGTAAATAAACGGTCTGCGTTCCCCTTTGAGTTGATACATTCTGATGTTTAGGGTCCTTGTTTAGTTCTTTCCCAGACTGGTTATCATTATTTTGTTACGTTTGTTGATGATTTTTCCCGAACAACTTGGCTTTGCTTAATGAAACAACGTTCTGAATTGTTTACTCATTTTCGTAATTTCTATGCTGAAATTCAAACCCAGTTTAACACTCCTGTGAAAATTTTACAAAGTGATAATGCAAAAGAATATTTTTCCGCCCCCTTCACTGATTACATGCAAAGTCATGGCATTCTTCACCAATCCTCTTGTGTTGATACTCCTGCTCAAAATGGAGTTGCTGAAAGAAAGAACAAAACATATTGAGATTGATTGTCATTTTATTCGTGATAAGATTAAAGAAAATATTGTATCAACAGGGCACATACGGTCTGACGGCCAACTGGCAGATCTTCTGACAAAAGCCTTAAATGGAACATGGGTTCAATATCTTTGTAACAAGTTGGGCATGATCAATATATATGCTCCAACTTGAGGGGGAGTGTTAGAAGTCAGTAATATCGTCCGCCGCCGAACAAGAATTGATGAAAATGTATAGGATTATGAATGGTTTCATATTATGTTAATTGTATATAAATATGTAGTTATACATTTCATAAATTCTTGTTTGGCGGTGGACGATATTACTGACTTCTAACAGAAAGATCTACCAAATTAAAAGGAATCTCACATTATTGTCTTACAAGGTTATCATATAGTGAGATGTTAAAGGTTCTCTCCTCCTTCTCGTCATTGTCCTAATTTCCTCGACAGTTCGTGTATAGCACTTCAGGTCGCTTTTATTATAATATTTTATTGGAAAAAAGAAATCCTCCAAGGAGAGATGATCAAGCTTTCAATTTTAATGGGGCCCTTTCAAATGTGTAGTAATTCTATAATTGCTTAGATTATTCCTTTTCTGTCGTATACTATACTGCAAAACACACGCGTGCGTACTTTTATATATTATATTACCTCCGATCGACAAAATCCTCTAATGCTCTAATGTCCTTCTATAATATTGTTCATAGTGATGAGAGCTTCATTGTTATGGTTTTAGATTTGTGAAATAATGTGTTTGAGAGGTTGTGGAAATTTACAAAGATGAAGAATCAAGGAATTAGTTTGGGAAAGAGGAAGATGCGAGTAAGAGCTCTCTTTTGATCTATATATTGTGATTTTTGGTTGAGTTTTGGAAATTGTGGTTTTTGCCCTGATTTTGGTATATTTGTGAATTGGAAGAATTGAATGTTGTTTTATGTTGAAAATGGTGTTTTGTTGTGTGATATGGTCATTGGAATTGGTTTGAAACATTTAATGGAAAGTTTGGAAATTCTGTCTTTTGAAACTCTGTGCTGGGCAGTCTGTTCGTGTTGTCGTTTTAAATGGGAAAATGATGTCATAAAATTCTTAAACTTTCCAGTCTTAAATTTCACATTCTAAGCTTCAAAATGGATAAATAATTTGTGTCATTTCGTTTTGTGAGCTAGGAGATATGATTGTCTAAAGTTTGATGTCGAAATTGGACTCTGTTTTGGGGCAATGGTGGATTTTGTGTAATTCTGGAATTTTGTAATGATTTCTGGTAATGGTCTATATTTTTCCTATAAAGAGGACTTAAATACCTTTCATTTGGCTTTGGAATCACCTCATTTTGATTTTTCTGGAATTAGTTATGATTTTGGAAGTTCAGCCAAGAAACAAGATTTTCTTGGCCACGGCCAGTTGGTTCTGGGCCGCTGCCCAAATGTTTCTGACTTGTTTTTGGCCTCAGCCAGTGGATTTGTGGGCCACGACCAACCACCAAAAATGACATTTTGGGCTTCCGAAGATGGTCTTTGGTCAAGTGTTTTTCCAAGCCTTTAAACATGTGTTTAGGTTTTGATTAGCCACCTAAAGATCATGAATGATAACCAACTTTAAGTGTTATGAAAATGAGAAATTGGAATAGAGAATAACTATATGTCCTTGCTTTGGTTATAGGGTTGGATATTCACTTTGATCGCGAGTAGCCAGTATTGGAGCATACGTGGGAAGAATAAGTGTAGGGAACATACCTCTCTTACATGCTCTCATATTTATTTTAGTGTGTTGATGCATGTTACTGCTTTGCTTAATTATGTGAACATATATGAATGATTGAAGCTATGTTTCAATTTATGCTAAGGCCATAGGTATATTGTTCGAAGCATTGAGCTTACAGATTTGTCATTGTGTGAGCATGAGTTATATGATACAAGCATGTCATGCATTAAACATTTATCTTGCATGCATATTGGTAATGTTTTCCTACTGGGATTTTCTCGAATCTCACCCTCCCCTACCAACATTTTAGACAGGGCAAGAGGTTTGAGGAAGGAGCAAGCAACTAAGGGCGGCTAAGGCTTCTATTGAATTATGGTTTTGACAGTTGGTTATCATAGATGTTGGGATGGCTGTATTTGGTTGTGGATGTATATTTGGATATGTGTTGAAAGGATATTGTATAATCCCTGTATGAGAACTTTTATATGGGCGTATGTGACCTTTGTAAACCCTTTTGTAAAGATATGAACCCGGGATTGCCAGGAATTATATTATGCACTATGATATATACTGAATGTGATTTATCCGCATATAGTAATTGTATTTGAAATATGAATATGAGATTAGGTTAAAGTGATTTTGAAAAGTATTTGTAAAAACCCTATCGAGAAGATACGATTTTAAATGAGTTTTGTTTATCCGACGGTCTCTAATTCATTTTAATCACGTATTTCAGATATAATTACGGAGGTGGTTATATTGATGAATAAGAGGTGGAGTGAAGCCCCTCCTAATGGTGTGCATTGTCATGAGTCCTTTTGTCTCACATTATGAGGGCTACCTTGAATGAGAGGTTTTATAAGGCCTTATAACCTTATACCATTATTATTTGCCTCTCTAAATTTTTTATTTAAAAAATCACTTTTTAATCAGGTTATATATATCCCAAGGTTTTAAAAAAGTATATAAGTTTTATTATATTAATGTATCAATTGAGAAAAAATGTACATAATTTGTAAAAGTGTTTATATTTTCATTTGCTTTGCATATGCCTTTATTTAACAATTAATAAAAATTTTCATATATGTTTGAAAAACTTAAATTAATCTTAATTAATATTATAGACAAACTAAAACTAAAAAGTACACCAATTCTTAAGTATATTCTCAATTTTATAATAATTGAAAAAAATACATGTATAATACACATCATTCAATTTTTATTAATTATTGAAAACTAAGGGCCTGTTTGGTTCGATCCCATTACACCATGCAGTGCAGTGCAATATGATGCAATGATAATGTAATGTAATATTAATTACAGGGCTAGTATTTAGTTTTTTAATAATTATTTAAAATTACTATATCACACAAAGTTTATTTTACTCTTAATATAATCTTTATAGAAAAAATGGTCAAGAGTCATTGCGTTGTCTTATAATAACTGTCACTCTATCTAGCCGATGATTGTTCGATGTCGTTGGTTATGGTGGTGGTGGATGTGGCAGTGACGATGGCAAGTGATGACAGCTACAATGGTGGAGGAGGTGGCGGCAGTGACTGGGAGGGTGGCAGCAACGGCTGTGGAGGAGGAAGAGGTAGTGCTAGCGATGACGGTAATAGTGGAGGTGGCGGCGATGGCGATGGAGGAGGAGGTAATGGCGGCAACAGGGGCGGCAACAATGATGATAAAGGAGGAGGAGGTAGTGGCGGCGACAACAATGGTAAGGTGATGGCGGCGAAGGAGGAGGGTGGAGATGGTGGGTGCGGTGGAGGAGGAGGAGGTAGTGGTGGCAACCACAATGATAGAGGTGACCGTGATGGCGTGGGGTGGTGGTGGTGATGTGGGGTGGTGACGACGGTAGTAGAGGAGGTGGTGGCGGCGGGTGTCAGTGATGGCTGTGGAGGAGGGGTAGTGGCGCTATGGCATGGTGTGATAAGTAAAACAAAGATGAATGAAACTAAAGGGTAAATAAGACTTTTTCAATCATGCAATAAGGTGGTAATACGTATTTATAGGGGGAGAGGTATGAATGAGGATTACCAATTTTTTTTATAATCATCATTACCATGATAAACCTTATTACCATGTTAAAGAACAACCAAAAAACTCTCATCTTGATAATGCAATCATGATTATCATTACAGGCATACAATGGGGTAAACCAAACAGCTCTAAAGGATTAACATTACTTAGTGAAAATATTTGAATAGACAAATAAGTTATATTTTTATTTATATTTAAATATATCAACACTATATATATGTATAGTGGAAAGGGTTTTGGGGAGGGATCTTTTGTAGGCTGAAGGGCTGAGACTGATAGAAGAGGGGGGGGGGGGGGGACGACGACGACGACGACGCTACAGTTACAAGTATGAATACAGCTAGCTACATGACAAATACAACACCAAGCATTTCATTTTACATAACGGCAAAAAAGTTGGGAAAACGCGCGCGCTCTCACACACAAGAGCCAGAAATACTACGTTCTGCAGCTACAAACCGGTGTGGTTAGTTTGTATTGGTTGAACCATAAAGATATATGTTGTAATGTTGCTGTGGATGGAATTATTGGAAGTTTTGGAGCTTTATTGATTCTGGTGTTGTGCTTAATTTTGGAGGCCGTTTTGCTATACAAAATATAAGTATTATCGGACTGGATTCACATGCAATTCTGGCAACATAATTGTGCTGCTGTGTGTATTTTTATTTTGAGCAGCTTGTTTGTGCTTTTTGACGCATGTAATTGTAGCTTGAAATGAGTGGTCTAAATGCTAGAAATGTGGATTTTTAGGCCCATATAGAGTTAAAGATCAGATTTGGCAAATTGGTGAAAGAATCAGTTTTGGTGTACTCTTGGGCAGTTATTACTACCCTCCAGTCTATATTCTAATACCCTTTTATGCAGTTAGCCCATAAGATAGAAGGAAGAATCATATTTGACTTTATTGTAGATTTTGGTGACTTTAATTAATGGTAAAATAGAGTGTATTACATCAAATGAGATAATTGCTTTCACGTATTCAACCAAATTTAAGTCATTGATTTTCACCCGTTTTTCTTCATAGTGACATTATTGGTACAAGGTAGGCTTTTTCAGGAAAAAAACCTCAGCCAACCCAACCTTGCGCATGAAAAAAAAAATGGCTTCTTGGAATTCAGTTCCACTACATGTGTCATACGAAGTTGTGGGTTGGCTCACTTTTTTGGCCTGGTCTATCAGTTTCTACTCACAAGTTATCATGAATCATCGCAGGAAAAGGTTATCAGCTTCATTACTTACTTCATTTATTAATTATTATTTTCATCTCACAACCACAATTCTCATTCATTCTTTTACTACTTTCTTTTTAACCATTCTAATTTGCCTCACATTTATGGGTTTTGGAATTATTTCAGTGTGGTGGGATTGAACTTTGATTTTGTGCTGCTGAATCTCACTAAGCACTCATCCTATCTGTTCTACAATTCATCTCTGTACTTCAGCCCAGTTGTTCAGAAGCAATACAGAGCTAAATATGGTCAAAAAGAGGTTAGTTCCTTGAATAATCAGTGATGCGTGCTTTTGTCGCTAAAGCAATCAATTAATAACTAGGACAACCTACTAATGCAATATAGTGGCAACCTAGGTCATTCTCCCAAGAAGCAATATGTAGGTTTTCTCTAGAATTGAATTTAGGTGATAAAAATTACAATGGAATGAACCAAACTAAAATGCAAGACTCTACTACCTAAATGCAAAATGTAAAAGACTCTAAAACCTATATGAGAATGAAACTAACCTAAATAATGAACATGCAATTTTTGGGGTTTTTCTTATGAGAGGGAAATTAAAATCCTAAGGAAAAGAAATAAACTAATATCTAAGAAAATTTAACAAAGTTTAGTTCAGTTATGATGGTGAAGGGGAGAACTCAGGATTCACATGGATTTATCTTTCTTAGCCATTTAATTTATTAGACCAAAGGGAGATTCATCAAAAGTTGGAATTAATAAATTTAATCACCTAATTAAGACATGGGAAACCCTCAAACTTAATAACACCTAATCCACTAGAAAACTCATAATGGAAAAAGCGGTGGTTAATTAAATCCATTAAAAACCAATCTCAATTGTTTAGGATAATTTTGGAAATTATGTTCACAATTGCCCAATTAAACAATTCAACAATTAATCACCTCAATTAAACAATCAAGATATTAAACCCAAATCAACAATTAAATTAATAATGAAAACTCGATTAATAATCTAATTGACAATCAAAGGTTTGCAAACAAAAATCCCAATAATCATTTAAGAATAAAGCAAATCCAAAATATCAATTCAATCCAAATAAAAATAAGTCTACAATCTAGAACTAGATTGTTCTCAATTAACACAACCCAAAATCATTTAAAACTAAATAATCCTAAGTCTTGAATCAAAAAGATAAAAGAAAGATACTCCCTTATAGTCTTCAAATGTAAGCTCCTAGGCTCTAACTTCCTCTATGCTCCTCCTAAATTGTCTCCTAAAAGACTTAAGCCTCCATCACGACCTTCCCTTCTTCATGCCACAAGCAGCACGTCACAGCCATGTAAATTGCTTTGTGACCTATTAATTAATGTTGATTGGTGCCGTGGGACCCGCGTGGACAAATATGGATTGTGTGCGTGAATTGAATAATAATTGAAGAAGGGGGTCAATTGAAGGGATTTATGATGGTCAGGGGATGGGTGTTCCCAGCCGAATAAGGGAGCTTCCAGCAGCGTCAGTCTGTTTCAGCCCCTGCGAGAGTGTTTGCGTATCTGCCTGTGTCTCAGCGTATTCTCCCCTCTCATCAGTGGCGGCTAGGTTAATTAAAAGGAAGGAGAAAAGAGCTCTGGGTATTAAATTGAACCTATAAAAATTCCAAAAGCCCAATAAAATTCCACCATTGGATTCTTTTTGAGTTTCTAAGAAAAGTTCTGCACCGTAGGATCTTCTAATTTGCTTTTCCTTACTCTGCAAGAATCAAATAAAATCGTGATTTATCATATAATTGAAAATATTTTCCAATCACAAGATATCAATCAAAATAATAATAAATTAAACTCAATAATATCATAATTAATTCAGATTTATATTATTTCCCAAAATTGGCTAATTATCCAAATATTATCTAATAAATCCAAATTAGCCTAAAATAATCTCCAAAATAAATGAATAAGGTGAGATAAAATATATTAAAATTATGATTTATCAATCAGCTTCATAAATACAACCTCAAAGCTTAAAATAAGTTTGATATATATATATAACCATCTTAATTTTTTTTTTTTTTCCAGATGATACCTGTAGCAGCAAATGATGTTGCTTTCTCATCTCATGCTGTTCTGCTCACTGCAATTTCCTTGTTCCAGATTGCTATCTATGATGTATCCTACTCTTTTTTTTTTTTTTTTTTCCATTGAGCTTTTTGTATTTTCGATTTTTAATTGCTGAAATTTCTTATTATGGTTTTTTTATTTTAGCGCGGGAATAAAAAAGTGTCCAAAATAGCTTGTGGAATTGTGTCTGTTGCTTGGTCAGTTGCTGCACTGCAATATGCTTCTTCATAACTCTGTCAACACACCATTGGCTCTGGCTTCTCTCTGTATTCAAGTATGTTGTGCTTCCTTATTTAAATCTTTTTCCCATTTGATGAGCCACTTTCTAACATCACCCTTTAATTAATTTGTTGAGCTCAACCATTTTCAAGTTTGTATGACGTGTAAAATACATCCCCCAGGTCAGCATTTATTCTATTTTGTATTCTTCCCTAATAGGAACTTGTATCGCAAGGAACATGTTTTTGTATAAAATATGAGAAAAAGTACAGGCATAAAATGCATTGGACATGGCCATTTCTAGTTGTAATTAATGAGTTTATGAGAATGTAAGCTGTGATGAACTACATGAGAAAAAGTACATCAGGCTGGAGCATTGGTAACATTCTTCTAGATTTTTCTGGAAGCATCGGCAACTATTCTCAAATGGTTATGCAATCAATAAATCAAGGATTGTATTGTCATCTCCTTTAGCTATAAGTGCATGAATTTTTTCCCCAAAGTGTATATAATCACAATGACAAAATTTTCAAATCTCAGGTTCTTTGACAAACTTCTATGGAAATATAGGAAAATTATTGTTATCTCTGGCATGGATCATTCTCTCACCCTAACTTAGAATATGACAATGAATTGTTAATACTGACGTAATTTGCTATTCCAGGTTTCTGTATTCTTTGACATTCTGTTCATGATCCAGCATTATGGGCTATATCGGCACAATAAAGACCCAAAATCAAAGACCCCTCTAGAAGTTGAGATTGCAGCCACTGACAAACCAGTGGCACAGAATGTTTAGGATTTGTGGTTGTTCATAAGTAATCACTCTACATGAATGGTTAATCCATGTTAACCCATTTGAAGATCCAGGGAAAGTTAAAGTTTAGACTCGTTTGTATGTTGTAATAATTTAGGGGGTTATTCCCATGGATTAATAATTTGTATCTCTCACAATAGATTACCAAAGTGATTGACCAAGGTAAACCCATTGTAATAAATATTACCAACAAAGGAAAGAAAATGGAAGAAAAGCTAGTATAATTTGAGACAGGAGTGTTTACTGCCCAAGATTCATACTCGTACAAGAATTTCTTACCTCTTAAAAACATGCAATATACCCAGGATCTAAGATTCCATAAAATGCATGAAAGCAATATACCAACATCTCCCAAAACATGAGGCTTCTAAACAGGGCACATCAGAAGATATAGGATGAAGAAACCAGGTTTTATTCACCAAAAGTTACAAGTAACATTATTAATATACTTCCAGTATGGTGCAGACATAGCTAATAATACGAGGGCTCCAATTCTATGAAAAAGGGCTCTCAGAAGAAAAGTTTAAAAACCTTTCTTATGGAACGTGAAGGATCACTAAATAACAGGCAAATATCTATGAGAATTGACAAAAAGTATGATTTAAAGGTGAAAGACAAATATGTCTTTTCCTAGTTCTTAAGTGTCTTCTTACAGTTGTATTCATACAGGAATTCAGGCCATCAGTTGAGGAATACTGGCCAGAGAAGCCTGAACCTTCTCCTGTGAGAATGAGAGGTCAGCCATATCACCTTGCAAATACTTCTCATAAGCTGCCAGGTCAAAATGGCCATGTCCACACATTGCTGTCAGAATGACCTTGGCCTCACCAGTCTCTCTACAACGTAGAGCTTCCCTAATAGTCGCCGCAATGGCATGAGTAGGTTCAGGAGCTGGTATCAAGCCTTCAGACCTCGCAAACTGTATCGCACCTGCAACAAGATAAAAAGTCATCCTTTCTAATTCCTTCCATAGTTGCTTGCTTTTTATTTTCATTCTAAAGTAACAGAAAAAACAATACTATTTTGGTCCCTAATCAATAAAATACTGTCAATGTTACACTTACATCCTATGACTAAGTAAAATTTAACATCAAACCTAACAAATTGCTGACTTGGAGCAAGCAAGTTGAGGTGTGGGTTAATGATGCTACCATACTATCTAAGTCATAAATGTCCAAGTTAGCAATCCATTAAGTTTAGCTTAAATTTATTATTATCGTAATTGATGGACTAGATCAAAATAAATGACTTGGGAAGAACAAAATTGAAATTGCATTTATCAATCAAGGATCAAAACTTGAAAACACCAAGGCCAGGTAGTAGTTAGTCTTTTGAATAGAGGTAATTACAATTACCATGAAAGCACTCTGTCTGTGGAATTGAAATTGCTTCCATAAATCCCAACTCATAAATATGTGACAGCAATGGAGCCATTCCATGGTAGCGCAAACCCCCTACAGAAAAGCAAAACTACAGATTAGGGCAAGGAAAAAAGTATGAACTGACTAATCAGAGCTAAAATCTCTCATCATAGCAAATTTTTACCGGCGTGAATTGGATCAGGAACAAAGTTGTGTCCAAGTGTGTGCATTTTCATCAACGGAGTCATCCCTGCTGTATCTCCATAATCATATGCATATACTCCTTTTGTTAAAGAAGGACAAGCTGTAGGCTCAACTGCCCTTATAGTAGGGTTAATTTTCTTATTGAGCTTCTCTCGAATGAAAGGAAAACTAAGCCCAGCAAAGTTGGAGCCACCACCAGTACATCCTATGATGACATCTGGGGTTTCTCCGATAGCTCCCATTTGTTGAAGGCACTCTTCTCCAATAACAGTTTGGTGTAGTAAAACATGATTGAGCACACTTCCGAGGCAATACTTGGTGTCAGCATTTTTAGCTGCAACCTCCACAGCTTCTGATATTGCTATTCCTAAACTTCCAGGGGTTGATGGATCCTTTTCAAGGATTCTTTGACCTGCCTCAGTGATTGTAGATGGAGATGGGTGTACTTTTGCACCCCAAGTTTGCATCATCAATTTCCGATATGGTTTCTGATCAAAAGATGCACGAACTTGCCACACCTGCAATTGTTCATAAATCATAACAGTTTCAGAGCTTAAACAAAATCATGTGCAAAATTTTACTTCTAAATTAGTACTTTACATTCAAATCACCAACTTTTTTGTTTGTCTTAACGGATCAATGATTGAAAAGATAATCTTGACAGAGACAAGAGGTTTGTCTGTCTATATTTTGGTTTTGAAGGCTTTTTTTTTAATTCCTTTTTGTTTTACCAAAAAGCTGAAGTTTCAAAGGTTTGTGTATATTCATAAAGATGCGAGGTTTGTAATTTGGGAATGCAGAGGGAAGAGTAATTCACTCTAAAAAGCATGGTTATGAAACCCAGACCGGAAACCGGCCGGAAAACCGGTATGGTCTTGAATAGAAACTGGGGACACCCCCTAACCCAGCCATGACCTGGCCGGCTCGGGTGACTTGGTCACGACCCGGAGCAACCGGCCGAACAGGGCGAGTCGCGCGGGTAGTTCAATCCCCCCCCCAAAATGACGAAACAACGTCATTTCATGGGGGACTGTTTTTTTTTTTTTAATTTAAGCCAAAATGCAAAAGCAGAAACAAAAAGCAGGAAAAACACAAAGCGACAAAAATAAAAAATTGCCCAAACCCCAAACTCGATGCGATCGCTCTTTGCTATCTTTGCTCCCTCCATGGCACATTGGCGCCAAACTTGAAGTGCTCGGTGGAGTTGTAATCATTGCTATCGTGGGTTAAAGGTTGGAGCTTTTGGTTGTTCTTCACCTCTCGTCGCTGGTCCAGAGGTGTTGTTCTTCACCTCTCATCACCTTTCGTCGCTAGTCCAGAGGTGTCTTCACCGTTCGTTGTGGATACATTGTGCAAGATGAGGCATTGGGTGGTTGGAGCTTTGGGTTTTCAAGCTCGGTCTTTGTAGTGTTTTCCTTCAATTTTTTGGTTTGCTTTCTGGATTCCTTAGTCTCTATTTCTATTTTATGCTTTCATTTGTTCGATTGCTTTCTTCTTGCTTGAAAATGGCTAAGGCTTGCTATGCTCTGTTTCAGCGCTTTGTAACATCCATTTTGGCTTGTTTGATTGTGCTCTGTAATTCTTTTTCTTTTGTAACATCCATTTTGGCTTGTTTGATTGTGCTCTGTAATTCTTTTTCTTTTGTAACATCCATTAATAATAAGAAAACGCTGGAGTTTTCTTTTGCTGTTTGATTGTGCTCTGTAGACTGTAATTCTTTTTGGGTCAAAATGTTATGGCTTGCTATTTCTCTGTTTTTCAATTCTTTGACGTTTGGATGTTATTGTTTTGTTCTTCATTGTAGCTCTGATTATTAATCATACTGGTGCCTTTGGCTTGGTGTCCACTGTCTATTGTTGAAAGGGTGTTTTTGGTTTTCTTTGTGGTTTGTTAATGGAGGCTAGAAATGAAGGAACTGATAATACTTCTACCCCCAATCCTGAGTCTAGCAATCCCCCTAACAACAATGAACCCCAACCGCAAGCATCAGGGAGTGTAAAAAAAGTGGATCTTGCTTGGGAATATGTTTCTGAATAGAAAGAGGGGAAAGTAAATGTATTTACATGTCTTTTATGTTCATCAAGTTATAGGGGGAGGGATAAATAGGTTGAAGCAACATTTAGTTGGTGTGAGTGGTCAAGTAAGTTCTTGTAAAAAAGTGTCACATGATAAACGAGCAAGAATGAAAGAATTTTTGATAGAAGGTTTAAAGAAAAAACCTGTTGGTAATGATAATGTAAATGAAGATAGAGAAGTTGAAGTTAGAGAAATTGAGGAACCAATTGCTTCAAAGAGGAAAGCCCTGGATGCTGGGAAGGTTAACAATTATTTTGCACCAACCAAGCATCAAGAGTGCATAGACAAGTCAAGAAGCACAATATAATGCAAAAATAGCTTTTGCCCATTGGGCTTATGTGAATTGTATTCCATATAATGCAATGACTTGTCCCTTAAAAAGCTACAATTGGTCCTAGGCTTAAGGTCCCTAGTTTTCATGAGTACAAAGTTAGCTTGTTGACAGATTGTAAAAAAGAAAGTCAACTATTGATTGATAGCCATCGAACTAAATGGAAAGAAAATGGTTGCACACTCATGACTGATGGTTGGATTGATATTAGACAGCGAACTTTGATTAATTTCTTAGTCTATTAAGTACATAGCATGGTATTTGCAAAATCAGTTGATGCTTCGGATTTAGTTAAAGATGTCAACACTTTATTCTCCCTGTTCAGAGAAGTTATTGAGTGGATAGGTCCTACAAATATAGTTCATGTGGTGACTGACAATGCTGCTAACTAAATGGCATGTGGTAGATTGATAAAAAATAAATATAAAACCATTCTTTGCAAGGTTTGACACATGAGGCATGGATGCAATGTCTTTCAAAATAAGATTCAAACAGTGAGCTACACAAGGTGACTAGAATGATTGTTCCTCTTGACCAATAAGACTTGTTCCTCTTGTCATGCTTAAGGAAAAGAACTGGTTGGAAGGAAATTGTTCGTCCTGGTGTGATAAGATTTGCCACTACATTCATCACCCTTCATAGCATATATTCGAATAAATATGACTTACAAGCTTTGGTTGTTGATCATCATTTTGTGAACCACAAATTAGAAAGCACTAAAGCTGGGAAAGCTTTCAGTGCAATCATTCTAGATCATCGGTTATGGAGTGATTGCTTTGAAGTTGTGAGACTTGTGTCTCCTATGATAAAATTGTTGAGAATTGTTGATCCAGATGAGAAAACTTCAATGCCTTATGTCTATAAGGCACGTAGAGAGCTAAAAATGTAATCAAGGACATGTTTCAGAGGAAGAAGGAACTATACAAGCCTTACACGAATATTATTCAAAGTCATTGGATAAGCATTTGAATAATGAACTTCATGCAGCGGCATATATGTTGAATCCCGCATTCTTGTATAGTCCTGACTTTGTTAGAAAGCATAGACTAATGGATGCTGTGGTCAATTTGTTTGAGGCAAACTCACCTGACAATGCCGATCATTATGATACAATGATGCAGCAAATTTCTATCTACAGTGAATGTAAAGGATCCTTTGACAAGGTTTCATGTGAAAAAAAAGGCCAAAAACTCCTCCCTCGTAAGTATTTTAAATTTCATATTTTAAAGCACATATTATGATTACTAATACATACAAAATGTTTTTTATTTTATTTTGTAGATGAGTGGAGGTTGTACTGCGGGGATTCAGTACCGAAATTGCAACAAATTGCTATCGTGTTCTTAGCCAAGCTTCTTCTGGCTGTGAAAGAAATTGGAGCATATTTGAGCGTATCCACAATAAAAGAAGAAATAGATTGGAGCATCAAAGGCTTAATGATTTGGTTTTCACAAACTACAATATAAGGTTAGAGTTTAGGTAATTCATTATCTTACAAGTCATGACTTTTGAACTGTTGTTTTATATTTTAATTAAATATAGTAATATACATTTCATTAATGTTGATCTTCTATCATGTTGGCATTATAGGAATCAACTCAAAAAGAAGAAAAAGAATTATGATCCCATTGGTTACGAATCAATTGATAAACTAGACTTTTGGGTGCTTGAAGAAAATCCAACTCCCAAATTTGATAATGTAGAATCGACAAATCTTCAACTTGAACAAATGGTGAGGGATTTTGGAGGTTTCTAAGTTCTAACTATCTCTTCTGTTATTTAAAATTATATTAGTACACACAAGAATATAACTATGTTTCTTACATAACTATACATAATTCTATTCATTTCATATATAGGTGATGATGATGTTGCCGGGGCTCTATCTTTAAATGATGACACTGTTGCTCTTAGTTCTTTTACTTTTCCTCGTATAGCTGATGTCTCAACACCTAGGGAGTTGAATGATGTTAATGATGATTATTATAGTCACTTTAGTGATTGAAGGTGAGAATATTTTGTTATGATATAGGTGGGAATATTTTGTTATCATATACCTATTTTTGATATTTTGTTACGATGAATATTTTGAGATTAATGATTATAAATTCAGGTGTCACTGACTGGTATATGATACTGCGATAGTGTAATGTCAATTTGTAAAGAAAATTAAAAAGAATATTTGACAAGTATATGAATATGTGATTATTTTGCTAGTGAAGTAGTGATTCAATGTATTGAAATTATATATAGTATTTGGAATTATGGAGGATGTGATAAGAAATTAAATTATTTCTCAATTTTTTATTCCTTACCGGTCTGGTCCCGAGTTGACTCCAAGTTAACTCTAGTTTGACCAATTGACTCTTGACCCAATACCCCAACTGGTTCAGTAGTCAGTTTGGGTTTGATAACCTTGCTAAAAAGTATTTATAGACCTTTTTGTAACAGTTTAAACTTATCAGTGGGAATTTCTTGATATGGTATAATAGCTTTCATGACCAAGTGACTTAGAGTTCTGTTGGTGCCACGTATTCTTAGTTAAAATGAAGTTTTTGCTTTAAAAAAAAATGAAAAGAAATTTTGGGACAAGATATGATGGGGTCATCACATGAAAAGCATGTTAGAGATTGAAATAAAACTATTCATGGACCCTCACATATCTGTGTACGTTTGAGTTGACATGGTTCTTGACACAAAGCATAGAGTCGCTCAAATGGAATTTTGACTATGTTGAATGTTAACAAGAGTTGTAATCAGAGATTCATTCTAGTTTCCTAGTTTAGACACACTAAAAATTTGTACAAGTACTAATAGGAAGTTCATAACACTAAAGAGATTTTTTTAATTGAACATGTCCTAGATGGTCATCTGGAAAAATTATTCATCAATATAGTGCCCTACCTCACAGCCAAGTCCAAATATGCTACATGCAAAGGCTAATGCACTTCCCCATTGTCCAGCACCAGTTTCAGTCACAACATTCTTGATTCCTTCTTGTACATTATACCAGGCTTGTGGGACAGCAGAGTTGGGTTTGTGAGATCCTGCTGGGCTTACACCCTCATACTTGTAGTAAATTCTGGCAGGTGTATCGAGAAGCTTCTCCAGCCTCTTCGCTCTAAGTTCAAATAAGAATTATGAGATTCAACTGACAACAGTTTAGAAATGAAGTTTGAGATAAATGTAACAATCAATCAAACCTAATAAGAGGGGTTGGCCTCCAAAGACTGTAAACATCTCGAACTTCATCTGGTATATCGATGAATCTATCATCAGTCACCTCTTGTTTGATAAGTGCATCAGGAAAAAGAGCAGACAAGTCTTCTGGCTTAATTGGTTCAAAAGTGTTAGGATGCAATGGCGGAGGAGGTTTAACAGGAAGATCTGCAATTAGATTGTACCACTGATAGGGAATTTCTATTGATTTGCCAACATCTGAAGTTGCTCTTATTCTGCAAGCATTCGAAGGCCTCACATGCACTGGCTTTACACCCAAGGCACAACGCTGAGGCCACTGCTCATTTACTGAAGACGGCAAGTAACAAGAAGATGTGACAACCAAGCTATACTACTAAGTTGGGTGAGGTAACATCATAATCAACCATAAAACAAATCACAATGCCAATTTAATTAAACCAGGTAACGATTAGAACTTATTTTTGTACATACACTCAAGGGTTCAAAAATAAAATAAACATGATTTGAACAACCTCCATTAAGCACTACTATTTGGTACCTCGACACCCTAATGTTTCTTCCCTTATAATTATTCAGACTACACCTATTGTCTCCTTTTTAGTGCATAAAATGGGTTCTGTAAGCATGTAAAAGAATATTGTTTATATTACTTTGTATGTCCTGTCAAACTTAAGAATACTACGCTCTCTTCATGTAATTCTCATTACAAAGTCCTAGTTGGTGTTTTCAAACTTCTTTTCTAATGCCAATATTACAGGAACTTCAATCTTAAAAATTCCTCATTTGAAAGAACTCCTTTATAATTTGACTGCTGCTTTCTGGCCTGTATTTTCTGTAGAAGTAGAAGATTGAGAAAGGAAAATTCCTAAGCAAGATATCTAAACTACATGAGTAACATATCTTGTACCAGCTCAGAAGAGCCCAAAAGATAAACTATTCAAGATAGGTGAATACAGTTAACTAGGGGAGAAAAGTTGGATCACTTCTCACTCCAACTTTACTAGGAAAAGCTTCCTGGGAGTAAAGTTTTCTGCTAGTAGACTCAAAAGTAGTAACTGAATTAAAATATTCTTCATGAAATTTACTTTTCTTAACGATTTCAAGCTGCATATAAAGTCTCACACTTTTGCAGTGTCATCCTTTGTCCTTGCCATTATATGGAAAAAGCTTCATATACGTAAAAGTTAATCAATCACTGCATTTTCCAGCACTTCAATTTCTAGAACTGATTTTTATATCATAGTACTCAAACAACGTTAATTTACAGCATCACCGCGAAACAGGAGATAACAGATCTAGAACAAGTCAAGAAAATGAAGATAATACAATCAGGAACAAAAGTCAATTGTGAGGAGAAAAGGAACAAGAAGTACCTTTTGGGTAAAAGCAGGGTGAAATATTCGACAGATTAGCAGAGAAAATACAGTGACTGACCATTTTCGCCAAGAAATGAGAATTTTGTGAGAATGGAGCCAGAAATTCTTCGTCGGAAGGCTGTTTTGCAAGTACGCGGGAGGAGGCGGCTGGCTGGCTGCTGTAAAAAAGTCGAGGGAAAATGACGAAGGAGGAGTCTACCACGTGTGAAAAATGACAACAAAAAATAATTAAAACTGCTGTGAAAATAAAACAGATATGGGATAAGAAAAAAGATAAAGAAGAGCAAATCCTTGGAGAGAAAATGGGAATAGAGGAAGGAGGGATCAATTCTCATTCAGTTTTTTTTTTTTTTTTGTTATTACAATATTTTGTATAAGGTATTTGTTTAAAAGCTTTCGAAAGTCACCATCATAGGTTATAATTAATATTCAACAAATGGTACAATTAATACCATATAACGCTTCGTATTATTAAATAACTTTTTAGTTTCTCAATAATGTATTTATGAATGTTAATTATGATGAGTCAATGAGCATCTACATAATTAATATTTATAACACTCACATTGGTTGTACATGATGAATGTGCCTCGTTAAAAATTGTAACTAAAACAACACGTTGGGAAAAAAAATCTAACTAAAGAAAAAGAGTACATCATTCATTGATACACTATTCAGTGTCACAAACAACACGTTTGTGTGTGCTCTCGGGTCCTCACTTCTTGGACTTCACTCGCGGGTGCTCGAGTGAGGCATTTGGCCTTCACTCGAGTGAGAGCATTTGTGCTCGAGTGATGTCCGTACAAATGCTCGAGTGAGGCTGTCAAAAATCAGTGTTTTACCTTTGAAAAAGGAGTCTTTTTGGTAGCTTCTTCCAACCCTTTAGGCATATGTTTAGGCCTCTAATAGTCACCTAAAGAGTCCTAAATGATAACCAATTTAGAGTATTATTGAAATATACATATGGATAAGAGATTGATTGGTTGTCCCTATATTGGTATAGGATTTGACATCTGTCGCTCTCGCGAGGCCACGATGCCGGAGCCAGTCAGGAAGGATACAGGTAGTGACTCTTTCTTTATGCCTTGTGTGATACATTGTATGTATATTATGTCATCGTTTTGAAATGAATATCGTATGTTGCAAGTTTGTGAAAACTGTGGAAGCACCGCTATACCAATAGTCCCTGAGTCGCTAACAACGGCTCGGGTGAAGGTCGTATGTCTTCCCGGCGGTAAAAGGGGATGAGGTTAGGGTGTGATATATGTGTATATGTGGGCCGAAAGGCTATATTTGAGCCGTGTGACTATTTGTATGCACTGCCACGCCAATAGTCCCTGAGTCGCTAACAACGGTTCGGGTAAAGGTCGTATGCCTTCCCGGTGGTAAAAGGGGATGAGGGTGGAGTGACTTGTGTTGTTGTATGAGGTGATTGGTGTGCATATTCTGTGATTGCATGTGGTATGAAATTGATGTTACTACTGGGATTCTTTAGAATCTCACCCCTTCCATATGACTAACCTTTTCAGACAGGGCGAGTGGCTCGAAAGGGAAGCGGACAACTAGGAGTAGTTAGGCTTACTCCGAAATCTAAGTGGTAGTTGGTTATTATAGTTTTGGATTTGGGATTGTCAAGTGTACATTTAATGTAAATAAATATTTTGGTTATGTAATCCCCATAGTTGGAAAATCTTAAACCCAAGTTATTTATGTAAGTAACCCGGGGTTTGCCGGGATTTTGGTTTCCGCACTCTGATATTTCTTATGTGATTTGATCGCTCTGGTAATTATATCCGCACGTGAATGTGAGACCAGGAATACATAAGTTTTGAAATGTTTTTTTCAAATACCCCTTCTCTTGGATGTGGGATTATAAATTGTGATTTTGTTTGATTGGTCTCTATTTCCCGTAAATTTCGTAATCCGGATGTAATTACGGTGAGGGGGTTACATTTTTTTATATTAGAGCGATATGATTGCGGAGCTTAGAGAAGAGCTTCGAGCTGAGAAAGCAAAGAACAATGAGGGTAGAGGCCAGTCTACTCAAGAAGGAACTCGAGGGGAAACCCGAGAGGAGACTAGACTAGAGGATACTACTGAAGGGTCGGCACGACCACTTGAATCGCCTCCTCGTACTGAAGAAAATCAAAGGCCGCATGGGAAGTCGGTCAATGAGGAAAGAGACCTTCAGTTTTGGGTCTCTAGGTTTTGTAAACACCTACCTCCGGCATTCAGAGGGAAATTTGATCCTCAGGCTGCGGAAGACTGGTTGAACCGTCTTGAGAAGATATTCGAAGTCTTAGAGTGTCCTTCGGAAGTGAAAGCCAAATTGGCGGTGTACAAGCTTGAGGGTGATGCAGACCGCTGGTGGCGGAACATTGCTTTGTCATTGAAAAGCAAGAATATACCATTGACCTGGGAAGTGTTCCAACAACAATTCAATGAGAAATACTTTCCAAAGTCAGTGAAGCTTGAGAAAGAGACTGAATTTCTGAACATCAAGCAAGGGGACACGGAGTCATTTGATGAGTATTTGTCCCGATTCACCCCGTTGTCTAGATACTCCTCTTATCTGTAGAAGAGGGATGATGAGGAGTTGAGCTCAGACTTGCTTATTCGGGGCTTGAGGCGTGATATGAGAAAGAGAATAGCCACCCATCAATTCTCCAAGTTCAACAAGGCTGTTGAAGAGTGTCAGATCACAGAGAGTAATCTGAAAGAGTTGTATTCGGCTAAGACTGCTAGTGGTCACAGTGAGCCCAGTAAGGGCAGTGCTCCTCAGAAGCGGAAGGGTTCGGGGTCATCTTCGTTTAGGGGCAGTGGTAAGAAGCCCTACCAGCCCAGAGATCGTGAACCCCAGAAATCGGGGACTGAGCGGAAATGCCATCGCTATAATCAGTCACATTATGGCAAGAACTGTCAGGGTGAGATGATCTGCTTTAACTGTAAGCAACCCGGGCATCTTTCTAGAGATTGTCAACGACCGCAAGCGGAGCAGGGGCCGAGGACTCAAGGCAGAGTATTTGCTATGACTCACGAAGAAGCCCGGAAATCCCCAGAGCTGATACAAGGTACAGTTCTTCTTAATGGATTTGTATTGCAAGCATTGTTTGACTCAGGTGCAAGTCACTCATTTATTGCGTATGATTGTGTAAAGCGTCTGGGTATGAATGTGTATGAGTTACCATTCGATTTGATTGTGTCAACACCGATGGGTGTAAAAGCTGTAACTACTGAAGCCTGTTTGAATTGTGTTATAACCATAGAGGGTCGTGAGTCGGTGATAGATCTGATTTGTTTACCACTCTGCCAATTGGAAATCATTTTGGGATTTGATTGGTTGAGAGCTAACAATGTGTTGTTAGATTGTGGGAACAAGAGGATTGTGTATCCTGTTTCTTAAAACATTGAGAATGGAAATGTTGATTGAATTTTCTTTCGACGGCTAAGGCTGAGAGATATTTGCAGAAGGGTTGTCAGGGGTATATGGTTTTCTTCTCTGTACAAGGAGAAACCAGTGAAACTTTGAATAGTATACCCATAGTGAATGAATTCCCTGAGGTTTTTCCGGACGACTTAAGTGGATTACCTCCGGAAAGGGAAGTTCAGTTTCCGATTGACATTGTGCCTGGAGCGGGTTCGATATCTAAAGCCCCATATCGTATGGCTCCAAATGAAATGGCGGAGTTGAAAAAGCAGATTGAGGATTTGCTAGAGAAAGGGTTTATTAGACCCAGTGTGTCACCTTGGGGTGCTCCAGTTTTGTTTGTGAAGAAGAAAGACGGGAGTCTTCGTTTGTGTATCGACTATAGAGATCCATCCGGTGACTGACAATCCTACTAACTATGTGGCATGTGGTAGATTGATAAAAAATAAATATAAAACCATTTATTGGTCACCTTGTGCAGCTTACTGTTTGAATCTTATTTTGAAAGACATTGCATCCATGCCTCATGAGTCGGACCTTGCAAAGAATGGATCTAAAATCACTATATTTGCATATAATCATTTGGTCCTCTTGTCATGGTTAAGGAAAAGAACTAGTTGGAAGGAAATTGTTCATCTTAGTGTGATAAGATTTGCCACCACATTCATCACCCTTCATAGCATATATTCGCATAAACATAACTTATAGGCTTTGGTTGTTGATCAGCATTTTGAGAACCACAAATTAGCAAGCACTGAAGCTGGGAAAACTTTCAGTGAAATCAATCTAGATCATCAGTTATGGAGCGATTGCTTTGAAGTTGTGAGACTTGTGTTTCCGATGATAAGATTGTTTAGGATTGTTGATCCAGATGAGAAACCTTTAATGCCTTATGTCTATGAAGGCACGCAAAGAGCTAAAAATGTAATTAAGGACATGTTTCAGAGGAAGAAGGAACTATACAAGCCTTACACGAATATTATTCAAAGTCATTGGGTAAGCATTTGAATAATGAACTTCATGCTGCTGCATATATGTTGAATTCCGCATTCTTGTATAGTCCTGACTTTGTTAGAAAGCATAGACTAATGGATGCTGTGGTCAATTTGTTTGAGGCAAACTCACCTAACAATGCTGATCATTATGTTACAATGATGCAGCAAATTGCTGTTTACTATGAATGTAAAGGATCCTTTGACAAGGTTTCATGTGACAAAAAAGCCCAAAAACGCGTCACTCATAAGTATATTAAATTTCATATTTTAAAGCACATATTATGATTACTAATACATACTAAATGTCTTTTAGTTTATTTTGCAGATGAGTGGTAGCTGTACTACGGGGATTCAGTACCAGAATTGCAACAAATTGCTATATGTGTTCTTGGCCAAACTTCTTCTGGCTGTGAAAGAAATTGGAGCATATTTGAACGTATCCACAGTAAAAGAAGAAATAGATTGGAGCATCAAAGGCTTGATGATTTGGTTTTCACAAACTACAATCTAAGGTTAAAGTTTAGGTAATCCATTATCTTACAAGTCATGACTTTTGAACTGTTGTTTTATGGTTTAATTAAATATAGTGATATACATTTCATTAATGTTGATCTTCTATCATGTTGGCATTATAGGAATCAATTGAAAAAGAAGAAAGAGAATTATGATCCCATTGATTACGAATCAATTGATAAACTAGACTTTGAGTGCTTGAAGAAGATCCAACTCCCAAATTTGATAATGTAGAATCGACAAATCTTCAACTTGAACAAATGGCAAGGGATTTTGGAGGTTTCTAAGTTCTAACTATCTCTTCTACAGTATTATTTAAAATTATATTAGTACACACAAGAATATAACTATGTTTCTTACATAACTATTCATAATTCTATTCATTTCATATATAGGTGATGATGATGTTGTTGGGGCTCCATCTTTAAATGATGACCATGTTGCTCTTAGTTCTTTTACTTTTCCTCCTACAGCTCTACCTCCTGATGTCTCAACACCTAGGGAGTTGAATGATGTTAATGGTGATTATCATGATGATGATTATTAGTTTAGTCACTTTAGTGATTGAAGGTGAGAATATTTTGTTATCATATACCTATTTTTGATATTTTGTTACGATGAATATTTTGTGATTACTAATTATAAATTCAGGTGTCACTGAGTGGTATATGTTACTCTGATAGTGTGATGTCAATCTGCAAAGAAAATTGAAAAGAATATTTGACAAGTATATGAATATGTGATTATTTTGCTAGTGAAGTAGTGATTCAATGTATTGAAATTATACATAGTATTTGGAATTATGGATGGTGTGACAAGAAATTAAATTATTTCTCAATTTTTTGTTCCTCACTGGTCTAGTCTCAGGTTGACTTCAGTCTGACCCACTGACCCTTGACCCAATACCCCAACCAGTTCAGTAGTCGGTCCAGGTTTGATAACCTTGCTAAAAAGTATTTATAGACTTTTTTGTAACAGTTTAAACTTATCGGTGGGAATTTCTTGATATGGTATAATAGCTTTCATGACCAAGTGATTTAGAGTTCTGTTGGTGCCACGTATTCTTAGTTAAAATTAAGTTTTTGGTTTAAAAAAAAAATAAAATGAAATTTTGGGACAAGATATGATGGGGTCATCACATGAAAAGCATGTTAGAGATTGAAATAAAACTATTCATGGACCCTCACATATCTGTGTACGTTTGAGTTGACATGGTTCTTGACACAAAGCATAGAGTCACTCAAATGGAATTTTGACTATGTTGAATGTTAACAAGAGTTGTAATCAGAGATTCATTCTAGTTTCCTAGTTTAGACACACTAAAAATTTGTACAAGTCCTAATAGGAAGTTCATAACACTAAAGAGATTTTTTTAATTGAACAAGTCCTAGATGGTCATCTGGAAAAATTATTCATCAATATAATGCCCCTACCTCACAGCCAAGTCCAAATATACTACATGCAAAGGCTAATGCACTTCCCCATTGTCCAGCACCAGTTTCAGTCACAACATTCTTGATTCCTTCTTGTACATTATACCAGGCTTGTGGGACAGCAGAGTTGGGTTTGTGAGATCCTGCTGGGCTTACACCCTCATACTTGTAGTAAATTCTGGCAGGTGTATCGAGAAGCTTCTCCAGCCTCTTCGCTCTAAGTTCAAATAAGAATTATGAGATTCAACAGACAACAGTTTAGAAATGAAGTTTGAGATAAATGTAACAATCAATCAAACCTAATAAGAGGGGTTGATCGCCAAAGACTGTAAACATCTCGAACTTCATCTGGTATATCGATGAATCTATCATCAGTCACCTCTTGTTTGATAAGTGCATCAGGAAAAAGAGCAGACAAGTCTTCTGGCTTAATTGGTTCAAAGGTGTTAGGATGCAATGGTGGAGGAGGTTTAACAGGAAGATCTGCAATTAGATTGTACCACTGATGGGGAATTTCTATTGATTTGTCAACATCTGAAGTTGCTCTTATTCTGCAAGGATTCGAAGGTCTCACATGCACTGGCTTTACACCCAAGGCACAACGCTGAGGCCACTGCTCATTTACTGAAGACGGCAAGTGACAAGAAGATGTGACAACCAAGCTATACTACTAAGTTGGGTGAGGTAACATCATAATCAACCATAAAACAAATCACAATGCCAATTTAATTAAACCAGGTAACGATTAGATCTTATTTTTGTAGATACACTCAAGGGTTCAAAAATAAAATAAACATGATTTGAACAACCTCCATTAAGCACTACTATTTGGTACCTCGACACCCTAATGTTTCTTCCCTTTTAATTATTCAGACTACACCTATTTTCTCCTTTTTAGTGTATAAAATGGGTTCTGTAAGCATGTAAAAGAATATTGTTTATATTACTATGTATGTCCTGTCAAACTTAAGAATACTACACTCTCTTCATGTAATTCTCATTACAAAGTCCTAGTTGGTGTTTTCAAACTTCTTTTCTAATGCCAATATTACAGGAACTTCAACCTTGCCATTATATGGAAAAAGCTTCATATACGTAAAAGTTAATCAATCACTGCATTTTCCAGCACTTCGATTTCTAGAACTGAATTTTATTTCATAGTACTCAAACAGCGTTAATTAACAGCATCACCGCGAAACAGGAGATAACAGATCTAGAACAAGTCAAGAAAATGAAGATAATACAATCAGGGACAAAAGTCAACTGTGAGGAGAAAAGGAACAAGAAGTACCTTTTGGATAAAAGCAGGGTGAAATATTCGACAGATTAGCAGAGAAAATAAAGTGAATGACCATTTTCGCCAAGAAATGAGAATTTTGTGAGAATGGAGCCAGAAATTCTTCGTCGGAAGGCAGTTTTGCTACTACGCGGGAGGAGGCGGCTGGCTGGCTGCTGTAAAAAAGTCGAGGGAAAATGACGAAGGAGGAGTCTACCACGTGTGAAAAATGACAGCAAAAAATAATTAAAACTGCTGTGAAAATAAAACAGATATGGGATAAGAAAAAAGATAAAGAAGAGCAAATCGTTGGAGAGAAAATGGGAATAGAGGAAGGAGGGATCAATTCTCATTCAGTTTTTTTTTTTTTTTTGTTATTACAATATTTTGTATAAGGTATTTGTTTAAAAGCTTTCGAAAGTCACCATCATAGGTTATAATTAATATTCAACAAATGGTACAATTAATACCATATAACGCTTCGTATTATTAAATAACTTTTTAGTTTCTCAATAATGTATTTATGAATGTTAATTATGATGAGTCAATGAGCATCTACATAATTAATATTTATAACACTCACATTGGTTGTACATGATGAATGTGCCTCGTTAAAAATTGTAACTAAAACAACACGTTGGGAAAAAAAATCTAACTAAAGAAAAAGAGTACATCATTCATTGATACACTATTCAGTGTCACATCATTAAAAACATTTCTAGGAAAATCCAGTAGAACAAAACTTAGATAAGGAAAAAAGAGTACAACGTGTATCGATTCCCCTCTTAACAACATCAGTTTTACTTCCCCTGATGACAACATTGCTTCCAATGTGTTTTTTAGCATATCTTCTTTTTAACCGCCAAAGTATGAATGATGCATTATCACCAAAAGTTTTGTTGAAATGTCTTCCTATACCATATCTTTTTCACTATAGAAATAATATCAATATATTCGACATTTATCTTATTCACTGTAGAAACAATAAAAGAAAATTATTTGAAAATAATCAAATCTTACTTTCATTATCCACTGTTTATCAACAAGGACTAAATTTTACCAATAAAATCATAAAGAATACAATATTAGCATGATATTTAAATATTCTCATAAATATAAGGTACTTCTAGAATATGAAATTCAATATATATTTTGCAAGCAAAATCATCTTTGGACATTCTTCTGGCATATTGGATCCTTTAAGGATTATTATGTAAACTTCATTATTTAGTAAGTTATATGCATAAGCTATATATAATAATATCTAACAGACGTATAATTTTTCTCTCATATATTGCCAGATTAATAATATATATAAAAGTATTGTATCCACGACAAAATCATATGCCTCATCATAATCATCATTAGACTTTGTGAAAATCTTTATTTTCACAAAAAAATATAAACATTCATATACCTCATAATACTATCATATTTCTAGTGTTCGAACTGCATGTCCTTAACTATCACAATATAATTATATTTTTATTTTTTTTTTAAATTTTTAATTTTTCCTTTTGGCCAATCATCTTTATGTCTACTTCTTATAACATATCTTTATATAATATCGTCATTTGATCACGTGATCTCATTTTCAAAAATGTTGTCAACAACTTTATCTTTTCGGTTCCATTTTTCTAATTGTGACATAACTTATCAAAATCTATATTATTTTTCAAATACATGAACCTCTCTTGAGGTTTTTGCAATTAATTATGTCTCAATACTCTTATAGGGTACTTACCTTCTTAATATGATCATCTTAATTATATGCTCCTTTTTATTCAAAATATTTATATTTTGGAACCGATTGGTTTCTCATGCTTCAAGCATGACTAATTTCTATTTATATTAATTGGAGTCTTTTTAGATGGAATATGATGTTCAATAATTAACTATATTAGAATTGAAACTTGGGTACTGATATAAATAATAGAGGAAAAAATGGATTAAATATTAAGCATGTGTGAAACACTACATTATTTAAATTATAGTTCTTTACATCGTTGTTGTCACTGGTCTTATTTTATAAAAACCTCCATTTAGGTTTAATTGGATGATGTTACACGAGGTGCTTGTACGTATGGAACAATTCCATTGTTAATGCTACAAGTTCGCTCATATTCCGTGATTATCTCAGTCTAAGTAAAATTTGGATACAAACAGATGCAATAGAGGAAATGAATAATTGCATATCAAGAAACGACAATAAAGCCACCTATCTTAGCATGTGCTTCCCCTGGGAAGCTTATAAATATGGAGTTTTAATATTTTCATTACAATTAAAAAATAATTCTCACATAAATACATTTAAGATCCTTTAAAATGAGTCCAAGCTTTATAATACATAATTGGGTAATATACATGTATCAATAAAGATCTTTCTTCCCCTACAAATAATAATGGAAGTTATGTATATATCATTAAGAGGTCCTTTCACATATTTAGAAAATAAAATAAAATACAAGGTTTATCAAAAACAAAAATACAATGAAAAGTAACATAATGTGCTTGAAGAATGTCGATTATCTAGTTCTATTGACATTCATTTCCTTTTTACTAATCCAATCTTATGTAAACTTTTTTCTTACTTATAAAATGTGTAATTTACTTTTTTTAATGGTATTAAATTAATTAGATTAAGTTAAGGGAAAATTCCAGAAAACTACAAAGGAAATTAAAAAAGGACAAAAAGGTTGGGTGAAATTCACATATTCCAAATCAGTGAAGGGTGAGAAATTTGGAATATGAAATCTTAAGACAATTGCCTAAATACCCTCCTCCTAAGTGACAGCTGAAAGGGAAATGAAGAGACACAAGAAGGCAGAGTTGAAAGGGTGTCAGAACAAAGAGTGATAGGAGAGCTTGGGGAGACGGAGAGACGACGCGAAGGATAGTGGGTTGACGATTGTCGGTGGCGATTTGTGGTGTCGTTGACGAAGGTGAACGAGGCATTGTGCGGTTGTGTGTTCAGCTCTCCCTCTGTCGGAGCTTTAGTGGTCAATCGTTTCAGTTGACGATGTTGGGAGGCGCAGGGTGACGAGTCGACTGTCTCACAGCAAATCAGACAGAACTTGTCATGAAATATGTGATCTGACAATTGATAAATATATGAAGGTGTTAATCAACAGGATGATGTTGTTAATATAGAGCGGTTTGGTGTTATTACCCATGGAACATCTATTTTTGCAAACTTTTTCCTACACACGTCTTCTATTGTCTGTGTGAATGGAAGATGTCAAAGATATTGCGTTTGGACAGTGACGCTAAAACTTTCCCATTTCTTATTGGCCAGATGTTAATCAATGAAATAATGTCGTTAATAATGAATATGATATTGTTAACTGTGGGTGAGGTGTTGTTTTGGGATCGAACTTGTGATTTGGCAACCATATGATTCATTAACGGCTCTACTTGCTAGATTAACATCTTCAACCGAAAGCTTTTGCAATGTCCCAAGTTGTATGCCCAAAAACAATATATGAGCCATAATTAACAACTTCATTTTCTTTGTTTACGACTACACTTCGTTCATTAACATCTTAAAAGTGATAAGTTAGGAACGTCATAATGTAAATAGGAAAACACAACATCTCTCCCCAAATTAACAGTATGATCTTCGTTGTTAACGACTCTGTTTTCTCTATTACCATCTTGTGAGGAATAAATGGGGATCATCCTAATGTATATGAGAAAACACAACATCTCTCTCTCGATTAACAACATTACCTCCATCGTTAACGACTACATTTCATCCATTACCATCTTGTGAGGAATAAGTTGGGAATATCCTAACGTAGATGGGAAAACACAACAAGTCATCCTTGATTAACAACATTACCTCCATCGTTAACGACTACATTTCATCCATTACCATCTTGTGAGGAATAAGTTGGGAATATCCTAACATAGATGGGAAAACACAACAAGTCATCCTCGATTAATAACATGAGTTTCTTCATTAATAACTCCTATTCCTCCATTAACATCTTCAAAGGAACAAGTTAGGAACATCGTCATGTAGATAAGAAAACACAATATCTATTCACATTATAACATCATTATCTTCGCTATTAACGACTTGACTTCCTCCATTAACATCTTCAAAGAAACAAGTTAGGAATGTGGTAATGTAGATGGGAAAACACCTCTCTTCCCGTAATAACATCGTTATCTTTGATATTAACGACTAGACTTCCTACATTAACATCTTCAAAGGAACAATTTAGGAAAGTCGTAATGTAGATGGGAAAACACAACATCTCTCCCCATAATAACATCATTATCTTTGCTATTAACGACTCAGTTTTCACCATTACCATCTTGTGAGGAATACCTGGGAAGGTTGTAATGTAGATGGGAAAACACAACATCTCTCCATGTATTACCAACATCAGATTCATTATTAGCGATTTGACTTCCTCTATTAAGATTGTAGGAGGAACATGTTGGAATGGTCCAAATGTAGATGAAGAAAAATAACATGTTAGCCACAAGTAACAACTTTATTTTCGTTATTACTAACGCGACATCCTTCATTAACATCTTAAAAGGAATGAAGTTGCCAAATCACAAGTTCGATCCCAAAAAAACACCTCACCCACAGCTAACAAGATCATATTCATAATTAACGACATAATTTCGTTGATTAACATCTGGCCAACAAGAAATGGGAAAGTTTTAGCGTCACTGCCCAAACGCAACATCTTTGACATCTTCCATTCACACAGACAATAGAAGACGTGTGTAGGAAGAAGTTTGTAAAAATAGATGTTCCATGGGTAATAACACCAAACTGCTCTATATTAACAACATCGTTCTGTTGATTAACACCTTCATATATTTATCAATTGTCATATCGCATATTTCATGACAAGTTGTTGTCCGATTTGTTGTGAGACAATCGACTCATCGCCCCGCGCCACCCAACACCGTCAACTGAAAGGTTGACCACCGAAGCTTTGACAGAGGGAGAGCTGAACACACAACCGCATAATGCCTCGTTCGCCTTCGTCGACGACACCGCAAATCGCCACCGACAACCATCGACCCACCGTCATTCACGTCGTCTCCCCGTCTCCCCTAGCTTTCCTATCACTCTCTGTTCTGACACCCTTTCAACTCTGCCTTCTCGAGTCTCTTCATTTCCCTTCTCGAGTCTCTTCATTTCCCTTTTAACTGTCACTTAGGAGGAGGGTATTTAGGTAATTGTCTTAAGATTTCATATTCCAGATTCCTTACCCCTCACGGATTTGGGATATGTGAATTTCACCCAACCTTTTTGTCCTTTTCTAATTTCCTTTATAGTTTTCTAGAATTTTCCCAAGTTAAGAGAAAACACATGCTATAGAGTTTTTTTATTCACTTTATATTACATGTAATACCCCGAATTTTGAGATTGGAGGCTTGAGAAAAAGCCTAAATTAAGCGGACTGCTAAGCCCTGGTTTAGCAGGTGTCCCAAATATATTATCTAATATTTCTTATTTCTTTGGGGTATTAAGAAAGTAAAATGGTGAAGTTTGGAGAAAGTAATTATGTTTTTGGTGAAATCGCCTATAAGGTAGTGAGCTTGTCATGTGATTTTGAATGATCAAATAATGAGCAAAAATTATGAAAGTTTATAGGATGAAAGTAGACATCCTAATCTTTAATTTGATAGGTCATATGAATCAAGTAGAGTTATATACACAAAGATATGAATTTTTGAAATATAGCCTCATATAACCCCCAGAAATACTATGGAAGTGTCTAAATGGTATATTTGGAATTGTAGGACCGAGCTGAGAGCTCGAGTAGCTGGCATGCAAATCAAGGAGAAAAGACGGAGGTATGAGACTTACCTTACTTGCATGTATTTGATATCTTTGCTTGTGTAATGATGTATGTGATTGCTTTACTTGATTGTGTAGAGCATATTTGAATAAATGAAGCTCTGTTTCTGTTTTCGTGTGGCCATAGTCTTGTTGTATGAAACATTGAGCATGCAGAAATGTCATTATGAAAATTAATTATTTTTTGATTAATTGAAGTTAATTTCAATTAATTACAGAAAATAAAAGGAAAAAGTATATTTAGAATATTTTGGTCAATTGAATATGAATTTCTGAAAAATTTGAGCAAAAAGTGCAATTTTGACAAAAATTGAGACTTTACGTGTATATGTAACTTGGACAAGTTGTGAAGTCAATTGAGACCATAGGAAGGAACCCCTAGGTGTCTCCTACATGTAGCATGAGAAAGGAAATATTGGTTGGGCTTAATGAACAAGATTACATGTGTAATGCCCCAAATTTTGATTAAGGGCTAATGAGGATTATTATGGATATTTGTGAATTTAAATTGGAATTTTATGTGTTTTGTGGCAATTTTAATTAATATGCCATAAGTGGTGGCAAAATTGAAAGAACGGAATTATTGGCCATAAGTTAGTGATTAAGGGAGTAATTAATTACTAACTAAGAGAAAAATGAGAAGTGTAATTAAAATGGCTAATGGAGGGATTAAAATGACTAAGTGGGTGTTTACTTTATGAGAACCAATGGCATTGCGACATGTGACAAGTTAGCATATATGAAGAAAGAAGAAAAAGGAAACGTCAAATGGCATATTTTATTCATTTCTCTCTCTCTCTTTCCCTCCCATTTTCGCTGACAAGAGGCATGGGGAAGGATGTGTGATGATTTCATCTCCTTCAACACTCATCTCTCTCTCCTTTCTCTCTCTCCATTTCTGCGCCATTTTTGAAGGAAAAGGAAGGAAGAAAAGCTTAATAAAAAAATAAGAAGATGACCTCTATTGCTCAAATTCCTTTCTTTAATATTGTTTCTTGGGTTAAGGGCTCCATTTTTATGGTTATAGATCTCCCATTGGGTATTGTTTGAGCTCTCAAGGGATTTTGGAGATTAGAGAATCAAGAAATCTCTTTGGAAAAGTTGAAGAGGTAAGTGAAACCAATATTTCTATCTATGTTTTATGCCAAATGGTTAAGTTTGGAATTTCTAGAATATTTGGCCTTAAATTCAAAAAATAAGGGTCATTGGGTGTTTGGCATGATATGGTTATGGTAATGTTGTCTTGAGATGAGTTTTGAGTCGATAGAATTAGTTTAAGGTTGAAATGTTAGTTTTGGAGTTTTGGAGATTTGCATTGATTGTGGCTTAAAACCAAAGCATGATAATGGAATAAGAATTTGGTGATTTTGATGGTTTTATTGGATTCCTTGAGTGATTTTATGTGGGGATAGCTTTGGCTAAGGTTTTGGGTCCATTGGAATCACTTGGGTAAACTTTGGGAAATGCTGTCAGTTTTTCTGCGTTTTCTGGTGTCTGATAAGCATCACTCGAGTGCATGTGGGTCTTACTTGAGTGAAGTGCTACATTTTCTCTGTGTTCCTTCAGCTTTCTGATGCACTTCCGTGTGTAAAGGCAAGAGTGTTGCCTCACTTATGGGTGTTGTGGGTTCTTACTAGAGTGAGCCTTAGTCCACTCGAGTGAAAGTGTATCTGACATTGTGACCTCTCATCTTGGGTTGTCACTCGCAATCAACTTCTCAAAAGTGTGTCTTAGCACTCGCAAGTGCTAAGCCATCACTCGAGTGCATTTGTTCCTGCCCAAGTGATGTCCTTCTCTGAAAGTTTCTTGTGCTCTCGGGTGAGCTCTTCTTGAACCTCACTTTGGGGTACTCGAGTGAGCATTAGGCTTCCACTCGAGTGATAGAGGTCATGCTCGAGTGCGGTGAGCAATTCTGGGTGCTATCATTCCTTTTTGCTCTCGGGTGAGCACTTTTTGCATTGCACTTCCTATGACTCGAGTGAGCATTTGGCTATCACTCGAGTGTTACTTCCATGACTCAAGTGTCCGTACATTATTACTCGAGTGAGGTCATCTTCACTTGAGTGTTTCAGTGAAAGATACCAGTTCTTGTGCTTCCAAAAGGGGATCTTTGGGATAGTTCTTCCAACCATTTAGGGCTTTTGTTAGAGGCATGTGTAACTTCCTAAAGAGCATAAATGATAACCAATTTAAGTGATATGAAGTTATTTGAGTATTGATATAGAGAATAACACTTCATCCCTAATTATGAATATAGGATTTGACATTTGCCCTACTTAGAAGAGACCGGTGCCAGAGCACACCTGGAAGGACCAAGGTAGTGACTTTTCTCTCATGTTGTGTATGAAGCTTGGTATGCATGACTTATCATTGTTTTGTGTGAAAATCTTTGGTATAAGGTCATTGTGTTATCTCCTGTAGTGCATTACAGCGCGAGTAGTTCAACATGAGTAGTTGTAGGGGGTGATGGTATCACACATACCCCTGTCGTTGTTTCTACCATTGTAATTGCCAGGGGTGCGTTGCGGAATCGTGGATTAGTGTTTGAGTATCCGGCCAGTGTGGTTGTGTGCGTATATGAAATATTTTATATGGATCCCAGCTGTGGTGATATATGGATATGATCATGTGATGGTGCAATACAGCGTGAGCACTTTAGCGTGAGCAAACGTAATGGTGACACAAGTCATACCTGCCCTTGCCACTGTAACTGCCGTTGTAGTTGCTGTGTGTTAGGTGATGATTTGCTTTCATGCTTTGTTGTCGTGCATATTATGAGTGATTTGACACTACAGGGATTCTTTAGAATCTCATTCTCCCAAAAACAAATTTTCAGATAGGGCCGAATGATCTAAAGGAAAGTGGGTGACGAAGAGCACGTAGATCTCCGGATTGGGAGTTTTATTTTGGTTATTAGTTATCATGTATAAACCGTTGGATATTTTGTTGGGAATTACATGTATATAATGATGATATTGGATAGTTTTGTGTAATCCCCTGGTAAAGGGAAAAGTTATGGGCTTTGTGCTTTTGTAGAACCCTTATTTATTGAATGGAACCCGAGTGTGTCGGGAATATGCATTATACTCTGATATGTATGAATGAAATCAACGCGTACAGGCCATTTATGTTTGAAATGTGAGTATGAGACCATTGTTGAATAGGTTTTAGAAAGGTTTTTATAAACCATGATTTTGGGAAGATTAATTTTGAATAAGTCCCAAATCATCATACACGGTCTCTAATTCAAACTTAATTTCGTTTTTATGAACTAATCTCGGCCTTGATCGTGAAGGGGGTTGCAACATGTACATTAGATTTATGTATATAAAGTAATTTTTAGAATTTTTGGAAAATTTCATAAATGATTAAATAATATATTATATGATTTAGAAACACATATCCATCATCTTCCTCCAGCCCATTTCAATGTCCAATAGGTCTGAATATAGAGAGAGAATGTGTGGATTTTTAGAGAGAGAAAGGAGAAGAAATCTCACAAGGTAAGCCAATTCTTCCGACGATTTAGCTCCTAAAGCATATAACTCCGAGCCTAAGCTACTCCTCTTTGTTCTTTAAGGTTTAGAGGCTCAAAAATTTGTTGTAGAAGGGCTAAGGTTTTAGCCAAGACAAGGAAAAGCTAGTGGGAGCTTGAAGTAACTTTCAAACTCTTGTATATTGACTATTCTGGCCGTTGTGGACAATTTAATCAGTGAAATTTTTCCGAATTGTCTTTGTTTGTAATTTTTGGAAATGATTTTCCTTAGGGATTATTTGCCCAAATTGGTACTAAATGGTAGTTGTAACATAATGAAATAGTCAATAAAGTGGTTATGAGTAGAAAGAAACACGCCTGCGAGGTTAGATTTCGAAAACCTCAATTTTTCCTGAGGAATAAGAGGATTTTAGCCAGGGGCATAAATGGGCCTTCGAGTTGGATTTTCAATGATTTGATGGTTTCATTGAGTTCAGGAGGAAAAATTAATAGGGTTACAGTTGGTCACTTTTTCAGAAAATCCCGAAAAAGTATAATTACAGAAACGCCCCTAAAACCCTAAAAGTAGGGCTGCCAAGGATAATTTTGTAATTTAACATTGAACTTGGTAATTCTAAAGCTGAAAATGGATTCCATAGGAGAAAATATATCAAGATAGCCCATGTCAAAATTTTAGAAAAAGTACAGTCGGTTCGGGTATGACGGGGCCGGGGCCCCGAGGGCATTTTGGTATATTTTCATAATAGGCTCATATTACCACTAGAAACACTATGGAAGTGTCTAAACGGTACATTTGGCATTGTACGATCAAATATGGAGCCTAAACTGTTTGTACGTAGATCGAGGAACTATTTCTGCTTAGCAAAAGGGACACAAGGTGGGGAACTTACATCTCTTGCATGTATTTGGTATTTATGCTGGAGTATTGATGATGCATGTTATTGCTTTGCTTGTTTATGTGAAACATATATGAAAGATTAAAACTCTGTTTCTATTTATGCTATGGCCATAAGTATGTTGCTTAAAACATTGAGCACGTAAATATGTCATTGTGTGAGCATGAGTTATGTAATACAAGCATGTCATGCATTAAGCACTTATCTTGTTTGTATATTGGTATTGTTTTCCTACTGAGATTCTCTCGAATCTTACTCTCCCCTACCAACAATTTAGACAGGAGGAGACAGAAAATATGATGAGAACAAAGAAGAGAACTGTATAGGGGATTGTAGTGGTGGATCGAAGACGATAAGATGTCATTGTTTCACTGGGATGGGTTTAGATATCTTAAAGCCTTATGTGGCTACAAGGTTTGTAAATATTCAGTGCAAACTCCTATGGGAAATTTTTGTAGTCATGCTCATATTATCAGTATATTTATATTATTCTTGTGTCTCCCACCGAATCGTATATCATTTGTCACACCCTCATCTTATTTTCACATATTTCAGAGTATTTACGGAAAATGATACACAGTTCTGTGGGCAACACATGAATAGCATAAACATACTAATATTATGTGCATGATTTTAAAATTCCCCATAGGGGTTCGTACTTGATAATTACAATTAATGTAGTTTCACAATGCTACGCAGGTGTCTACACCTGTCCTAGTGAAACGGAGACATTTTCCAGTCTTCATTCCACAATGCAATCCCCTCGTACAGTTCTCTTCTTTGTTCTCAGCATACGTTATGTCTTCTCCTGTTTAAATTGTTGGTATGGGAGGGTGAGATTTTGGGGAATCTCAGTAGGAAAGCAATACCAATATGCATGCAAGATAAGTGCTTAATGCATGATACATAACTCATGCTCACATAATGACATATCTGCGTGCTCAATGTTTCAATCAACATACGTATGGCCATAGCATAAACAGAAATAGAGCTTCAATTATTCATATATGTTTCACATAATCAAGCAAAGCAATAACATGCATCAATACACTAGCACAAATATCAAATACATGCAGGAGAGGAAAGTTCCCTACCTTAATCACCATTCCCTGATCTTCGAATAACGTGCCTCGATTTGCATGCCAATCCCTCAGGCTCTCTACTTGGTCCTAAATTGTCAAATGTACAGTTGAGACACTTCTATAGTGCTTCGAGTGGTTATATTAGTCTATAGTGAAAATTTACCAAAATGCCCCTGGACCCCGGCTTGGGTGTAACCCCCTCCGTAATTATATCCGAAATATACGATTAGAGTGAAATAGAGACCAATAATAAACAAAATTCATTTACATTCCCATCCTTAAGATAGGATTTTCACAAATACATTTCACAAAAACTTTAACCTGGTCTCACATTCACATTTCGAATATAATTACATGGCGAAGATAATTAACATTCATAATATATCAGAGTGCACAATAACAATCCCGGCAATCCCGGGTTCATATCTTCACTAAAGATACGTAGGGCATATACGCCCTTTACAATTTCTCTCAAATGGGAATTACACAAATTTCAATCCAAATACATATCCAAATACACATCCACAACATATACAACCATATATCCATCCTAACAGATACAACTCTCTTAGCATATAACGATAACCAACTACCAAATCCAAATGCCCACAAGGGATTCTCGCCGCCCCTAGTCGCTTGCTCTTTCCTCGAGCCACTTGTCCTGTCTAAAATGTTGGTAAGGGAGGGTGAGATTCTAGAGAATCCTAGCAGAAAACAGATACCAATATGCATGTAAGATAAGTGTTTAATGCATGACATGCTTGCATCACAATAACTCATGCTCACATAATGATATATCCGCATGCTCAATGTTTCAACAACATACTCATGGCCATAGCATAAATAAAAATAGAGCTTCAATCATTCATATATGTTTCACATAATCAAGCAAAGCAATAACATATATCAATACACAAACACAAATATCAATCCATGCAGGAGAGGTAAGTTCCCTACCCTTATTCTTTCCACGTATGCTCCAGCATCGGCTACTCGCAATCCGAGCGGATATCAAACCATGATCAGGGCGAATATCTGACCCTATAACCAGATCAAGGACATAGAATCATTCTCTTTTCCAAATTCTCATTTTCATAACACTTAAATTTAGTTATCATAATTGACCCTTAAGAGGCCACAAATGCCTCTAATAAAAGCCATAAAAGGTTGGGAAACAATTGGTTAGAGATCTCCTTTCGGAAACTCAAAGTGCTGGAACACAGGGGTTGGCCACGGCCAGCCCTTCCTTGGGCCGCAGCCAAAATATGGTCAGAAGGTCACTGGCCACGGCCAGCCACCCATGGGCCGCGGCCAGAATCAGGTCAGAAAGGTTTGGGCCGCGGCCAGCCACCTTGGGCCGTGGCCAAGAAATTCCCTGATTCTAGGTTGAACTTTCAAAATTCATAACTAATTCTAGAAAAATCAAAATGAGGTGATTCCAAAGCCAAATGAAAGCTATGTTAGTCCTCTTCATAGAAAAAATATGGAACATTACTGGAAATCACCATACAATCCCAGAATTACACAAAACTCATCACTGCCCCAAAACAGAGTTCAGTTTTGATCCCAAATTTTGGCAAAGCATAACTCTCAGTTCACAAAACGAAATGACACAAAATATATGTCCATTTTGAAGCTTGGGATGTGAAATTTAAGACTGGAAAGTTTCACAATTTTCTGAAATCATTTGGTCATTCAAAACGTCTATACAAATAAACTGCCCAGAATAGAGTTCCAAGGGACAGATTTTTCAATTTTCTACCAAAGTGTCCCATGGCTCCAAAATTAACAATCAAGCCTATTCCCACATAAATTTTCATAAGGAACACAATGGTAACCTCAAAATGACCAAAATCACAACCTATCAACATGCCCTGTTTTGACCAAAGCACAAAACCAACACCAAAAGGTGTCAAACTTCAACCATCAAATTGAAGCTCCAACTTGTAGATTTTCGTGATTCCTCAAATCACCACCAATGGAGAAACTACAACCATAAAATTGAAGCTCTCACTCCAAGGAACAAATTTATAGAAGGAAGTTTTGGTATTAGAGGTCAAGATCTTACCTTTTTTACAAGCTTTTCCTTCTTCCTCTTTGGTTTCTAATGGCAAAAATGGAGAGAGAAGAGAGAGATGAGTGTGTGATGATGAAGATGAGGGTGAGGTGCAGAATTTCAGCCCCTCCCAAGCCCTTCTATGCTTATGAGAGAGAGAGAGAGAAAAGAGGGAAAATGAATAAAAAATGGTGCTTTGACTTTTCATCTCATCTCTCTTCATCATCAAGTGACACTTGTCCACATCTTATGCATTCTCAGAAAGTAAGTAACCACTTGGTTACTCTACTCATTCCATTAGCCATTTAGTTACATATCTCATTTCTCCTTAGTTAGTAATTAATCTCTTCCATTAATCACTAGTTTAGAGTCATTCTTTCAATTTTTCCAACAATTATGGCAAATTAATTAATATTGCCACCAAAACACATAATTATTCCACATAATCATTCACAAGAATTGTAATTAGCCCTTAATTGAAATTTGTGGTGTTACATTGGGCCTGTCGTACTTGGTTTGATGGCACGTTTTCCCAAAAAGTTGACTAAGGCTATTCTGACGTATTTTCAAATGCATTTCCAACCTTGAAATCACCAAATTCAGTGTCAAATTATGAAAATACCCTTGACAGCCCTGGTTTAGGGATTTCAAGGGCGTTTTCCACTTCTAATCCCTTATTAACTCATTTAAACACTTCTTAACCAAGATTTAAAGAAATTTGGGCAGCATAATCCCTTAGAATTAGGGCTTTCCAAATTTTCAAACTTGACAAAAAGTACTTAAACTAAACACGAACCTTAACAACAACACCATACTAGTTTAGATCTAAGGTTTGTGAGGTTACCTCTTGAGATCTTGAATCCTCTCTCTCTCTCTATCTATCTCTCTCTTCTTGAGCTCAAAATGAGTCTTGAAGATCACGGATTCATGAAGAATCAAGGTTTAGAGAAGGATATCATGACAAAAATCACAAGAAAAGCTCAAGAAATCACTTCTTACCTTATATTTCTTCTTCCTTCTCTCTAAAGCTCTTAAGGTCTCCAAGCTTTCTCTCTCTCTCTCTCTCTCTTCTTTCTCTAGTGTTGGACTAAATATTGCATGAAGAAAGAAGAGAATGTGTTTTATTGAATTCCTCTTTTTTTCCTCCTAGCCATTCATTTCATCAAGGGTTGACATGGTGACACATGTCTTCCACCATACCTGTAACCCCCTTCCATAACCATATTCGAAATACAATGTTAGAGTGAAACAGAGACCAATAAAAATCAAAACTCATTTACATTCCCCATCCTTAAGATAAGGTTTTCAAAAATTTCTTTCACAAACACTTTAACCTGGTCTCACATTCACATTTCTAATACAATTACATTGCGAAGATAATTAACATTCATAATATATCAGAGTACACAATAATAATCCTGGCAATCCCGGGTTCATATCTTCACTAAAGGTTCATGGGCACATACGCCTTTTACAATTTCTCAAATGGGGATTACACAAATTTCAATCCAAATACATATCCAAATACACCTCCACAACATATACAACCATATATCCATCCTAACATATACAACTCTAAATGCATCCAAATCAACTACCATTATCCCAAATAGTAATGATAACCAACTACCAAATCCAAATGCCCATAAGGAATTCTTGCCGCCCCTAGTCGCTTGCTCCTTCCTCGAGCCACCTGTCCTATCTAAAATGTTAGTAGGGGAGGGTGAGATTCTAGAGAATCCCAGTAGGAAACAGATACCAATATGCATGCAAGATAAGTGTTTAATGCATGACATGCTTGCATCACAATAACTCATGTTCACATAATGATACATCCGCATGCTTAATGTTTCAACAACATACTCATGGCTATAGCATAAATAGAAACAAAGCTTCAATCATTCATATATGTTTCACATAATCAAGCAAAGCAATAACATGCATCAATACATAAACACAAATATCAATACATGCAGGAGAGGTAAGTTCCCTACACTTTTTCCTTCCACGTATGCTCCAGCATCGGCTACTCACGATCCGAGCAGATATAAAACCATGATCAGGGCGAATATCTAACCCTATATCCAAATCAAGGACATAGGATCATTCTCTTTTCCAAATTCTCATTTTCATAACACTTAAAGTTGGTTACCATTCATGACCTTTAGGTGGCTAATCAAAGCCTAAACACATGCCTAAAGGCTTAGGAAACACTTAACCAAAGGTCACCTTTTAAAAGTCCAAAATGATGATTTATGGGGGTTGTCCATGGCCAGCCTACCCATGGGCCGTGGCCAATGGATGCACAGAAAGTCTTGGGCCGTGGTTCATGACCTCTGGCCGCAGCCAAGAAAATTCTATTTCCTGGAAGAAATTTCAAAAATCATAACTAATTCTAGAAAAATAAAAATGAGGTGATTCCAAAGCCAAATGAAAGGTATTTAAGTCCTCTTTATAGGAAAAATATGGATCATTACTCAAAATCACCACACAATTCCAGAATTACACAAAACTCAACATTGCCCCAAAATAGAGTTCAGTTTTGATCCCAAACTTTGGCAAAGCATAAGTCTCAGTTCACAAAATGAAATGACATGAATTATATGTCCATTTTGAAGCTTGGGATGTGAAATTTAAGACTGAAAAGTTTCAGAATTTTCCAATACCATTTGATCATTTGAAATGTTCGTGCAAACTGACTGCCCAGACAGAATTCACACAAGACAAATTTTCCAACTTTTCTACCTAAGTGTTCAATGACTCCAAAATCAATAACCAAACCTATTCCCATACAATTTCTCATAAGGAACACAATGGTAACCTCAAAATGACCAAACTCACAACCCATTGATGTAATATCCTGAATTTTAATACTTGAGCTTAGAGATTAAGCCTGAGGTTAGTGGACTGCTAAGCCCTGGTTTAGCAAGAGTCCAAATTGTGAATTAAGAGATATGAAATGTGTTGATGGTGATTTAAGAAGAATTGCCATAATCAGGGGCAAAACGGTAAAGTTACCGGCCAATTGATTGGTTGCCGAAGAGGGAACTCATTGGTAGCTTCAAGATCAATGGCTAGGATTGATTTGTGAAGTTGAGTAAGGGGCATAATCATGTGTATGTGTGTGCATGTGAGCCCATGAGAGTTGAAGTGAGATGGTGACAAGTGGCAAGGTGTGGACCCTTGGATGAGGCATAAGTGTATGAGACACATCATCATCATCTCCATCTCCTCTCTTCTCTCTCTCTCGTTTTCTCTCTCTTCTTCCTCTCCATTTTCGCTGGAAATGTTTGGGAGAGACAAAGGAAAAGCTTGAGAAAAGGTAAGGAAAATGGTTTCCTTTGCTCAAATCCTTTTCATAAATATTGTTCCTTGGAATGAGATCTTTATTTTGGTGGTTGTAGTTTCTCCGTTGGTGGTGATTTGAAGAATCACGAAAATCTGAAGAGTAGAGAATCAAGAAGTGTTCTTGAGAAAGTTGTTAAGGTATGTGAACCCAATCTTTCTATCTATGTTTCATGCCAAATGATTAAGTTTGGAATTTCTGGAATTATTGCCCTAATTTTGAAAATATGGGTCAATGGGTAGTTTGGCATGTTATGGTTATAGAAATGGTATCTTAGAGTGAGTTTGGAATAGATAGATTGATTGGGGATTGAAATGATTGAAGTTAGTGATTTTGGAAAAATGATGATTGTGATGCCCTAGACCAAAGCATGTAAATGGAATGGGATTTTGGTAATTCTATTGATTCCATTGAATTCAATGAGTGATTTTATGTGGGAGTAGCTTTGGTAGAGGTTTTGGGTCCATTTGGATCAATTGGGCAAATGGTAGAAGATGTGGTATGTTTTGCTGCGTTTTCTGGAATCTGATAGATTCACTCGAGCAGACATGGGTGTGCTCGAGTGAGGGATGAACATCACTCGAGCAGTGATGAACTCTGCTCGAGTGATATGAGAGTTTTCCCTTTGTGCTTCGAGTTGCACCTGGGATTTTTATGAGTGATGCTCGAGCACATCGCTTTGTGCTCGAGTGAGCGAAGAACATGCTCGAGTGAGCTGGGTTCTGCTCGAGTGAAGGTGTAAGCCCAGAGTTGAGGATTGCTCTCGGGTGGATACTCGCGGGAAAGAGGCACGAGTGTGCTTTCTCACTTGCGGGTATGGGGAATGTGCTCGAGCACATATGGCTGTGCTCGAGTGAGCCTGTGCCTCAGGTGAGAGTGGTGCTCTCGGGTTGTCACTCGTGGCGTTGTGTTCGCGGGTGTGAGGTGTGTGCTCGAGTGATCCAGTGCTTGGAGAGCTGTGTATGTGCTTTCGGGTGCTCACTCGCAGTCTCACTTTCAATTGTGCTCGAGTGCTGTCCGTACCAATGCTCGAGTGAGAGCATTTGTGCTCGAGTGATGTCCGTACTTGTGCTCGAGTGAGGCCATCCCTGCTCGAGTGAAGCAGTGAAAAATAGCATGATTGAGTATTCAAAAGGGGATCTTTGGGGATAGTTTTCCAACCCTTTAGAGCTATCGATAGAGGTGTTTGAGGGTGCTTAAAGAGCAATAATGATAACCAACTTGAGTGTCTAAAAGTTAAGGAATTGGAAAAGGGATTAATCCTATGTCCTTGATTTTGGTTATAGGATTTGATGATTTCCCTGATCGTGAGCAGCCGGAGCTGGAGCTTACGTGGAAAGAGTGTAGGGAACTTACCTCTCCTGCATGTATTGATAATTGTATTTGTGTATTGATGCATGTTATTGCTTTGCATGATTATGTGAAACATGTATGAATGATTGTAGCTCTGTTTCTAGTTATGCTATGGCCATGAGTATGTTGTTGAAACATTGAGCATGCGGATATATCATTATGTGAACATGAGTTATTGTGATGCAAGCATGTCATGCATTAAATACTTATCTTACATGCATATTGGTATCTGTTTCCTACTGAGATTCCCCAGAATCTCACCCTCCCTTATCAACATTTTAGACAGGGAAGGAAGATTGAGGATGAAGCAAGCTTCCAAGGACGAAGAGGACTCGTTTCTGGGTGAGAGCTTGGTTGTTGGTTATCATGGCGCAATTGAGAATATGTATTGTATATTTGGATCAGTGTTTGAGCATGTATTCGAGTAAATTGTGTAATCCCTGTTGGTGGAGTTGTATGGGCTATTGTACCCTAAGATTAATGAGCGAAGATATGATTTCGGGATTTCCGGGAATTTATATTGCGTACTCTGATAATTATATAAATGTAATTCATCTTCGCATAGTAATTATATTCGGAGTGTAAATATGAGACCGTGTGTTAGAATGATTTCGAAATGTATTTGTGAAAACCCCGTCTGGTTGATGGGATTATAAAGGTTGTTTTGCCTTATTGCTCTCTATTTCACATTAATCGCGTAATCCGGATATTAATTACGGCTGGGGGTTACATTTTTGGTATCAAAGCTGTAGTTCCTGGCAAGTATGGGAATTTGCTAGGATAGCTCTCTTAGATCTCTACCTTGGTGGTAGATGATGTTTTGGTGATAGAGATTATGTATACACATGTGTGGTTTGTTATTGTGGACATAAGAGATTTGTGGAATATGTGTATACAATATTGGTTATGCTAGAGTGGCGAATCATTGGGTAATCGAAAGATATGGTGATTCGTCCGAGAATTTGAGGTATAAACCCAGAGGTGGTTGTAGTCAAACCCATCATCTGATTTGAAACTGAGGAAAAATGGTTTCTGAGGTGTTTGATATTGATGTTCTAGGTATCAGGACTAACCTAGATGTTGAGTATGTAACCCAAGGTGGTATGATGTTACATGTAGTAATGTCATACTGATCTTGTGTGTGCAAAAGCCTTAAGACCTAAGGGACTTGTGTGCCTTCGGCTGGCTGAGATATTTGAACTTGTGTTAGGGCTGATGGCGCTCCATGGAAATGAGGGAAGTAATTTCTCAGTTCAACTAAGGTTGAGATTCGATAAATGAGTTGTGATCCAAGGATTAGACCCGAAAGCTAGATTGATTCTTAGCACTTGGATTTGACCTCAATGGTATGTGGTACCAGGGTATGGTACCGAAAGTGAATTGAAATGTGTCTCAGGTATTCTGAGAGTGTTGGATGTTAATCCAGCACAAGGAGAAAGTAATCTACGGAGGATTCGGATCGGAGAACGCTATCTACGGGGACTTTTGATCGGAGAGGGCTACCTACGGTGAAATCTGATCGGAAAGGGCTACCTACGGTGAGATCCGATTGGAAAGGGCTACCTACGAAAATTCTGACCGGAGGGGCTGACCAGTCAGTGGACTGAGTGAAGCATCGAGTGCAGTAGCGTAGTGTGGAGCCACCATGACGATGAACCCTAGAGTGGAGCCACTGTGACGATAAACCCTAGAGTGCAGCCGCCTTGATAATGAACCGTGGAGTGCAATTGCAGTGATGTTGAATCGTAGAGTAGAATTATGAGGACGTTAGGAGTATGGGCTCTTAACACTGGATTGATTATGGCTTTCAATGATTCGAGTTGAATCGGGCCAAGATTTGGTACAGATTGTGAATGTTGTCAGTTGTAGTAGGAGATTCCTAGGGGACTCCTGTTAAATCAACTTGACATTGTGAAAGCACAAATGAGGAGAAAGACCTCAGAGTGTGCAGCGGAAGCGTGGTAATTGATGTATATGAGTATAGCACTGAGCAGGAGCCCAAGTTTGCAGAAAGTGTGATGTGTTACTTACGGCTTCGGGAAGTAAAACTTCGAAGTCCGGATTAAATTATGAGAAGGGGTCTTGAAGGATCCTAATACGTGAAAAGAATTCGAGATGTTGAAGGTGAAGTTGTTAATATGCCTGGTAGAAAATGCATATTAGAAAGTTTTCCTACTTTTTATTCTAGTTTGTGTTACACATGTATAAGCACACAATTGAAACACATGCTATTGAGAATCAGAAGTTCACCAATGCATACCAGAAGTCTGCCAATGCAAACCAGCGGTTTGCCAATATAAACTAAAAGTTTACTAATGAATTTAATGTTTAGCATGACTGGTTAGGCTATCCCTGTTCAATCATGATGCGATAAATAACTAAGAATTCATATGGACATACCCTAGAGTGTAAACAAATTCCATAATGATATGATTTCTCATATGCTGCATGTTCTAAAGGAAAGTTAATTATTCAGCCCTCACCAAGAAAAGTAGAAAGTGAGTCTCTCACATTTCTAAAATGGATATAGGGAGATATTTGTAGGCCAATACACCCACTATGCGGATCATTTAGGTAATATATGGTTTAAATTGATGCATCAGCTAAATGGTCACATACTTTCTTGTTATCTTCTCACAACCTGGCATTTGCGAGATTATTCGCTCAATTGATTAGATTAAGAGCATATTACCTTGATTATCCTATCAAGAAAATATGTCTTGATAATGCTGGTGAATTTACTTCACAAGCTTTTAAAGAATATTGTGTGTCCCTTGGAATTGATGTTGAACATCCTGTAGCTCATGTTCATACGCAAAATGGACTTGCAGAATCATTGGTTAAAAGGTTACAACTGATTGTAAGGCCTTTACTTATAAGATCTAATCTCCCAATTTCTGTTTGGGACCATGCCATTTTGCATGCAGCAATGTTAATTCATATTAGGCCAACAAGTTACCTAAAGGTTTCCCTCTTACAAATGGTTTTTAGTCAATAACCTAATATTTCCCATATAAGGAATTTTGGGTATACGGCATATGTGTTAGTAGCACCACCACAATGAACCAAAACGGGTCCTCAAAGAAGGATGGGAATATACGTTAGGTATATATCTCCTTCGATCATAAAATATTTTGAACCATCTATAGAAGAAATATTTATGGCATGATTTGCTTATTTTCATTTTGATGAATCACTTTTCCCAATATTAGGGGGAAAAAATAGGCAACTGGGTAAAGAAATTAGCTGAATGAATTATTATTGGCTTATTTTGATCCTCGTACAAAACAATGTGAACTAAAAGTTCAAAAGATAATTCATTTATAGAATTTAGCTAATCAAATGCCAGAAGCATTTACTAACCTAAAGAAAGTGACAAAGTCAAATACCCCAGCTGCTAATGCTCCTATTAACTATTAAAATTGATGTCCTTGAAGGAGAATTTACTATAAATGAATTTAAAGCACGCCTGAAGTGTGGTAGACCCATCATTTCCAAAGATAAAAATCCTCAAAAGAAAAAAGGAGCAAAGAATATAGATGGTCAAGTTGAGGATAATCAAGAAAAGTTAGTAGCTCCAAAAGAGCCATCTCCTAAAGAATTATTATCTCCAATAGAGATATCTTCAGAAGAGAATGTTGTAGTCCCAAAAGAGACCAAGGTACCTGACATATGTGAAAATAATGAGATCTTAATAAATTATGTTATGAATGGAATCGGATGGAATCGAAATGTAGTCAACGTTGACGACATCTTTTCTTATCATATAGCATATGATATAATAAATGATAATGAGGATCATGAGCCAAAATCCATTAGCAAGTGCCAACAGAGAAAAGATTGGCCTCTATAGAAAGATGCAATTAATGCAGAGCTAAAATCATTGGCAAAACGAAAAGTATTTGGACTTGTAATCCTTACACCTGAAGATGTAAAACCAGTTGGATGCAAATGGGTTTTTGTATGAAAGAGAAATGAAAAGGGCGAAATGACAAGATATAAGGCACGTCTTGTAGCCCAAGGCTTTACACAAAGACTTGGTATTGATTTTGAAGAAATGTATTCACCAGTAGTGGATGCGACTACTTTTCATTATTTAATTAGTCTAGCAGTAAATGTAGGAATTGATTTACATCTAATGGATGTTGTGACTGCCTATTTATACAGCTCACTTGGCAATGATATTTATATGAAAGTCCTTGAAGGATTTAAGGTGCCAGAAGCATCCAAATCAAGCTCTTGAGAATAATACTCAATTAAGTTAAGTAAGTCCCTGTATAGCTTGAAGCAATTAGGGTGCATGTGGTATAATCGTCTTAATGAGTATCTATTGAAAGAAGAATACAAAAATGATCCAATATGCCTATGCATCTTTATAAAAAGATCTAGCAGTGAATTTGCTATAATTGATGTTTATGTTGATGATATCAACATCATTAGAACTCCTAAAGAGTTTCAAAAGACAATTAATTGTTTGAATAAAGAATTCAAAATGAAATATTTGGAAGGATAAAATTCTATCTTGGATTACAGATTGAACACCTCAAGAATGGGATCTTTGTATATCAAGAAACTTATACAAGAAAGGTCCTAGAACGATTTTATAATGAAAAATTTTATCCATTATATACCCCAATAATTGTAAGATCTTTGAAAACAGATATAGATCTATTTTAACCTCGAGTAATTAGTGAAGAAGGTAATGAAGAACTACTTGGTCCAGAAGTACCATACCTTAGTGCTATTGAAGCACTAATGTATCTTGCTAATCACACACATCCTGATATATCATTTGTTGGTAATGTATCAGCAAGATACAGTTCTTCGCCAACACAAAGGCATTGGAATAGTGTAAAATACATTCTTCATTACCTTAAAGGCATTATGGACATGGGGTTATACTACTTAAATATATCCAAGCATGAACTGGTTGGTATGCAGATGTTGGATTTTTATTTGATATGATGGTAAATTATAAATGGGCTATCTGTTTACATGTAGGTGCAACTATTTCATGGTGATCTATGAAACACACTATATCAGCCACATTATCTAATCATGCAGAAACTCAAGCAATACATGAAGCAAGTCGAGAATGTGTGTGGTTGAGGTCAGTGATACATCATATACGCACAACTTGTCATTTATCTTCAAGAAGAATGATCCCAACAGTCCTATATGAGGATAATGCTGCATGTATTGCCCAATTTAAAGAAGGCTACATCAAAGGCGATAGAACGAAGCATATTTCACCGAAATTCTTCTTCACTTGTGATCTTTAAAAGGATGGTGAAATAGATATTCAGCAAATCAGTTCAAGTGAAAATCTAACAGATTTATTCACCAAGTCACTTCCAAGTACAATCTTTGAAAAGCTTTTTCATGACATTGGTATTCAGAGACTTAGAGATCTCAATTGATGTTGTCAAGAAAGGGAGTTGATACACGCTATACTCTTTTTCCCTTATCTAGATTTTGTCCAATTGGGTTTTTCTAGAAAGGTTTTTAATGAGGCAGCACTCGACGGTGTATCAATGAATGATATACTCTTTTCTTTGGCTAGGTTTTATCTCATTGGGTTTTTCCTAGTTAAAGTTTTTAATAAGGCACATTCATAATAGACATCTAAGGGGGAGTGTTATGAATATCAATTATGTGGATGCCTATTGACTCAAAGAAAAGAAGAATTGATATAAAGAAAAAGAAGACAAGGACATAAAGAAGATATAAAGTAATTATAGTTTGCATAAAGTAACCATAGTCATGTACCCAGGGTTAGATTAAAGTAACCAGGGTCATGTAACCAGGGTTAGATTCCTGACTCTGTATAAAGGCCTATAATTGATTGTTTCAAATGAAGTAAATGAGAAGTTCTCTCTAGAAATTCTATCAATCTTCTCTCTTGAAATTCTCTCTTGCTCTCTTATCACATATACTTTTATAACAGCTTTAACTCTTTTTCTTTTCTTTTTTTGGCATCAACATGTATCTAAAATTTGATTATAATTAAACTAAAAAAAATTGATTATCATCCCACCATCTTCTTCTTCCTTCACTACCATCATCATCATCATCATCACTTTCACCTTTTTCTTTATTTAAAAAGAACATCACAATATCATCATTGACCATCACTTCTTCTTCTTCTTCTTCTTCTTGCCGGCAGCACATTTTACCACCAAGGCCGGCGAGCTTCATCCTCCCTCTCTCACATCTCATATTGCACCACCTTCCTTCCCCACTCCTCCAATGCTGGCACCACCCTCTTTCAACACCTTGGAGCTTTAGCCTTCCCCCTCTCAAGTCACCTTTAACTATCTTCCTTCCTTTAACCTCCATTTCCGACAAACTTCTTCCATCACCAAGGCCACCGTGGCATAGATTCAAACTTTGGAAGGGAGAGAGCTTGAGAGATGGAGGGTTCACCGGACTTCAATGGGTATGAAATCGGCTTCCTCGCCGCTGCTTCTTCCATTTCTATCATATCTCTAACAAGTATAAAATCAGCTTCTTGCAAACAAACCAGTCGACCTACGAACAAATAGAACTTAATTAATTAATGATTAGTCACAAAGAAAAGTCAGCATTATCAAACTTAGCAAAGTATACCCATTTTAGAATTATGTGATACTCTCTGGGTCTATCTTTCTTCCTTCCTTCTTTTGCTTCTCCTGCTAAAAAAACCCAGTCATAATGATATATCCTTCGATCACCCACTAACTAGCATTAAAAAAAATTGTACCAAATGTTCATCTTTATCCCAACTTAATGATACACGGAAGTAGCTCTGTGACCTTATTGAAGCCATTGAAGACAATACAAGAAATTATGGAGATCAGAATGAAGAATGTGAATGAATGGATAGAGAGAGGGAGGATGGAGAAATGAAAAGAATGAGATCTAGAGAGAATAATAATATAGAAGGTGGGAAAGGGAAAAAATTTGAAACCCTAAAGATAGAGGCAGCAAAGAGAGTATTAAATATTTGAAACCCTAAAGATGAGGAAAAATTTTTTGTGCACGGCAAATTTTGCAATTTAAAATTTAAAACATGAATGAAGATATATGTTATGGAGAGACAAATAAGATTAGGGGACAATAAGCCTGGCACAAAGCCAAATACAAATGATATATCGATGGAGCTTGTGAACAGTGTCAGACCCTTACTTATTTTAACTTGCAGCGGAATATTAATGTGCGGTTCGGTGGGCAATACAGGAATAGCATATTTATACTAATGATATGTGCATGATTATAGAAATTCCCCATAGGGATTCGTATATGATAATTACCATTAATGTAGCCGCATAAGGCTACTTAGGTGTCTAAACCCATCCCAATGAAACGGAGATATCTTCCCGTCTACGTCCCACCACTGCAATCCTCTTGTGTCGTTCTCTTCATTGATCTCTGCGTACCTTCTGTATTCACATGTCTAAATTGTTGGTAGGGGAGGGTGAGATTCAGAAGAATCTCAATAGGAAAACAATTACCTTAATGCATACAATATATATACTATGTGCATGACATGTTAGCTTTAACTAGATGCATGCCCCATAATGAAATTTCTGCATGCTCAATGTTTCATGCAACAAAACTATAGAACAGAAATAGAGCTCCATTTATTGAAATTAGTCAAGTAAAGCAATCACATACAATACTACATAAGCAAAGATATCAAATATATGCAAGTGAGGTAAGTCCCCTACCTTAACCCTTTTTTATCCTTAAATAGGCTTCTTGAAAAGTGTGCCTCAATTTGTGTCCAACCCCTCGAGTACTCTACTCGGTCCTAAAATGTCAAATATATAATTTAGACACTTTCATAGTGCTTCTGGGGGTTAAATGAGTCTATATTGAAAAATTACTAAAATGCCTTCAGGGACCCGGCTCGACCCAGCCTTGCTGTACTAGGTCCGACTGTACTTTTCCTGAACTTTTGACCTAGGCTATTTTAACATATTTTTGCCCAAGGAATCCATTTCCAGCCTCGAAATTGCCAAATTCACTTCTAAAAGAAAAAAAATGCACTTGGCAGCCCCTATTTAGGATTTTCAAGGGTATTTTGACACTTTGCATTTTATGGCTTTTCTCACTTCGCACCCAATATGAACCCTACAAAAATTTTTCATTTTAAATATAATGGAATCATCAAAACCCCGAAAAATCCAGTCCAAACACAGCCAAAATAGCTACTGGATGAAATTCCATAAAAATTGTCAAAAATGGAATTTCTTGATTTCAATCAACCAAACACCTTCTTTTCACCTCTAATTACTTATTTAATCACTTAATTACACTTTTTGCATGATTAATCCAAATTTGGGCAGCGCCTCCCCTTAGGGTTTGATCTTACCAAAATCAAAAACCAAGCATAAACAAGCCACAACCAATAACAACCATCAACAACCAACAAGAATCAACAAGAGGAGCAAGGTTGGTGGTTTACCTTTGATTTCTCCTCTCTCTCTCTCAAAATTTTGCCAACTTCTTTCCCTCTTTTTTTTTTTTTTTTTTTGAGTTTTGCTTGGCTAAACCATGATTTCCATGAAGAATAAGTAATTAAAGAAGAGATTACACACGTTTGAAGGTAAAATCACATGAAATTACAAGACTTTACCTTTGATTTTGCCCTTCCTTCTCTCTACGACTCCAAGTTCTTAAGCCCTCACTCTCTCTCTATTTTCTATGCTTGATCGTGTAAAATGGATGAGGAAGAGATGATAAGGCCTTTTAATAAAATATCTCATTTTCTCTTTCTTTAGAATATAAGTTTTTAATCATATTTTTATGACAACTTTTATTTGATCTTATCTCTAACAAAAGTCATATTTTCTCATGGACTTTGACAAATTTCCTCCTCCTCCTAATCAGCCCAAGTTCACGCCTAGATGGGTCTTTATTGCATCCATAAGGCTTTCTCCAATTATCTCACATTAATTGCACACCTATGATGCTTTACTGACTTTTCAACATGTAATTAGAGTCGTATGGTTCCATTAAAATCAAACTAATCTATTCAGCCCATAAGTGACGTCCCAGGCCCAAAGGAGATTCAAAATTTGCTGATGTTAATTTGTCCATAATTACAACATTTTCCATCACATTTTGTTTTCCATTTTCGGATTTACGGCAATTCTGCAGATTTTTTGCCAAAAATTTGAAAAATCATAATTAAATTTGTAGACAATGAATTGGAGTGATTCCAAAGGTTATGAAACTCTTATTGAGTCTAGTTTCAAGGAAAAATATAGTATTTAGCCAATTAGAAGCACAAAATTTTCAGAATTAAATTCTTTGGATGCTGTTATAGAAACTTTCCAGTTTTTCTGGGGTTAACTTCAAAAATTCATAACTTTTCGTATATAGCTTTAAATAATTCATATGACCTTTCAAATTAAATCTTGGGATGTCTACTTTCCGCCTATAAAATTTTATAATTTTTTCTCATCATTTGATCAATGAAATGCGTTACACAACAACACTGTCTCACTGGAAGCAATGAAACAACAAGCACTTGCAACTTCAATAAATTCCATTTTTGTATACAAATTTCCCTTACTCTTTAAGTCACTATTTTATTCTCTTTAATACCTCAAAGATATAAGAAACATTAGGGAATACATTTTGGACACTTGCTAAGCCGGGGCTTAGCAATTCACTTAATTTAGGCTTATTCCCAAGCCTCTGATTTCAAAATTCGAGGTATTACATTTCTCCTACCATTCAATAAATTTCATCCCCGAAATTTGCTACATATACATAATCAAAAACTCCGAGTAATGCTTTCTCGTATTCAGTTCTTTGTGATTATACCAATACTTCAAATCCTGATGGTCGCAGTACAACACTACCATCACACCATAACAATACGTCTCCAGATTTTCAGTGCAACACAATTACTGCTAACTCAAGATCATGTGTGGGATAATAATTAAAAAACAATTCATGAGGCTTCCATTATCTAAATGCATAAGCCAATACATGGCCATTCTGCAATAAAACACTTTCCAATCTTGCCTTATGGTATCAACAAGGACAACAAAGGTCCACAATGGATATGGGATTATCAATATCAGTATTGCGCGTTGATTTTTGTCTCAGCTCAGTGAAGCCCTTCTCCTATTTATGGTCCCACAGATAATGTTGAGTTTTTAAAACTATTATGGAGAAATTCAGTACACATCTTTTTTTGATATTTGGCAAAGCTTAGAAAACTGCGTATTTCAAATACAGTCTCTAGCCCCTTTTCAATTCAATACTGATTCCACCTTACAAGGATCCACCAAGACTCCTGGTTGTGAGACTATATGGCTTAGAAAATTAATTTCCAAAAGCTAAAACTCTCATTTACATCAACTTGACATAAAGTTGCTTAGATTTCAGTGTATTCAATACTATTCTCAACGGTCACCTTATTTAACTCCCTGTAATCAATATAGAGTCGTAGGCTTCCACTGCATACTCTGATGTTTTCACACTGTCTAATGCAATATCGGTGGGGCTTCACTATTCACCCATACTTGTCTTACCACCTTAGTCGAATCTCACTTGACCTTCGTAATAACACACAATCGTTCATAGATAATGCAATAATGTATCTGCCTTGCATCATATAATGTAATATTATACTAACACATAACTCAGTTCAGTCAGAAATGTGTTTAAAGCCAACCACTATTGCAACCCCTACACATTCCGTGCCTCAATCCTCGACTAGGCATATCAGTGTACCCGTAGGCACTGCCCGTAGGCAATATTCATTAGTGTAAATAAAGGCACTGCCCGTAGGGACTATTTATCAGTGTACCCGAAGGCACTGCCTGTATGCAATATTCATCAGTGTACCTAAAGGCACTACCCGTAGGCAATATTCATCAATGTACCTAAAGGCACTGTGTATCATACGTATCACAAAAGATGACATATACAAAGCATATAAACATTCACATAGTGTATGAAGGATAAAGTTACTACATCGGCCTTTCCTAGATATTATTGGATTTCTAACCTTCCCCAGTATTTGGATAGCATCCTCAAACATTACTGGAGGTTCAACACTATTCATCAGGTTCAAACTTCCAGTATGGAACAAAATCATAGTGCAACTAATTCACATTTCGACTTAAGCACTATTTCAGCTTAGATCCGATTCAAGTTGATCCCAACCTTCAGTATCATCAAATCGGATCCTTTAGGATTGATATATGGCATAATTACCATGCATCATGTGTCACCGTATATCATTCCTACATACCTGTAAAATCATGAAGTTACTAAGGATCATCACTTAGCATGGAGAAACTTCAAACAATTACTATACCACGAGTTTCCATAACCTCATCAAGTGAACTTTCCTGAGTAGTAATTACTGCAACAGAAACGATTCAAATTAAAATTAATACTTACATCATCAACATCTCCATGCTTCCAAGCATCATTTAAATTATCTAACTAAAATGATCATTAGTCATAAAAAAACCTTAAGACAATAACCATTCCTCAAGTCTCCATGACCTTGCAAACTTAACTTCCCAGGGGGTCACTCATCCTAAGATTTTCCTGAGTTGAGCACACTTAACTTTTATGTGCCCATGTCAAAACACAGATACCGGCTGGATCTTTTTTTATCCACTGGTACCTTGTGACACCCTCGCCTCAAAAGACGTGTCGGCTATCTCCGGTCACTATAATACTGGGTGTAGACCCTCTACAACATGAACTTTACTACGTAAGGTATCATGTGCTCCTGAAACTCGATAAAATGATCATTTGGATCCGCTCCTTTGATGTCTGTGACATCCTTTTACCACCCTTAGACCAGCATAGTTGTAATACCCCAAATTTTGAGACTTGAGGCTAGAGAATAAGCTTGAGATTAGTGAATTGCTAAGCCTTGGTTTAGCAATATTCCAAATGTGGATTAATGGATAATGACTCCAAAAGTGGATGTGGTTAGTGATAAATAAACCCTTTTAGAGAATATGAAGTGGATTGTAGTCGCTTGTGTTATGAGCAACGCCAAAACCCTGTATTTGAGTTCAATTATGGATTAACATCCAAATTGACTTAGAATAGAGGGAAGGCATGTTTTGCGATAAATGAAATGATATGAAGTGTTTTGTGGCAATTCACTGAGAATTACTGTAATCAGGGGCAAAATGGTAAAATTACCGACCAATTGATCGGTTACCGAAGAGGAAGCTTATTGGTAACTCAAAGATCAATGGTTGAGATTGAATTGTGTAATAGATCAAAGGGTGGAATCCCATGTGGTGTGCCTTTGTGAACTCATGGTTGATGGAACAAGATGTTGACACTTGACACAATTTGGACCCTTGGATCTTGGGTCAAAATTTCAAACATTCCCTCTCTCCTCTCCTTTCTACTTGGTCGGTTTTGGCATTCCAAAAACTGATCACTTTATTCATCTTCATCATCCACTCATCTCTCTCTCTCTCTCATATGTCTCCATGGTCGTCCATCAAGAGGGAAGAAAGAGAAAAGAATAAGGTGAGATTTGGCTTGTTTCTTGTCCTTTAATGCTCTAATACCCTTCTTTAATATTGTTCATAGTGATGAGAGCTTCATTGCTATGGTTTTAGATTTGTGAAAGGAGGTGTTTGAGAGCTTAAGCAAAAGTGGAAAGATGAAGAATCAAAGAATTTGTATGGGAAAGAGGAAGAGGTGAGTGTTTGCTTCCTTTTGATCTATTGAATGTGGTTTTTGGTGAAGTTTTGAGAATTGTGATATTTGCCCTGATTTTGTGTGATTTTCGAATTGGATGATTTGAATGGTGAATTGTGGTTAAATTGATGCCATAGTGTGTTTTGGTGTCATTGGAATTGGTTTGAGAACTTGGAATGAAAAGAATGGCAATGTGTGTTTGTGTTGTGGTTTTGTGATGACATGTTATGATTATTGGTAAAACATGTCAATATAATGTGAATTTAGTTGTTTTGGTGTTTCCAATGGATTCCTTGTGAAAATTTGTGTGGGAATGAAGTTTGGTATGAAATTGGGATCATTGGAAGCAAATATGCCAAAACTGGAAATGCTGTCATTGAAAGTCTATTCTGGGCAGTCAGTTTGTGTGATTGTTTTGAATGACCAAATGGTCTCTAAAAATTCTGAAACTTTCAGCTTCAAAATGACCATATAAATTGTGTCATTTCGTTTTTTGAACTGGGATTTATGTTTGCCCAAAGTTTGAGGTCAAAACTGGACGCAATTCTGGAGCAGTGTGGATATGTGTGTAATTCTGTATTCTTTTGGTGATTTCTAGTAATGATCCATATTTTTCCTATAAATAGGACTTAAATATCTTTCATTTGGCTTTGGGATTACCTCATTTTGATTTTTCTAGAATTAATTATGAATTTTTGAAGTTGTCTTGGCTGCAGCAGAAAATCTTGGCTGCAGCAGAAAAGTTTCTGTGCACGTTTTGGCCGCAGCCAGACATTCTTGGTTGCAGCCAAAAACCTTCTGTGCGCGTTTTGGCTGCAGCCAGAGGGTTCTTGGCTGCAACCAACCCCCATTTTCAGCACTTGGTGATTTTGAAAAGTGATTTCCAACCTAGTACTTCCCAATCCTTTAAGCTTTCATTGAGCTTATTATAGCTACCTAAAGGTTGTGAATGGTTACCAACTTTAAGTGATATGGAAGTAAGGATTTGGAATCAAGATTGACCCTATGTCCTTGATTTGGTTATAGGGTTGGATATTCGCTTTGATCGTGAGTAAGCGGTGCTGGAGCTTAAGTGGAAAGAACAAGGGTAGGGAACTTACTCTCTTGCATACTTTGATATTTGTGTTTATGTATTGATGCATGTATTGCTTTGCTTGATTATGTGAAACATGTATGAATGATTGTAGCTCTGTTTCTAGTTATGCTATTGCCATGAGTATGTTGTTGAAACATTGAGCACGCAAATATGTCATTGTGTGAGCATGAGTTGTGTATTGCAAGCATGTCATGCATTAAACACTTATCTTACATGCATATAGGTATTTGTTTCCTACTGAGATTCTCTCAAATCTCACCCTCCCCTACTAACATTTTAGACAGGGTAGGTGGATCGAGGATGGAGCAAGCGGGCGAAGTCGACGAAGACTTCTTCGGGTTATAGATTTTGGTAGTTGGTTATCATAGTTGGGAGTATTATGTATATTTGGATTCAGATTTGGATATGTACTGGTTGGAATGTGTTTGGATACGATAACTATAGTGTATTTGAGAATATTTGTGTAATCCTTATGTGGAAATTGTAATGGGCAATTGTGCCCTGTGTATATTTAGTAAAGATATGAACCCGGGAGTTGTCGGGATGATATTGTTGTACACTCTGATATTTGTATAAATGTGATATTCTGTGTGATGTAATTGTATTCGAAATTGAATATGAGACCAGGTAAATTAGATTTCAAAAGTTATTTGTGAAAACCCTATCATGAAGATAGGATCTTAAAATAGTTTTGTTTATTATTAGTCTCTATTTCATTTTGATCGTGTATTTCGGATATAATTATGGCTGGGGGCTACAATAGTAATGCTGGCTATTCGCCATTTCTCCAGGGCTGGTTCACAGAAAAGGGGGAAATGCACTGCTCTAGTGCAATATTCTGCGCATATCTCCTTTCACCATATAATCAAGACCTTATCAGTATAATATCATGTTGCCAGAACCACTTGCGCTCTTCTAGAACCGCTTTGGGCTCTGATACCAAAATGTTACACCCTTACTTATTTTAACTTGTAGTGGAATATTAATGTGCGGTTCGGTGAGCAATACAGGAATAACATATTTATACTGATAATATGTGCATGATTATAGAAATTCCCCATAGGAGTTCGTACATGATAATTACCATCAATGTAGATACACAGGGCTACTTGGGTGTCTAAACTCATTCCAGTGAAACAGAGACATCTTCTTGTCTACGTTCCACCATTGCAATCCTATTGTGTGGTCCTCTTGCCTGATCTCTGCTACCTTTTGTATTCACTTGTCTAAATTGTTGGTAGGGAAGGGTGAGATTTGAGAGAATCTCAGTAGGAAAATAGTTACCTTAATGCATGCAAGATATATACTATGTGCATGACATGTTCGATTTAACTAGATGCATACCCCATAATGAAATTTCTTTATACTCAATGTTTCGTGCAACAAAGCTATGGAACAGAAACAGAGCTTCATTTATTCATATATGCTCTACACAGTCAAGTAAAGCAATCACATACAATACTACACAAGTAAAAATATCAATTACATGCAAAAAAGGTAAGTTGCCTACATTAACCCTTTCTGATCCTTAAATAGGCTTATTGAAACGTGTGCCTCGATTTGCATGCCAACCCCTCGGGCTCTCTACTCAATCCGAAAATGTCAAATATGCAATTTAGAAACTTCCATAGTACTTCTGGGGGTTATATGAGTCTATATTAAAAATGACTAAAATGCCCCTGGGGACCCGGCAAGCCCTGTCGTACCCGGTCCGACCGTACTTTTCCCGAAATTTTGACCTGAGCTATTCTGACATTTTTTGCCCAAGGAATCCATTTCCGGCCTCGGAATTACCAAATTCACTTCTAAAGACAAAAATGCCCCTGGCAACCCATATTTAAGGTTTTTAAGGGTATTTTGCAAGGAATTAAAACCCGGACCGGGTATTGAACCGGTCGAGGTACTGGGTTAAGGGTTAGTGGGTCAGACCGGGGCCAAACCGGAGCTAAACAGGGACTAAACTGGTGAGAAATTGAAAATTTTAGACTTATAGTATGAAATTCTAAAGAAAAAATTTTAAAAATAAAATTTTTTAAAAATAGTAACCGGGACCGGACCTGTTTACCGGCCAATTCGCCGGTTCGCCGATTTCGGGGCCGGACTGGCCGGTTTGGGTTACAAAACATTGGTATTTTGACACTATGCATTTTAGGGCTTCTCTCACTTCACACCCAACATGAACCCTACACAAATTTTCATTTTAAATCTAATAGAATCATCAAAACCACCAAAATCCAGTCCAAACACAGCCAAAACGGCTACTGGACGAAATTCCATAAAAATTAGCAAAACTGGAATTTCTTGATTTCAATCAATCAAACACCTTCTTTTTACCTCTAATTACTTGTTTAATCACTTAATTACACTTCTCGCATGATTAATCCAAATTTGGGCAGCACCTCCCCTTAGGGTTTGATCTTACCAAAATCAAAAACCAAGCATAAACACACCACAACCAATAACAACCATCAACAACCAACAAGAATCAATAAGAGGAGCAAGGTTGGTGGTTTACCTTTGATTTCTCTTCTCTCTCTCAAAATTTTGCCATCTTCTTTCCCTCTTTCTTTTGAGTGTTGCTTTACTAAACCATGATTTTCATGAAGAATAAGGGATTAGAGAAGAGATGACACTCGTTGGAAGATAAAATCACATGAAACTATAAGACTTTACCTTTCATTTTGCTCCTCCATCTCTCTAAGACTCCAAGTTCTTAAGCTCTCACTCTCTCTCTCTCTATTTTCTATGTTTTTTTTTTTTTTGACCTGGACTCTATTTTCTATGTTTGATCGTGTAAAATGGATGAGGAAGAGATGATAAGGCTTTTTAACAAAATATCTCATTTTCTCTTTCTTTAGAATATAATTTTTTAATCATATTTTTATGACAACTTTTATTTGATCTTATCTCTAACAACTTAGGTAATATTTTCTCATGGACTTTGACCAATTTCCTCCTCCTCCTAATCAGCCCAAGTTCACGCCTAGATGGGTCCTTATTGCATCCATAAGGCTTTCTCCAATTATCTCACATTAATTGCACACCTGTGATGCTTGATTGAATTTTCAACATGTAATTAGAGTCGTATGGTTCCATTAAAATCAAACTAATCTATTCAGCCCATAAGTGACGTCCCAGGCCTAAAGGAGATGCAAAATTTGCTGATATTAATTTGGCCTATAATTATAACATTTACCATCACATTTTTTTTTTCATTTTAGGATTTTTGTTAATTCTGGCAGATTTTTTGCCAAAACTTTGAAAAATCATAACTAAATTTGTAGATATTGAATTGGAATGATTCCAAAGGCTATAAAACCGTTATTGAGTCTAGTTTCAAGGAAAAATATAGTATTTAGCCAATTGGAAGCACAAAATTTCCAGAATAAAATTCTTTGGGTACTGTTCCAGAAACTTTCCAGTTTTTCTAGACCAACTTCAAAAATTCATAACTTTTTGTATATAGCTTTAAATAATTCATATGACCTTTCAAATTAAAGCTTAGGATGTCTACTTTTCTCCTGTAAAATTTAATAATTTTTCTCATCATTTGATCAATGAAATGTATTACACAACAACACTGCCTCACTGGAAATAATGAAATGACAAGGACTTGCAACTTCAATAAATTCCATTTTTGTATACAAATTTCCCTTACTCTTTAAGTTACTATTTTATTCCCTTTAATACTTCAAAGATATCAGAAATATTAGGAAATAAATTTGGGACACTTGTTAAACCGGGGCTTAATAGTTCACTTAATTTAAACTTATTCCCAAGCCTCTGATTTCAAAATTCGGGGTAGTACAAATAGTAAAATGTGAGAGGAGCCAGTGATGAGCCATGAAGGAGGCAGCTAGCTTGGGTGAACTGATTTTATTTATATATTGATTGATTGCTTATGACTTTATATCCAAACGTCATTATTTTAATATCATCAAACATTATTGCCTCTAATTATCAATTTGGGCATAAAATGCTAATTAGTCTTTAGGAATAATAGTCTTTAGGACTATTACTCAAGTGGCATAACTCTCTGCAAGTTATTTGTCTTCAGGACAATATATATAGAAAAAATACTTTTTCAAGGCTACCAAAACATAACCTTTCAGTGCTTTAATATTTATAACAACTAAAGCACCACAAAAAATTTCTTATAATGCCATTTACTAGAAAATTAAGAGTATTATGGCTATTGGTCATTCAATAGAATTAAAATATCAATAGATATCAAATTAAGTAATATAAACATATGAAAGAAAAAAACTAAAACTTTAAATGATAAAATAAAAAATATAAATATAACATCAAGTAAGGACAAAAAGAAAGAGAAACCCAATAAATTAGTAATACTAAATAAATATTGACAAACATGTATTATAAATAAAACAAAGTAAAGTGAATTCTCAAAATATGAAATATAAAAACGTAGTATGATAACATAAAACTCAAACAATCGAACCAATAAATCTCAAGATGAGAAATTAAATCTATTTATCTTCTGGCTGTTTATGTTCTGGATAAACAAAAGTTGTATATGACTTTTGGCTATACAATAAGATAAAAGATGAAAAGTTATATGGCTTTTGGCCATGTAATCTCAAAATAGGAATCAAAGGACTATGGCTTCTAGCCATATAATTTAGACTATGAAATCAATGAATATGGCTTCTGGCCACATGATTCATAATATGAAATAAGAGGTGTATGGCTTGTGGTCATGCTAAAATAACAATATCAATAATATATAACTCGTAAAGGAAATTAAAATAAGATATAAAATCAATAACAATCTTCAATCTTTATCGTGGAACCCAATGTTTATAACAATCGATAAAATAGTTTTTTTAACTCCATATAGTAGCTCAGATTATCCCAAATATATCAAATAAAGATACCGTAAAAGAATGTAGATGAAATCGCTAAAGAAACAATTAGAGAAACATAACTTTGTTAGAGTTTTCGTATTGATAATGTGTTATGAAAATAAAAGAGATCTGGGTTAAGAGATAAAGAAGAGCAAGAAAATAGAGAGAAAATGAGGAAAGAGAAAGGAGGGATACAATTCTCATTCAGTTTCTTGTGATTACAGTACTTTGTACAAAGCCTCTATTTATAAGCCTCCAATAGTCACTAGTCACTACTAAGGGCCACAATTAATATACAAGAAATAGTATAATTAATACCATATGATCCTTTACATTATTAAATAGCCTTTTAGTTTTTCAACAACATATTTTTTAATTATAACTAGGATATGAGTCAATGAATATCCACATGATTAATATTCATAACAAAAACTATGAATTTACAAAATTATAAAGAAAAAATGCTAATGGATAAAAATGTTTTTACATCATCATCACTTAGCATATCACTCAATTATAAATTTAAAATTTTAGTTAAATATTAAAAAATTTAATTCTAAGTTCTGAGATATATATTGGTTAATTTTTTTCTAATTGAATTCTTATTTATTTTTAAATTTTAATTAGACTTTCACCATTTATAATTAAAATTTTCACATTTTTAATTAATATTTTGTAATTTACAAATTCTTTATCATTTATATATTTTGTAAGTACTAAATATAAGTCCCTCTTAAGTATTTTACCATGATCCAAAAAGTTAGTTAACTTATCAAATAGTCTTAAATTTTTTTTTTAAAAAAATCATTTATCTATGACTAACCCAATCCATTTAGAAAGACATATATGCAAGGGACCTATCTCAAAATTACTAAAGAAACTCTCCACCGAGGTTACATGTCCAATCCAAAGCAAGTTATTTAGGAATTCCAAGACTCTTTTCTACACAATTCTTCAACTTCTACTCCAACGCCTATTATACCTAGTTGTGATATTCGCAATGTTCTCAAATCTGCACAGGTTGGACAATTTTCACGAGAAAGATTAAAACTAGATAATACACCTCTTGCTTTGCTTCAATTTATCTAAGTCAAAATGAAGTTTGAATTTTCAAATGGAAAAAGTTGTATTCTACATATCTTTCTCTTTTTTGTATCTCTTGCTTGAGACTGATGTTGCACTAGATTATCCAAGTAGCTACAACACTTGATGCTTCCTTGAACCACATCACTATTGTTACATATAAGAAAAATCTGTTCAATGGTCTTGTGCATTCTAACCATGGAGGCACCCTAGAAAAGGCCAAAAACTCGATGCTCTTATCTTTTTCCTGTCGCCTTTTATATAAAACTGATGTACCTTTTGACTCTAGCTGTATAATCTTCTATGTTTACATAAAATTGATCATTTTATAAATTAAAAAAAAAACGAAAGAAAGGCATTGTTTCTGAAAACAAAATATTAAATATCTAAAATTTCGTGTAAATATCAAAGAAATTAACTAATTTACGACTAATCTTCTAACTTTGACAATTGATTTTATGGGATATACAGCTGAATTTTTAGATTTTAAAATGTTTCCATAATTTACAATTTTATAATTAAGCTTGTGAGATTTATAATTAATGTATTTAACTTTGCAATTCAAGTATTTAACTATGTTTCCTCCGCACAACCATTTTCATTCATTTGCCTTTTGATCTAAGAAGCAAATTATGTCATTTGAAAAAAAAAAAAAAAAAGAGGAGAATAGGGAGCCATTTTGCCTTGCTTTTGAGATTGCAAGATTTGAAAGAGAGTAGTTTAGTAGCTAGCTAGTTGCATGAGAGGAAGCTGGTTACACATATTGAAGTTTGTATAAAAATGTATTGTTTTGTTTGATTGAATTAGGTAATAACCCTGTTTGACAGAATTTTGAGCCTAAACATTTAATTCTAGTGTGATTTTTCACTTGTTCAACTTACTATTATGAACTTGTCTTAATTATTTTCTTGGCTGCTCTGTGCATATGCAATTCATTAATATGGTTGAGGCAGTCGTGTTTACTAGCAATGGCCTACCCTTTAAAGATATATCATTTGCCACCCCTATAAGCCTATTGCCCTTTTCACTTGTTTATTCAATCCATAAACCTTTTTGCACAAGAATGCATGATTTATTTTAATTCACCTTACTTGGGTATGATTAATAATTACAATATGGGTTACTTGAAGACTACGATATTAATTATTATTGACGATTTAAAATTCTAAGATCTTAAAATATTATGATCCTCCGCATTTATCTAAATTAGTAGGAGTAAATAAAAATGGATAATATAATGCATGGTTCATTTTGTTAGGAAACTAATGCGCTTGAGTTGATGTTAGTTTTACATAAAATGTTATTTAGTGCCTCAAATTAGCCCTTATTTTAATTTTAGTCCCTCAAGAGGCAAAATGATCTAGATTTTAATGTAATGATAGGGACCAATATTTTAAATGAAATGAAACTTGAGAGACCAAAACCTCTTATTTAAAACTTGATGAACTAAAACCAAAATGAAGATAAACTCAAAAAACCAAATATTGTATTAACCTATTTTTATTTGTATACATTTAAAAGATTAAGATGTAAAAATACTTATAAATTTTTTCACAAAAGTGCATCTAACATCATAAATTTTTTGTGGGCTCAAAAATACATATGAACTTCTTTAAACGGAGCAAAAATGTCATTTGCATATGGATGTGTGGATCTCACCAAGTGCAACATGTAAGCTCCTAACATTTTCTCTCATCTTAGTCCAACTTTCTCTCCCTCCCCCTCACCACCCCCTCTCTCTCCCCCCTCTCTCACACTAGTCCTGAACTCTGAAAGCCCTCCATCTTGGCCTTTGAACTCCAAACAACACAACCTAATTAACTCATTTTTATTCATACATATTTAAAAATACACACGCACAATTTAGTGCAAATTCTCACACACACACAAACAGTAAATTACATGGAAAAATCTTATCCAAGGGGGAAAACCACATCAGTTCCTTCTAATCATAAATGAATATTAAGGCTGACCTAGTGTACAAACTGTATTTTGAAGTTCTCTAGTCTGAGTGTATAGAAAGTTTCTTCAGTCATTTTTTAGCATACCAAATAGTTCTTTTGTCTGAAAAACTACATCTGGCATTCTATCTTTGACAATTGACACGAGACAAAAGCAAAAACACACGTATCAGATAAGTTTTTTTAAGTCTGATTTTGCATTGCTTTTTTTAATGGAAAGAAATCCTTATTCTGCAATCCCACATCTTCCTCAAAGTTATGAAGAAGTTGAAATCACAACCTGTTTTGAAAGCAAGAAAAAGATACAGAAAAAATGTCACCACAAAATACAAAAAAGAAACAGAAACAGGTCGCTTTTAAGTTATCAGAAAGCCATGAACTACAGTTAACTGTTCAATTCTTGGTAGCATCAAGGGTAAGGAATTTCTTTATAACTCCCATCATCTCACCACCGGGGAATCGCCCAAGGCATCCCCTTGCCGCCGCTATTTCGTTAAACTCATAAACCGAGTCACCACCATATGATTGACATCTTTTATCTCTTGTCTCTTGTTCTATTTTCAAATCATTAATTAAGTCCTCACCAGCTTTAACACTAGGAAGAGGAAAAGGGTCAAGAGAAGTTTCACTTATGGTGTTCTCTCCAACGGCACCGACAAAATCTTTCAGCCGACACATTGCAAATGGAACTGGCTCAAAGCTGTGATCTCCATATTCAACTGGAGTAGAGTGGTCTCCGGTGACACACAGGATATACTGAAAATTTCCAGTTGCTTCTGCCTCCCAGAGAAGCTTTGCCATCTGTGCAATTGCTCGATCTACAGCTTCTAGTCCTTTGACCTTGAGAACACTTGCCTTATCATGTCCTGCATCATCTATTGCCTGCAGCACCACAATATTTCATCATGAATGCAAATTTCTAGAAATAAACATAGCTTAGGTTGAAACAAATAAATAATAAGAACAAAAAGAGCGGCATTCCAAGGTTGTTTCTGGTCAATTCACTTAAGCTAATTCATGAAGATCTTATTGAACAAGTTCTATTGGCATCAACAAGGATAATTTTGTCTGAAACCAAGGTAAATCAGCCCGAACTGTATTTTCTTTGAACGCTTATTTTGATCAGCCTTGATTTTCAAAATAAGTTAAAATTAGCTTATAGGGACATTATAAGTTCTTATAGAAGGTTCATTTCACACACACATATGGTTAATGAGTGCTTATTGGAATGGGTAAACTCCAATAAGCTATTAATAACTCCATCCAAATTGGACCGAAGTATAGGGTAGCCTTGCAGCTTTCAGAAGAGATAAAGGGGCAAAAAAAGGGGGGAAATTGAACATTAAATCAAATGGAAAGCTGTTTTCACTTTTGCCTTCTTGGTTCATGGAAGTGTCTTGCTCCATAGCTTCAACAAATACCTGAGAACGACTTCCATATTTAACCCCAATAAAAAAAAAAAAATTTCAAGCAATGAACCTAACATTCACTCCAAGCATATGATCCAATTTCAAAAAGACGCCAACCTAGCTTTTCGCATCATATTCTCACAAAGAGAAATAAAACTTAACCCATACATCACACTGTATGCACTTTCTAATTATATGCCCCAATTCTAAACATGAAAGCGTACTTCAACACTCATGAGACACTCAAACTTGAAAAAAAATGGAAGGGAAAACAATCCAAGTGTATCAAACACATTTGAAATTGATCCCAATATCAGTTACATATCTGCCAAAAAGAAAATGAACACGATGAACAGACAATGGTTTAGCCAAAACACAAAATAATGGCGTTTTTTTATGTCTAAATTTTGCTTTTAATTTCCAAGAAATATGCACCAGAATCAGTGAGCATAAGCACATTTTAGAAAACATGCATAATATTGTGGTGCTAGTCCCAAGACAATCAAGTTAGCCCCCCATTTGGGGCAAAATCTTATAATGAAGGAGAAATCATCCATATATGTGATGAGATTTTCATACCAATATGAAGTGTAGAAGTGAAATATTTAGAAGTAAGCAATTAGAGAGAAACCAAATCTGATAAAATTTTGACCTTGATATGAAGAAATCCAAAGTCATAGCCATCTGACCGGCCAGCCTTATGTTCATCTTCTCCGGGTACAAAAACTTGAGGACAAGACTGCAATGGAGCTGAGAGCGCCTTGGCTATTGCTGATGCTTTCGGAGTTAGCAACGTTCGATAATCTCCAGTTGCTCCAGGAGCTTCAAGAATATCAATACCAAGTGATAAGCCCAGGCCAGCAATTATTTTTGTTGGAGCTACCATGCATGGCCACAGGCCATGTTTGTTTACAAATGTAGGAACCTGTAATAAGCAACTTAAAAGATGCATATATAAACCATGTAAATGAACAAATTAGTAACAATCAATTATATTGCAATTCCTGATATGTGAAGTCTTTTTTATGGATGAAACATCTTGTGTTATAATATCCAAGTATTTTACCGTGTCTGTGATCAAAAAGCACAGAAAAATAAAAATTTCAAGTTACAGAACAGCAACAGTTCTTCTTCAAGAATAGCCAACACCAAAATTATTTTCAAACTTTAAATTTTGTTAAGTATTTCATAAAAACTAATTTATTTGATGTGCCTTCTCTTCCTCTGAGGTGGCAGACTGTGTAAATATTGTTAAAAACATACCTCAATTCGAATACCACAACCTCTTAATAGGACTACATTAGCTATGTTCTTCCCTTCTGCAACACGTTTAGCATTCACAGGATGTGAAACTAGAATCTTAGTTATTTCCTTGGACAACTCGTTGACAACAGCTGCAGTATTCCTTGCTTCATGAGAATCATCTAGAGCTTCTGCTTTCAAAAGTAAGCGATTGTCCTTCAATGGATCAGTTCCTGATATGTTTCCACTTAAACTTGGTCCTTTGACAACCACTCCACATCTATGCTCTGTTGCATACCTATGAGAAGAATAACCCCCAGAGCCCAAGGAAAATAAAACAAAGAAAGAAAGAAAATGAAAATTATTACTTTTACTGAGTAACTTTAGTCATTAATTAATCAACCCAAGGGTTAAGAATGAAGAAAAATTAGAACAAAATCCTTGAACCAGATCAAAAGAATAAAAAGCAATCATATGAGACATACCCCAAAACAAAATTGAGTTTATTAATACATGAAACTGCAATGCTATCAGAATTTATATTTGAAAATGAGAATATGGAAAACGATATAAATGATCGTATGAAGTTATTGCACTCATTGACAAATAACAGTACATGAAACAAAAATAGCAGCCTTAGGTATCAGCACCTGACTCTGACTGCATATTGTGGGAAAGAAGGAAGTTTCATTCCATCGAGGGCTGAACACAGTATGGGACCTTCTTCTTCAAAGTGTCTGTCAGCCCTCCTACTGGTGACTATTCCTGTTTTCTCATCCAGAGTTGCAAAATTCGACTGTAGGAAGAGAACTAATTAGGTTCTCATTTCATTAGGCGCAAGAATGACGAAAATTCTGAGTTAAATTCATTATCAAATAGGAAGGTCAAGGACAATCCCCTTTTCATATAAATCCAACGGTAGTACAGAATAAGGAATTACGATGTAACAATAACATTACTCCCTAGGTTAGGAACAAGGGACCAATTTACTAATGTCATCTCCAGTAGAATGAACACAAAAGTTAGATTTCTTAAGCTTTCCATTTTTTCTAACAACTTATGGATTGCTTGCAACATCATTCTCCATAAGAATCCACAATGCACACCAATCTCCCACACAAAAATACAAAGCACAAGTATAAAGCCATACCTTTAGGCTCTAGGTTTCTAAACAAATAGAAACTGAGATGAATGTAAAAGGAAACGCTCAAACACATGTACCAAAAGTGGCTATCTTTAAAACAAGATCCTAGGCAGGTATGTCTCAACAGATGTAAGAACTAGCCTTCTGTCAAGAATAGTGAGAAATGAATAAGTGTTACGCATCAGGTAGTCGAATTTGACTAATTAAGCTGGAATTTATTTACAGAAACTAAAAAAGAGAAGTTAAGATCATAGGTCCCGTTGTCTAGAAATAGAAGAAAGCGAGAAAAAAACATTAACAGAATTTTCAACTTAAGAGCACTATATGTGTTCTAGCACTCTAGTAATCCTGACATAAAGGAACAGATCAAGGGTGCCCTAATATCAAATAAAGCATCAATTAACACAAATGCATTCAGGAAAAAGTATAGTCTCTATAACATTCATTAGCTTCATGTGAACAAGTATAGTTTTATAAAAGGGAGAAAAAGACCCCAAGAACATGCCAGAGGAAACAAGTAAATTAAAAGGCAACCTTAAAAGCAATATCACCAGGTGACATTGCCAGTCCAGCTCCCATGGATTCAAATGCACCTCGACCACGATAATAAACTCTAGGATCATAACCCAACAAGGAGAGGTGAGCTGTATCACTTCCACAAGCTAAGCCTACTTCCACAGGGTCCATAAGTCCGTTAACTCCAGCCGATGCTATGGCATCCAAGAAGGGCACTTTTGCAGCCTGAAGAGGAGTCTTGCATCCAAACATTGGGAGTGACACATCACCCAACCCATCAACCAACACAAACGCCACTCTTTTTTTGGGCAGCTGTTGACTTGTTATGTCTCTCCCTGCAGTCATCCTTCCCTCTTTTAATATTTAAGTATCTGACCTAAAGTGGTGATATAATAAACTTCACTCTGATGCTTCAACAAAGGGCAGAAACAGCTGCTTACCCATTTCCTGGCACTATAATAACAATTCTTTTAGCAACCCAAGTGAATGCATTATGAAGAAAGGACCAATTCTATTGACCACATTATTGTACAATAACGTTTTCATACTGTCATAAAGAAGAAAGATATCTACCATAACAAACAAACTTTAAGTTTATCGAGTCAGTTCAGAGAATTCGTAAACATCAAAACCATCATGCAATCAAAGGGTACTTTTTAAGTACGATGGAGCTACTATAGACACCCTATAGCAATAATTTCTTATCTGAACTTTGATTTCCCATCACTATATCAAAAATGAAAATTTTCAAAATAAATGGGGCAAAAGAAGACAGGAACCTACATTAACTGAAGAAAGCAGCAGGTATACTCAGAAGAAAACTCAAAGGGGCTTCTTTAAGCACGAATCATATATGATCCATGAAGAAGCAAAGATTGAGAAATGAAAGGGATTTACATGCAATAAGACTAATGAAGCCTTTTCACAATGGGACTTCTTCAGTAGAATAAATCATAATTCCGAAGTAAATTCGAGCTCTTGCTCGGAGAAGCAGATGTGTGGAACTCGAATATTACCTTCTAATAGCTATAATGGCGATCCACTGCTTGAAACCAGATGGAGGGAGAAAGCACGGCTCTTTTTAGACGGTCACTTTATTCTGTTTTTCTTTTTCTTTTCCTTTTCCCGTTTGCCAACAGACGTCCACTTTATTCTGCGCCATCTTATTACATCCCGGTTTTTTCTTATTGGGCCCATATTGCATTTCGCCCTGCAAAGAAGGAAAAATAATGGACATGTGGATGTCAAAAAAAAATAAAACTCTGTCCGACCCTAAACATAAAATAAAATTGATTTTTTAAGATATTAAAGAAATTAAATAAATTATTTAATGATATCATATATTATATATTTTTAGATTATATATTAGTTTATTAGTCAAACTAATTAGTTTGGAGAAAAAAATATAAATATAAATATACTAAAGTAATTTAATTAACTTCTTTAATCTCTCCAAAAAAAATCAACTTTATCTTATATTTAGGACAGGAGGGAGTAGATATGTATGGAAATTGCTGTGCTTTCGATTTGATTCATGGGGAAGGTTTATTTTTCCCAACCCTGAAAAAAAAATGATATATGATTCGAATTATATAGTGCTAATCTCATTAATAAATATCTTTGGCAAACATAAAATATTTGGCAAAAAAAGAAAAAGTAAACATAAAATCTCATTAATAAATATTTATTTTAATTTAAAAAATAAACTTATAATAGATAATATTAACAAAAAGGATTTATTTCTTTTAAATAGGATAATGTTAAACCTCTCAAAATTCTCTTGTAAAAGGTACCGGATGAGGCATCAGATAAAAACATAAATTCATAATTTATTACAGTACACATAGAAGATAGAAAACTGAATATTTAAATCATAATTTCTTTATCAATATGGACTATTACTATTACATGATCTTAAAAAAAATAAAATATTAAGTCAAAATATCTATATATTCTATACTACTCATAGTAACAGCATTAAATTTCCTTTTGTTTTTAACTAACACCTTGAATTTCGTTAAATAACACTGTTTTGTTTTTATATTCTTTGATAATTAAATTTTGTTTTACCACATAAATCAAGGAGTTATTATAATTTAAAATTATATTTTTTTTCCAAAAAAAACATAATAAATACTACTAGATATAGTTTGGATTCATTAATCAATTAATCAATAAATATAATTTATTGATGATTATTTTATAATTTCCTTTTTTATATTCCCTTGTATTGAATTTTTTTATCTCCATATTAATAAAAAAATAATTATTGATGATTATTTTTAAATTTTTTTTTTGTAGAAAAACATAATAAATATTAGGAGATTCAGTTTGGTAAAAATGCTAGTGTATACAGTTTGGATCCATTGATTAATAAATATAATTTTTTTATCATTATTTTCTTATTTCTTTTTTATATTTCTAATTTGATTCTAATTTTTTTGGATAATATTTTTGCATTGTGTTTCATTATAGGCATTTGAGCTTGAGTGCAAAAATATTAATTTGGATTTAATAATTTCAAAGTCTTATGAAATTCTCATTCTCTCTTAACCTTGTATGCTCTAAGAAAAAATATAAGTGAGCAAAATAAAAAAATAAAAAAAAGGTATATACAAGTGCTCACACCTATGGCCGACTTTATATAACCTAATTGAAGCATCACATAGATATAATCTTCCTCATGCAACACACGGGCATCAATTCTTGTTATTAAAAAAAAATTATTACCTCCGGTCCTAAATATATGACCTAATTGACTTTATTGGAGAGATTAAGGAAGCTAAATACGTAATCATATCATATATTGTATATAATTAAATTATATATTAGTTTACAAGTTAAACAAATAGTTTAGAGAAAAAAATATAAATACAAATATTTTAAAATAATTTAATTATTTTCCTCAATCTACCTGAAAAATCAACTAAGTCTTATATTTAAAATTAAATATAGTGTTTCATAACCCTCCTCACCTGTCCTCATCATTAGGGGAGGAAGGAGATAAAGGAGAGGAAGGGTCATTCGACGTCGTCGATTGTTTTGTTTATCTCTTGATTCAATTAGTAAAGATAAAGCCGATCAAAAAAAAAATCAGTAAAGATAATTGGATATTCTTATGAAGGCGCCCTCCATGTGGTATGCTCTATCCTAAAGCGCAGTAATCACTACAGGACTTCAAGATAAAATGCAAGTGGCAGTAGAACCATAGGCGGAGGAGGAGGAGAATGAAAATCATAAGACGAACATATTGCAAGAGTGCCTCTCATTAGAATATTTTAAAATGAAGCGGTGTGTTTTTTGTAAAGTCGTGTTCATTAAATTAAAGAATTTTATATGAAGAGTTGTGTAAGAAGTTAAAATATTAAAAGCCACCAAGATTATGTCTCTAGACACATGTAAAAGGCTATAGTCAGAGGTGTGGCAGTCACCACTTGGTGAAAAGTTGTATTGTATTTATTAGAAAACTCCACATAATATAAAGATATAACTCTTTATATATTTGTTCATAAATCAGCAAATGAGATTCATGAATCTAACAAATTGTCATGACTTTTAATTGAAGATGTGTTGCTTCAAGAAGCACCACTTTAAGGTATCACTTCATAGCCTATAAATACCCTACACCATCACTTTATTTGAGATAGACATGACAACGTAATATCAAAAATAAATCACATAACTAGATATCAAACTCATTGCATGTGTCCTTGAGTGCACATAAAGATAAAATCAAATTATTACTTTATAAGAGCCACTGTCACTTTGCTTGACTATTGGAAGTATAATCCATACTCAAGGGTCTCAGTTGTATCCTATAGAAAATTTGTTCTTCAATCAAACTTGCACCCTATAAGAAGGTATAAGTAAAGGCGAATTAAACCTAAAGAAAAATACTGCTCATGTCTTAAAGACATTATGCACTATTTTCTTTTTCATATCTTCTTCTTATACTCCTCAGAGATGCAACTCCTCCAACATTCTTTAGGCTTAGTACATGAATACAAATGGTGTCTTTAAATGAGTTGACAACAAACTTTGTGAAGTTGGAAGGATTTAAAGAAAGATTTCATATGACTTTGCTGGAGAATTGTTCCCTTATACCTAAGTTTTGATGGAGAATTCTTACAATGCCCAAGTGGGACCATACATGGGCGCTTTTCAGCCGATAACAATTACAGTAATTCTAACTTGCCCATGGTGGGCAATTATTGGGCATGATTCAAATTGCCCACCATGGGCAAGTTAGCATTGCTATGATTGTTACCGACTGAAAAAGCTCCCAAGCATGGTCCCACTTGGTTATTGTTGGAATTTTGGAGGTACTTGAAATTCGATTGACTCACTTAAGTATTTGTATGAAACCGGAGCACCAATGTAAATCCTGATTATGTTACACAACAAATACACTAAAGAGAGGAAGAGAAAAAAATATTCTTATGAGATAATCTTTTAGAGGGAGAATTGTGTATCATTTAGATTTTTTTCTCCATCAATCACACGTCCTATATATAGTGTACGACTGTACGTATAGTTATATAGGAATAGATGTAACTCTTAAATGTACAAGTACATAATAATAGACATAACTATTAAATCATAAAAGAATTTAATCAATACAATCTACAAGTATCTCAGGACCCTTATATGAAACCATCTAATATCTTTCTCGTGTGAGGATTAAAGTGCCATTGTATATAATCATATCATTGGATCATACTTTTTAAGAAGTCAGCAATTATGTTCTGTCAAGCAGTTAAATTTAGGGGTCTTGATACTTCAAACTTCAGTTTTGCCTCTAGCATACACATTTAAAGAGTCAAACTTCATTATACATAAATACGTTCATATAATGGAATATTAAGGCAGCTTTATGACGGAAATATCTGAAAAAATAAAAGCATAGTAAAAAAAGCAACATCTTGACAGAAAATCAGATCAATGAAAAAGGTTTTTGATCATTCAAGTGAGACTAAAAATTGAAAATTTATCAAACCACTGAAATCTTTATAAATAACTAATAATGCCTTTTTATCTATTATGCAAGATAGGTAAAAAGTCAAGATTGTGCTTACAGGTAGAGTCGGGAATCAGGGCCGGCCCTTGACCAGCCAGGGCCTAACATTGCCTGCCCTAAAGGGCTCAGGATCAGGAAAATTGTAGTTTTTTAAGGCCCGGCCCGAGAGCATCAGGGCCAGGGCTAGCCCACAGGGCCGGGAAGTCCTTTTCACAATATTTAACTATTTTTCCTACATATTTTCCCCACAGAGATATAATTAGTAAATAACAACGATTAAAGTTCTAATTTAATACATAAATGTTGTCAACATTAAAGTTTAAATAACACGTCTCTTACAACAAACAAACACGATTACTAATGTATAATCAAAGATAAAATCATGTTCATAAATAACTCACACAAAGGCCAAAGTATAAGAAGGTAAGAAGATAAATACTCTAACATCTAAACAATATGAGTATGACGACTATTATTTTCACCTTCTTCGCCACTATCATCAATTTCAAGGATATTTGATTGTATTTCACTTTGAGTAGTAGGTTCAAGTAGTCAAATAATCACAACCTCCATAAAAAAATCATACTTTATCAAGCAGAATAATACATAATATGATTTTATTCTAAAGAGGCAGAACAATATACTCAAAAATCATAATATGATTCAATTAGACAAAATAATATACTCAATACTATATGAGGACAGAGTGACATATAGATTCAGTAAGTTAATTCAAAAATGTAACATGGTTCCTTTTCAAACAAAAAAATAAAAAATAAATGGGCTTAAACCTGAGGCCCTATAGGGCCGGCCCTTTTAGGCCAGACTTCCTTTTGAGGCTACAATTTGTAAGCCCCCATGACCTAAAAGGACCGGCCCGACGAGCTTGGCCCGTTTTCCCGGCTCTACTTACAGGGATAATTAACTTTTGTCCACCATGATGCATTTCAAATCTACAAAATACAAGTGATACTTAGCACGTTTATCCCCAAATCAATCATAAATCATATTCTCCTCCACTCCAAGTAGCAGTGCCTTCATGGCAATTCCTTCAACCACTATTACAGATGGACGATATTATTACCCCAATAGACGTCCCTTTTTTAAAAGGGGAGGTTAAAACATAGAGATGGTGGCATTTCTGTAAATAAAGTAGTGAAATCGTAACATTAGGCATCCCAAATTTGAATTGGGACACCTAAAGTAGAGTTTAGACGTCCCAAATTTTATTTGGGATGCCTAAAAATTCCCATCGGCACTAAAAAAATAAATTAAAAAAATTTAACTTACTTTAGACGTCCCAAATGAGATTTGGGACACCTAAAGTATTGATTTTATGCGTCCCAAATGGTTTTGGGACTTCTAAAGTCATATCAGAAATTCTGACATGCGTGAGACTTTTCTTTCCTTTTCTTCATTCTCATGTCAAAAACACATTCCTCCTTTTCCATCTTTCCTATCCCACATGACTTCTCTTCCCTTTTTTTCTTCATTTCCTTTTTTCTTTCATTCCCATGACTTCATCTTCTCTACACCATGGGTAAGCTTTTCATTATTCCCTTTTCTTCATTACACTTCGTCTTCCTCAATCTTCTCCTTTTTCCTCATTCCCTTTTCCTCCACCTCCTTCCATTCTCATAGCATCTTCTTTGCTCTCATCCTCTGGCATACACCTCCTCCACCTTTTTTGCCCCCTCCATCCTCTGGCGTATACCTCTCACTTTCTTCGTTGCTTTCAGCCTCCGGCGTACCTCTCCTCTCCACTGTGCATATACAACTCCTCCAATGTCTTCTCTCCACCTTGGAAGCACATAGACACCATTGGATGCCCTCTACCCTGCTTTCATCAGGTTTGTTCTTTTTTTAAATATAAATTTACATGAAGAATTAATTTAAACTTACAATGTGAAATTATTATAATGCTTTCAATTTATTTACATGATTCTAATTATTGGAGTGTTTTTCCCTTGATTTTTTTTTCTCACCAGAATCATAAACTAGTTGTTAATAATTATGCAATACTAATAATGTTTTTGTTTTATACGTTTGAAGCTTGGAAATCGAGGGAAATACATATGTATATTTATTTTGACGAAATGAACAACAATTAGTTTGTAGCTGTACAGTGACAAACATTTTGACACTTTCTGGTTGTTGTTATACATATTTAATATTAGGTTGTATGAGTTGTTGTTGTTGTACATATATATATAGTAAAAAGATTACAGTGCTAAATGTCCTTACCATTTTGTAAGGAACATTTTGTGGTTTATGAATCAATCTTCGATTCTATTTCTGCAATTTTAATTTGCTGAGTAATGAACAATATAAATAATCATTTAAAAAAAAACTTTTTAATGTCCCAAATTAAGAATTGAGACGTCTAAAGTCTCCCGTGGAGGACTTTAGACGTCCCAAATTGAGATTTGGGACGTCTAACGTTCTTCACAGGGGGACGTCAATTTGGGACGTCTAAAATCCTCCACGAGGGACTTTAGACGTCCCATTTTTTTGGGACGTCTTTTCTTAAAACATACTACACCCCCTATATAGACGTCCCCTAATTTTTGGACGTTAAAAGTGCCAAAATAGGTATGTTAAAACCCCTTATTATAGTAATACTCTAGGAGAGACTTGCTTGAGTGGGTAATTAGACAATTGCTTGAGTGGTTAAACATAAGGTTTTCTAAACTGGAGACTAATTGGCAAGTGTTCCAATTCACAGTCTACAGTACACAGTGCAATTATAAAAAGGTTATAGCCAGAAAAACACGCTCATGTTGCAAGCAATTGTGGTGCACCAAAAATACCTCTGGCCTTTCTTCAATTTTTTGTTTAGACTTCCAGAATTTCTCCTTTGAAATGTGTTCTCCTGCAGAGCTGAGCATAATTAACATATAAGCATATTTAGCACAAAGGCATATTAGATAATTTCAACAACAAAGTGCGTGTTTGTTTTGACGTTTCAGAGGCCAATCCGCGTGTTTGAGTGGGCTATCGCATATAAACAGTGATTTATTTATTTGGGTACGTTTGGTTAAGTGATGGACTTTAAGAAAAAAGTTAAAAAGAGTCTCAATCCTGATAAGCTCAGAATTAGAGCTTAAAACTGCTTAGGAATGAGCCCTCAAGCGATGGCTTCTATTTTGAGGATCTTTGGGGATCAATGGGATACTCAAAATCACTTCTAATCACAAAAATTTTTTATAAAAAATGTTCTAAATAATTTCTCTTTCTTTAGATAGTAATCTTCTGCTAATTAGAGAATACTTTGAGATAAGAATTTAGGCAAGTTTTGATTTTTATCAATATATGACTGTAGAAATGTAGAGAATAATTAATAATTACTTTTAATCAGTTTAGATTTATTATTTAGTTATTTTATGATTTTATAATCAATTTTTTTTATAAACATATCATAAATTAGTTTATATATGGTGTTTTTACCGATTAAATTTAGTTTAAATAATTTATTTGGATTATTGGAGGTATTATTGAGGTTTTAATCAGTTTATTTTGTTAGATTTTGAGCTATGTGAAAATATGAGTTAGGATTTAATATTTAAATTAGAGTTTGATATAATTTATAAAATTTAAACTTAAGGTGCACAATATAAAAAACTTTTGGAGTGTACCAATTTAAATTAGAATTTGATATAATTTTATTTAAAAGTGTATCATTGCCAAATTTTCAAAGTTAATTTTTGAGAAAATTATGAAAAAAATCCTTCCGTGTGTAGATATCTTCCTAGGTCCCATTTGGCAATTAAGTTGCCAATGAGGTCTTTTTTCACAATTATCCCTTCGTTTTTTTCATTTTTCATAATTTTTATAATTTTTTCTCTTAAATAATACAAAAGCCACTTATACAAAAACCAAATCAAACATCATTCACTTTTACATAAGTTATTTATCCAATCGCTAATCCAAACATTCATCATTTTACCCAATTTAACTTTTTTCCAATTTTAAGATTCCATAAGTCTAAGTAAAAATAAGTCACTTATCCAATCGTCAATCCAAGCACACTCAATATCAGATTGACTTTTTGTACCTTTCGCTTTATCACGACACACGGGTTCAGCACTACGCCCAAATCAAACATTCATTCACTTTTACATAAGTTACTTATCCAATCGCTAATCCAAACATTCATCATTTTACCCAATTTAACTTTTTTCCAATTTTAAGATTCCATAAGTCTAAGTAAAAATAAGCCACTTATCCAATCGTCAATCCAAACACACTCAATATCAGATTGACTTTTTGTACCTTTCGCTTTATCACGACACACGGGTTCAGCACTACGCCCACTGATGTCTGGATCCAACTGTTTAAATCTGTAGAAAAAATTTGATCTCAATTTCTAGGGAAATACAAGATACACTTCTTGAAATACCAATTGAATGAGGGAACAGTATATTCAACTTCTCATAAACTCAATATTCTTTAGGATTTATTTTATTATTAATTAATAATCACAGCAAACAGGGACACAGTGTAGAGACACTAACAATTCTTAAACAAACAACATAAGATCAGTAATTCACGCATGGCTGTACGGCATACAAGTACAAGAATACCAAACCCTGCAGATAAGTAAGTTCAAAACACCCAACAACATAAGGAAAGAGGAGTGACACATTATATTTTTGGCAGGTTGCTTCATGACAACAATATACTTCTACATGTTTAGAATCGTAATCCAATACAAGAATTGGAAAGTAGGGAAACACTGAAACAAACGGAAAATATGCATGTTCTCAAAGAAACATCGAACAGGTTATCACATGAATTCAATAAAAACACTGAATAACTAACATTCTTTGTTGCTGATGCTGCAACACTCCTTACGTCAAAACCTAACCATATTCAAATTAAAAACCTGCATTGTATTAATATACACATATTCCTTCTGCAAGTATCTTTCCCATCTCAAGCGACACAAGCCCACCCAGAGGATCCAACTTGGTCCTCAATGCATCTCCAATCTGTCTTACAGTCTCACCTCTCTTCGGCGTAGGAATCTGAAGGACAAATTTTGGTTTCAGTAATAGATAAACGAAGATCTTCGTTTCTATTGCCAAAACAAATCATGAAAGTAAGGCTACTTGAAAACTTACAGTCATCCATAGCTTAGCTGCCTCATTACAGGCACACAATCCCTCCTCATAATTTTGCACAGTTGCTTCTGTTACTTTTGCGATGGCCTAACGTCAATTGACAATCAATAGTTAGACTAAGGTAGATGTAATTTATGGGATGATATTCATATTCGATTTACTTTTGTTTCTTAGCCCCAGAATCGCCTGTCCTCCCCCACATACAAATAGAACACTATGCTGAAAATATTAGCATATACTCTTAGAAAGTAGGTTTTTAAGCAGTAAGAATTCCAGAACTCGACTCATCAAAACCAATTTTAAATCCCAAGAAAATAAAGAAAATCTTGCCAGCATAAAAACGAACACACACATCTGAATGACTAAGGAAACTATTATTTAAAAAATAATTAAGAAAAACATTGCTTGGAACAGTAAAAGGACCAAACTTCTTTCGAAGATCTTTGACTGCGATTAAACAAGAAAAAATAGTCACAGTCGCTATCGGTGTCATCAAGAGGTGCACCTTATTGATCGTAGCATTCACAGAAGTGACAGAGGAACCACTGGCTTTCCATTTGCCGTCTACAAAACCGTCAATATTGTTGGAATCCAGACCGATCTCCTTCAAAAGCTCTAATCATTCTTATCGGAACCCATTTTCCTGCGAAGGCCGAGGAACAAAAATCGATTGATATCAAATAAAATAAAAGCTAAGAATTATAAAATGAAAACATGAGCAAAGTGTTCGGTCTAGAATCGATTAAAAATATATCATAGCCTATTGATCCAACTGAATGCTCAAAATTCTTAGAATTATTGTTTTTGGACGTTACCATGGATACTGGCCAATTTCACTGGGTTAATTACAAAAGTACATAATTCTTTGTGTACAGCTTTAAATAACCTATATGACCTATCAAATTAAATTTTGATAGGTCTACTTTCATGCTATAAAATATCATAGGCATTAAACATCATTTGCTTATTCAAAAATGTCACACAACAAGACTACTACACAGGAAAACTCACTTGCAGCAAATTCAATTGTTTACAAGTTATGCTCTAAGCATACTCATGTTGTGTGTGACCACCAATTGTCTTGTTTCATCATTTTATTCCCTTAAATGTCATAAAGATATAGGGAATATTAGGGAATATCATTATGCTTTCTTGGAACACTTGCTTAATCAGAACTTAGCAGTCCACTTGATTCAAACTTATTCTCAAACCTCTAATTCCAAAATTCAGGATATTTCAGTTTGAGGTCATTTTAAAATGGTGAGAGATTGTTGGAATATTTTAAAATGAAGGAATGCATTTTTTATAAAGTCATATTCATTAAATCAATAGATTTATATAAAGAGTTCTGTAAGGAGTTATAACACTAAAAATTACTAAAGTTATGTCTTCTCACTTTCCAGAGACACGTGTGAAATGTTATAACCAGAGGTGTGGCAGCCACCACTTGATGAAAAGTTGTGTTGTGTTTTTAAGAAAACTTTAAATAATATAAAGGTATAATTCTTCATATGTCTATTCATGAATCATCAAATGAGATTCATGAATACACTATTACAGAATTGGGACATAACCACCCCCAAGGATGTCCCAAATTTAAAATTGGGTGGTTAAAAAGGGAGGCGGTGGCATTTTCATAATTATATGTATACAGGGGAACCTTTAGGCATCCCAAATTTGAATTTGGGACGTCTAAAGTGCTTTCAGGCGCAAAATATAAATTTTGTAAATTTTTTTTAGCGCCAGGAGCTAGGATTAGACGTCCCAAATTGATTTTGGGCCATGTCAAACACTGACATGCGTCTTCTCAATAGAAGGAAAACCCCGCCTCACATGTCCCATTCCCTCCTCCTTCCTTTTTTGACCCAACTTTACTCTTCTTCCTCCTCCCCCACCCGCGTGACTGTCGGCTCTTTTTTTTTTCTTTTGGCTTGCATTACTCTTCAACTCCTCCCTCCTCCACCTTCCATTGAAGGATGCACGCAACCAGTCAACCCTTCTGCAACTTCACCTCCTCCACAGTGTAGATTTTTGCTCTCCTCCACCTCCTTCCTTCCATTGTCGCCCACACCACCGTGGTTCTTTGCTTTCTCCACCCTCCGGTGTACCTCCCCACCGTGCATACACCTCTGATCTCCAATGTCTTCTCTACCTCTCCAGCATACTAGTGGGCGCCCCCTGATCAGGTTAGTTTGTTTTTTTTGTAACAGAATGGTATATTTTCCTTTTGAAATATAAATTTACTTGAAATGGTTGAGATTGTGCTTATATATTGCTTATATTAAGATGGTTGAGATTAGCCTGGTGTGTTTGGTGTGCTTATATTGCTTAAATTGCATGTATTCGGGAACTCCAGTGCAATGGTTTATTTTCTTGTTTAAATATAAATTTACTTGTGTATATTACCATTAATTAGTATATATAATAAAATAAAATATGATTTGTTTAAATTAAAGAAATTCTTGTATTCCAAATGAATTATGAAGAATAATTCAAGCCAAAACTAAAAAGAAAACTATAACCCCAATATTCATTAAATGATTTTTATCTAAATATTTTCAATAAAACAATTTTATTTTTGAAAGAACTCAACTTAAAATTGTTCTGTTAATATGAAACTTGTTTTTTTTAAATTCCATTAATGAAAATCTTTGATATATATATAATATCACAGGAGTCAGACTTATTGTGATCAACTAAGTTTAATTTTCTTCTCATAAAAAAAATTCAAGTAGAAATTAAAATTTTGTATTATCAATATTCAACTAAAAATCATCTAATTGTAATTGGGGTTTTGCTTTCTTTCTTTCTTTTTTCTTTTGGCTTGCATTATTCTAGAGTATCCTTCCAAACCTCAAAAAAATTCTTTAATTTAATCTTACTATATTTATTTTATTATACATTAATCTTTATATACATATACTTATTAAAAAAATAAGTTACATAACACTGAAACCCTTTTAAGAGGAGAGAGGAGACTAGGAGGGGGCAATAAAGTTATTAAGCCCATATTTTAAAATCCTAAATTGGGTTGATAACTTAATTAGGCAATCCCATCATATGTCGTTGACAATTGTACTAAACGTGTGAATGTTATTGGGAATGCCTTAGGTAGTAACAAAATGGATCATAGTTGGATGAATGCTTTGAGAACTAATGAAGAATATGAGAAAGGGGTGTTAGAATTTATTGAATTCGCTAAAAAGAATGCTCCTGCAAAAAATGGGAAGTATTTTTATCCTTGTGTCAATTGTTTGAATGAGAGTCGACGGGATGTTGATGTCATAAAGGATCACCTACTTTGTGATGGAATAATTCTGCGATACACAAGGTGGATATGGCATGGTGAGGAAGTAACGGATTGTCCGTCGCACAAGAAGGAAGATGTGGATATCATAGGTGAAGATAGAATGGAGAAAATGATTCACGATGTTGAGGCAGAATCCTTTGCGCAGTCGCAGGAGTATGACAGCCTGCGGAGTGATGTAGAGACACCATTGTACCATGGGAGTAAGTACACGCGGCTGACGGGAACATTACATTTGGTTAACTTAAAGGCAACTTGTGGGTGGACCAATAGTAGTTTCACATTGCTGCTTGAACTATTGTGTGATATGTTTCCAGAGGATAATGTACTTCCAAATCGTATGTATGAGGCCAAGAAAATCCTGTCTACAATGGGTATAGAGTATAAAAAGATACATGCTTGCCCTAATGACTGCGTACTGTACAGAAATGAGTATGGAGGTCTTAGTGAGTGTCCTAAGTGTAAAACTGCACGATACAAAGTGAAAAAAGATGGTGGTTGTGGTGATGTGACAAGTAAAAGGCAACCTTTAAAGGTTATGTGGTATCTTCCAATAATAGCACGTTTTAAACGTTTGTTTGCGACTGCGACAAAAGCGAAGAAGTTGAGATGGCACTCTGATGAGAGAATATCTTATGGGAAATATCTTCGGCACCCAGATGACTCTCCACAATGGCAAAAAATAGATGAAATGTTCCCTCAATTTGGCAGCGAGCCGAGAAACCTTCGGCTTGGGCTTTGTACAGACGACATCAATCCGTATGGAACTCTTACTAGCACACATAGTGCGTTGCCAGTTCTCCATGCAATATACAACTTGCCTCCCTGGCTATGTATGAAACCTAAGAATATGATGCTATCTATGATGATTTCTGGACCAAAACAGCCAGGGAACGATATTGATGTCTATTTGGCGCCTTTGATTGAGGACTTGAAGAAGTTGTGGGAGGAAGGCGTAGATGTGTTTGATGCTTATAAGAAAGAGTCTTTCAAGCTACATGCAATGATTTTCACAACGATAAACGACTTCCCTGCGTACGGAAACTTGTCAGGGTACAGCGTGAAGGGTTATAAAGCATGCCCAATATGTGAAGCAGACACACACTTCCAACAACTAAAGCATGGAAGAAAAACTTTCTACCTTGGCCACAGGAGGTTTCTTCATCGGTTCCACCTGTATCATAGGCTAAGAAAGCGTTTTAACAGCTTATCGGAGCATGGAATGGCTCCAAAGTCATTAATCGGAGAGGAAGTCTACAGTTGAGTGGAACGTATCAATGTCACTTTTGGTAAGAATCAGAGGGTTGCGGGTGATAAGAACATATGGAAGAAGAGATCCATTTTCTTTGATCTTCCATATTGGCGTTTGCTTGATGTGAGACACAGTATTGATGTGATGCATGTGGAGAAGAATGTTTGTGATAGTCTTATCAGTACGCTTTTGCACATACCAGGGAAGACTAAGGATGGGATTAATGCGAGATTAGACTTTGTTGATATGGGAATAAGAGAACGGTTACATCCACAACTAAGAGATTATGGTAAGAGGGCATACATGGAGCCAGCAGCGCATACACTATCAAAAGCAGAGAAAAGAAGTTTGTGTAGGTATTTGCATGAAATTAAGGTGCCGCAAGGGTATTCCTCAAATGTGAGAAGATGTGTCTCAATAGATGATTTGAAGTTAGTGGGAATGAAGTCCTATGATTATCATGTGTTGATGCAACAACTATTACCGGTAGCTATTAGAGGCATAATGAAAGATGAAGTACGAACCACCGTGACAAGATTGTGCGTTTTCTTCAATGCTATATGTAACAAAGTCATTGACACTGAAAAGTTGGATGAACTAGAAAATGAGGGTTACATTATTTTGTCACAACTAAAGATTCCTCCTTCATTTTTTGGTATAATGGTGCATTTGGTAGTTCATTTGGTAAGGGAGATAAGGCTCTGCGGTCCAGTTTACCTGAGGTGGATGTACCCTTTCGAACGATACATGAAGATCTTAAAAGGGTATTCTAAAAATCCTTATCGACTAGAAGCCTCAATAGTAGAAAGATATGTAGTTGAGGAGGCTATGGAGTTTTGCAAAGATTATATGTCAGGGAAGAAGGAACAATCTCGGCATGAAGACGGGAGAAGCAAGGGAACACGAGGACTGTAAGTGAAGAATGTTCCTCGTGAAGAGGTGTTGCAAGCCCACTTGTATATCCTGAATAATATGGAAGAAGTTCAACCTTACATAGATGAACACAGAAAGACTTTGAAGAACAAGAATACAAGGAAGAATGACATACAGATTGCTATTGAGCAAAACAAGACATTCATGCAGTGGTTCGAGGAAAAGGTTTTGCACGAGACCGGTGTGTCTGAGACAATCGAGTGGCTAGCTTGGAGGCCTTTGTTTCAGGTCATTACTTGGACCGGTTATGATATAAATGGCTATTCTTTCATACGAAAGAGCAAGATGACAGAAGTACCATGCAAAATAGTGGGGTTATGGTAGAAGCTGAATCTATACACTTTTCCAGTTCGAGAGACAAAAACCCCATAGTAGCGTCTATGGCCTATTATGGAGTTATAGAAGAAATATGAGAGTTGACATACAACAAGTTCAAAGTTGCTTTATTCAAATGTAAGTGGGTTAGCAATAATGCCGTGGTAATAGATAAACAATTTGGATTTGTCTCAGTCAATCTTCGAAGAGTTGGCTATAGAGACGAGCCCTTCATTTTAGCAAGCCAGGAAAAACAAATGTTTTATGTTACCGATCCTGCGAGCAAAAACATGTCCATTGTCCTTAAAAGTAAAAAACATAAGTATGGTGATCCGACCTTCAACCTTGATGATACACCACCTTTTACAACAACTCCACCTCGAACAAATGAAGTAGAATTGGTAGATGATGACGAATATACTGTAAGAAATGACCATGGTGAAGGACTATGGGAAACAATATAGAGTAAGACCTTAATTTATAAATGAGAACTGTGTGTTTTTTCTGTTTTACTTCCCGCTTAGTTTATTTCGTTTTTATTGCAATTTATTTACGTTTCTGATGTCACTTTTTGTGTTAACAGGAATATGGACAACTCTAGTGATGACGAGAGGCGTAGAGATGACGAAAGCTCTAGCAATGAAGAAAGGCCTAGAGTTGAACCCCCTGCAAGAAGAAGGGTTAGAGGTTGTACAAATATGGGAGCATTGGTTGCACGTCGTGAACATCAACAGGAGAGGCTGCATATAGACTTCGATGACAATCTAAATCCAGTTGGTCCTGAGGAAGACCACTTCATTAACTACGTAGGGTTTTTGGGTTAAAGCAAAGTGCGCATTACCTACGATAATTGGAGATTGGTTCCCCCAAAAACGAAAGACATGATTTGGCAGCAACTTTTGGTATATAAGTTTTGATGCATTGTAGCTTTGTTCTTATTGTTTCAAGTATAATAATCTTATGTTTTACCTTGCAGCAAACATACGACGTCCCAGACACCAGGGAGATGTATAGGCACTGGATGGATGAGGTTCGTGTACGATGGAAAGGTTTCAAGAACAAGCTAACAGCACGGTACATTCGAGGGGCCCTTAGGGGGTCAGGATCCATATGCATAGTATACGTATTTGTCTCCAGAGGACTGGAGGTTGTTTGTGGCATCACGAGCAGATCCTGAGTTTTTGGTAAGATTTATGTCATCATGATATAGAACTTTTAATTTTCATATACTTGATATCGTTGATTTATTTTTTGTTGTTTTTCATTCATAGAAATTAAGTGCAGCAAATCCACAGAGGCAATCAGAAAATAAATATCAACATTACATGTCTCGTGGTGGATATCAGAAGCTTGAGCTGCAAATGATGCAAGAAGAGTTAGAGAAAATGAAGGAAGCAGTAGAATCTGATCCTAGCATTGTTATCCAGCCACCGTCACCTCCTCCACGTCACAAAAAATGGAAAGCAGGGAGGATTAAGGCTGGGAAGTACATAAATCCGACTGTTGCTGAGGTTGCTACGAGGATTGTAAGTAGTTATACCATAAGTACCTAATTTTTTACATATCACGAGTGGTTTCGATACATTTACGATAAACTGAATGTTATAGGATGAACTGGATGAGCAGAGTAGCCAAGGTTCATTCAATCCAAGTGGACGGATGGACATCTTGTCAACGGCTATTGGGAAGGCAAATGACATTGGTCGTGTTCAAGGAGAGACACGGGGAGTTAGTGCCGCGAGGTATTTTGGATGAGACCCACGTTATTCGTCACAAGTTGGACCTAGTAAGGACATTGTGGCCAAGAATGGAGAGGACCTCGAACGAGAGATCGAGGCTAACCTTCGTGACAAGCTCCAACAAGAGCTGTTGCCAGAGCTTCAACTTGAAATGGGAAAGATGTTCGAAGCGCAAAGGGCAAGGGACGAGCTAGAACTCAGGAATCCCCGACCTTCAATAGCACCAAAGGAAGTTACAACCCTTTGGAGGAACCACTTGGCGACCCTTCTCCCACTCCAGTGTCGGGAGACCCTTGCACCCTCTATTTGGATGATCCACTGTTGCGTGTTGTTGCTGATGCTCTCGTTCATACACGTGCTACCACCCACCATCATCAGCAAATTCTGGAGGATTTTTGTAGGGTGAATGTGACGAGTGTTAGAAAGGGGGAAGAAGGTACAACCATCCCTGTTCCTGATCCAGAGGTTGGCACGTTAGGTCAAGCGATAGGATCTTTCATCTTTTGGCCTCACAATCTTATTGGTTCAAACGCAACACCTCCAATGGTAGAAATTACCTTACTATTACTGAAAATCTGTTGGCATCCTAATAACAATTTGTTTTTTGATGTTCTAAAAGGATGACAAAGCTGCGAGGAAATGGCCCTACTTAGCACGGCTGCAACAGATCTACAAGGGCATTAAACAGATTGACTTGAAGATACCTCCAGGGATTATGGGCCAATTGGAGTATCCCTACACGATTGACAATACAAATCTCAAGCAGTTTATCAGGTTGGAGGAGATAGATGCAGGCTTGGTAAATTTTGCAATCTGGTAAGTTTTTTTTTTCAATTTTCCCATATAATTCATTTAGTGGTTTTTTGATTTCATACATTCAATAATTCATTCCTTATTTTAATTCTATTATAGCACCTTCCATGGTCTCTGCACAAACATGGAAAGACGTGATTGGTATGAATTCTTATGTCCTGCGAATACGACAGGGGATACTTGTACTGTGGCATATAGGACTCACTATGTCGACTACGCAATAGGACAGACCAAACTTCGTTGTTATCTAGCACCCATTGTTCAATGGTTCGTATTTACATTTTGTCAATTTAAAAAGTTTAATAAATAATTGTCTTCTCATCTAACTTCATTTTAATGTGTACATGTTGTTAAAGTTACCACTGGAGTTTGTGTGTTATATGTCCCCGCTGCAACATAGTCTATTGGTTTGATCCCTTGAGTAAAAAGCCAAACAAAGATATAAAATCCGTCTTCGACACGTAAGTTATTCTATTTGTATTTCATCGACTCTTAAAAAAAATGAATAGTTCTAATTTCTGTTCATTTTGATTTTCATGATAGTGCTTGTCAAACATATAGAGTCCTAGGTGGGTCACGCGAGGGTACAATTGTTAAAAAGCCAAAGTGGTTTTATCCCATAGTAAGTACATTCGATCCTAACTAATTGTTTCATTGACTGTCCTTTTAGACATACCTTTATTGATTTTAACAACCAATTGCATCCCTTTGATTTAAAGTGCCCTCAGCAACCTGGCAACACTGAATACGAATATTATGTTATACTTTATATGTATAACATCACTCAAAGTGGAATTACTAGCGATTTTGAAAGGGTAATCGCTTCTTCATTCTCAAATGATAATATTTTTGGTGTTCTAATCGAAATGCTAATTAATTCATTTGCTTGAGATTCATTTCATCAAAGCTTACTTTCTAATTTTTAGATTTTTGATAATGAAGATACCTACCTACGTGAAGACCTTGATTTGATCAGAGATCTTTTGGCTGGACATCTTCTTCAACATATAGAGCAGTAAAGTTTTTATTTTATATCAGTTTGTAGTTGTGTGATGACAACGTTTTGACACTTTCTAGTTATTATTGTTGATATATATAGTAGTAGGATGTATGAGTTGTTATTGTATGTATATATAGTAAAGATTGTAGTGTTGGATGTCCTTACCAGTTTGTAACGAACAATGTGGTTTATGAATCCATCTTCTATTCTGTTTCTGCAGTTTGAATTCGTTGGGTAATACAGAATGTAAATTATGGTATAAAAAAAACCTAACCTTTAGACGTCCTTTTTATTTGGGACGTCTTTTCTTACAACTTACTACGCCCCCAGCATATACGTCCCCCCATTTTGGGACGTTATAGCCCCTTTTTGTAGTAGTGATATGACAAATTATTATGACTTTTAATTGAAGAGGTGTTGCTTTAAAAGGAACTACTTCAACTCATCACTTCATGGTCTATAGATACTTTGCACCATCACTTCATTTGAGAAAGACAACACAGCACAATATCATAAATCACATAACAACAAGAGATCAAACTCATTGCATGTATCCTTGAGTGCGCACAAAGATAAAATCAAATTATCACTTTGTAAAATCAAAGTTTAGATTTATTATTTAGTTGACCTTTATTTTTTTAAAGAAAAATAAATATCTTGTATGACACTTGTTTAGACAAATGCCACACAAACCTAACACTAACTATAACACTTATAATAGGAAATGGCATAGCTTCTAGATTAAAAAAAAAAACAATTATCCATGGCACTTCTTTAAAGAAGGGCCATAAGAATGGTGTCACTAAATCCCTTTTTTATAGTAGTGTGGGACTGTTTTTTCAGGTCAAAATCATATATTTTGTTTGTGATTTTAATGTCTCTTGATTTTCTATATTTATCACTTAATGCTCATCTTTTGCATCGAAGATATACTGAAGAACAAGAAGCATGAGTGTGTAGTCATTGACTCATATGTATATATTTCACATTCTTTCATTACCGGCATGAAAAATCAAACCAAATTTTTGTGCCAATGAAAAACCTAATACTCGTGCTAGAAATTTGACCATGCATGTGAAATTTTCTTTGATTATTTAAAAGTTTTGTTTTATATAACCAATTTATATATTTAACAATATCCCAAATACTAAAACTTAGTAACAATATATATATATATATATATATTCTATCATAAAATTAAATTATCAAGCCAGAGGCAGAAACAACAATAGGACAAAGATATAAGAGACATGATTAAGAACAAGAACAAGATTAGAAATACAAATATTTTTCATTAATATTCTTTTTTTTTCTGCTCAAAGGCAACACCGGTACATTGATTAAAAAAATATTTTACATAATAAAAAAACCCTTAATCTTCCTACTCATCATAGGAGGAAGGGGAGGAAGAACAGGAAGGGGAAGAGGGGTCGTCCGAAAGATTATACTCAACATGAAGAGTCTTGCGAGGTGTCTCTATGTGATCCACCTTTGCATGGAGATGTTGAAAAAGTTGCCTCACTGAAGGTGGTGGAGGAGGCAGTGGATGTGGTAGAGGAGGAGGAAAAGGAGGACGAACAGAAGCTGCTCTAACGCATACCATATTGATATTCGAGAGATCAGAGGAGAGAAGAAGAAGAGTTGAATGTGAAGAAACAAAAGCAATGACAAGTTTAAATAGACAAGACAAATGAATATTATATTTATTGAAGTGACCTCAGATATCGAAGAGATGTGTAATTGGGAAGTTTACATTGGAAGCTGGAGAAACCTTGAAACATTTAAGAACATGCATAAAGAAATGATGGTATCTAAAAGGATATTTACACATGATGTATAAGTCTCTGATTTAAAAAGAATTTAAAATTTTTAAACTTTCTTAATATTTAATATTTATCAACACTGCATTACATTACAATTAGTCTAGAAAATATTATTTAGACCACGCAAAAGTACGACCGATGTTAAGTTGTATCAATATTTATAAAGTGTCACCTGTCATACTTTTTAAACCGTCTCTGCTTACAATGTCTAGATGCAGCGGTCTTATAGGCTTTTATTTTTCTAGTAGTGGTTAGAATCTAATCTATTTTATAAATTTTACAATAACCTCTATAGTACTTTAAATAAAATTGTTTCTTCCCTAATAAATAAAAAAAAACTTAAAAAATAAAATCTCACTTTAAGAGAGGTCATGATGGATTCTATACCTTTTTTTTATAACAAGATTCTATAATATTTTATAATAAATCTTAGAGTCAAGGTGCAAATTTAGCAGTTAAATAAAACTGTTTTCTCCCTTCCCAAATAAAACTCTAAACAAAAAAGAAAATAATTTTGGAAATTTTTTTCCCACTGTATTGTATTTTTTTTGGATAAATAATTCACTTTATTTTTCTTGTAAAATGGAAAACATTAAAAAGAAAAAGTAAAGACGTAATTAAACAAATATAGAATAAAAAGAAACTAAGAGCCCGTTTGGTTCGACTGCATTGCATGCCTGCAATGGCAATCATGATTGCATTATCTAGAGAAGAGTGTTTGGTTGCTCTTTAGTATGGTAATAGGGTTTACCATGGTAATGATGATTACCAAAAAATTGGTAATCCTCATTCATACCTCCCCCCTATGAATCCTCATTACCATCCTATTGTATGGTCTAAAAAGTCTAATTTACCCTTTAGTTTTCCTTATCTTTATTTCACTTGCCGTATCACGTCACAACTGCCACCGCCACCGCCACAACCTCTTCCTCTTCTACCGCCGTCACCTCCACCTTCTGCCGCCACCACTACCTCTTCCACCGCCGTCACCTCCACCCGCCGCCCAGCCACCGGCCCACCGCCCACCGCCACCGCGGCCACCTCCCCCTCCGCCGCCGCCCGTCGCAGCCGCCACCACCACCACCACCTCCTCCACGGCCACCGGCCCACCGCCTACCACCACCTCTTCCACCCCCGCCGCCCACCGCCACCACCACCTCCTCCTCCGTTACCACCCTCACCCCCGCTGCCACCGCCACCACCACCACCACCACCTCCTCCGCCACCACCGGCCCACCGCCCACCCCCACCACCACCACCACCACCACATCCTCCAACACCCTCTCTGCTACCACCACCACCACCTCTTCAGCCGCCGTCGGCGGCGGCCCACCACCCATTGCCACCACCACTACCTCCTCCTCCCCCGCCACCCCCATTATTGCCGCCACCACTACCTCCTCCTCCTCCGTCCCCTCCATCATCGGCTTGTAACTATTTTTTCTACAAAGATTATATTAAGGGGTAAAATGGACTTTGTGTAATATATTAATTTTAAATAATTGTTAAAATATTAACTCATTGCATGTTGCTTAAAAATCAAACCAAACACTACCCTTGTAATTAATATTACATTGCATTACCATTGCATCGCATTGCACTACACCGCAGGGTGTAATGGAATCGAACCAAACGGGCCCTAAGTAATCCTGCGTCCATCCAATAGAAATCTGGTAAATTCCTTCCATACGACTTGCAATCCAAATTCAATGCTTAAAGTGTTTTTTGCTAAAAGGTTTGCTATTTCATTTTCAACATGGTTGATATTCACCAACTTCACTTTTGTTGCTCAAATATCAAGTTCCATCCTTACCTCTCAAACACACCTTTGGAATAATTTACATTAAACTACACCTTACTTAGAGGATAACTTGACTTTTTTATCCCAATCCTATAAACAGTAAAAAAAAATTACTAAAATGCTACACATTGTAAAATACTTCTTCCAATCCTAAATATGAGATAAAGTTAACTTTTTTGAAAAGATTAAGGAAGATAATTAAATTACTTTAGAGTATTTCTATTTTTATTTTTTTATAAGCTAATTAGTTTGACCAATAAACTAAATATAATATAAGAATATGATATGATTAAGTAACTTATTTAGTTTCTTTGATCTCTTAAAAAAATCAAATTTATTTTATATTTAAGATAGAAGGGAGTAATAATCAGGATGCTACAATCAAAATTTTGTATTTCATCTCACCCAGAATCTGACACGTTACCTCTCACTCCCACCTCTCCTCCAATTATCTTCCTTCAATCTTCTAGCATGGGACCCAGAGGCGCAGCACATATAAAATATGTGGGAAGATTTTATCGAAGAATTACTTATCTTAACGATTAAATTTAGAATATATATATATATATATATAATAAATTAAATAGATATATAATATTTATAAATTTAATCCAACGCATTCTCAAATCCACACCTACTTAACTATAATATTTATAAATTGTATGGATTTTTTTTTTATTAACATTAAGTAGATATAAAATAGCTTCTTTCCTCTACTCACCATTTTATTCTCATAAATATTTATAACAATGAGGTCATCTGCGCATATCTTATATTTAATTTACTTTATCTATATTCTAAATTTAATTATTAAGATAAAAGGTAATTCTTCAATAAAATTTTCCCACATATTTTATTTTGTAGAAAAAATAATAAAAGAAAATTAAGGAGGAAAAGAAGAAAATAAGTAATAAAAAAAAGAAAGGAAGAGGAGTATGTACAAGTATCCCAAAAGCACTTATTTAATAAGCACATTTATGCGCTGCAAATCCCATGCTGGAAGATTGAGGGCTTGTTTGCTTGGGGGTGAGGGGATAAAAATGAGCCTCTACCCTTGTTTAATATAAAAAATTGGGAAGATGCTTTAAAGAAAGGGCTCCAAATCTCTCTCATCCATTTATATTTATTCCTTTTAAATTGGAGAATTTAGGAGGGAATGGAAAATGAGCCCCTTCTATTTCCTTCCTTTAAACCAAACAAGCCTCAAGGAGGGGCAGGAGTGAGAGGCTGCAAATGGAACTCTTTCAGCCCATGAACGATTTCAATTTTTGGTTTAACAAAAATAGGGAGAAGATAAGGAAGTTGAAGATCTCCGCAGTCAAAGATCTCTTCTGTCGAAGCCAAAGATCTCAGCCATCGAATATCTCTTTCGTCCAAGCATTTGTAGAAGTTCATGTTTTGTTATAGTAAGGAGGAGGAGGAGGAGGAGATTACCATCAATATCTTTGCTTGGGGTTGCAAATTGTGAGATAAGAGGGCCATATCTCGATTTTTGTGTGTCATCCTTGCGCAGGGGCCATGCTAATCTTCTCTGTATCGTTCCAATTTTATCGGATGTCCCCGAAGGGACTAAGAGGGCCATATCTAAACAGAGGCTGCCATCTCTCTGGTTGTTGGAGGTCACAATTTAGGGTGAGGTTGTTGATGATGCGATGGGAATGAGTTGGGAGTAGGCTGACAGATATGAAGAATGAGAAGGCTAAAAGAAGAATTCTAGGGAACTTTTTGGAATTCCATTAGTTTTTTTTATGGCAGTCATTTCCACGTATTTCGTGGAAATGAAAATTTTATCAATTCCATCAAACAAAACAAACCTTCTCATGAAAATCAATTCTATTTTTATATCCATATCCTTATCCAATTTCATCATATCAAACAGGACAAATATGTACTCCCTCCTATCCTAAATATAGTACAAAATTTATAGTATAATTTGCACTACAAACTTTATCCTATATTTAGGACCGGAGGTAGTACTTTGTTTGTTCCTTTGGAAGATTAACTGACGGATATTCTTACAAAGGAATTATCTAGTAAACAGTACTCTAAGAACTTAAACCTTATTTGGTACGTGAGACTGAAGGGGAGGGATTGAGATTGATTCAGGATTAATACATTGTGCTTTGTTTGGTAGGGGAGAGATTGATAGTAGCTTGGGATTGGCAACCCCACTAATGTTGGTGGCGTAGTCCTAAGAATGAAAAAGTTGGGACAAAATGATCCTTATTTGCACCATAGAATCCCCCCTTCACCCACCATCTCCATCGACTCTTCTGATTTAGAGCCACCATCTCCAACACCAATACCCACCACCTCCTCCACAGTTATTCACCCCTGCCCTCCCTATCTTCCGTCTGATGCCACATTTATATTGCATATGGGTCTTAGTGAAGCTGGGTCTTCCAGCTTCGGCGACACCCAACGACTCTGACGGCAATCTTGTCTGCCTCTTTAGCAACCTCCGATGCCGTTTCGCTGCTCTCTTTCAAGTCCAGAGTCAACCTCCCCTAGAATATATCTAAATCTATAAAGGAACTTAGCTAACAAATTGAATGCATTAGATCTATAACCCACTAATCAAGCGAAGGAAAATGATAGCGACATCTATCCTCCTTGATCGTTAATCCAAAAAAGTCATGAGCCAAAAAAAAAAAAAAAAAAAGTGAGAGGGAGAGACTGGTTCGACTTGACCAAATCTTTGAACCCACATTTGCTTGGCTTCACCTATATGAGAGAATGAGAAGACAAGCTTCACTTCAAGGGAGGGAGGGAGGGAGATGACGACCATGACACAAGAGACTTGCACGAGGTTCATTTGAAAGAGAATATGGAAGAGGAAGAGGAAGAGTACCAAGGAGACTAGGAGAGGGATAGAGATGTGTTGATGTTTTCGCGGCAGGAAAAGTAGCTTTTGTTTTTTTGTTTTTTTAATATGGGTAATCTAGTCTTTTTATAATATATGGATGGATTATTATAAAATAAAATTAATATACCCATTCTCTTTAAATATTACTCCATACCAAATATAATTTTAAAATCTTAATCTAGTTTCATTTTCAATCCACCAAATTTCAAGTTCATATATCAAACAAGGCCTTAGTGTTCCAACTTAAAAAGGATAATATCCACTTTTTAGTTTGAGGAGCGTGTTAAATGATATACCGCTAATAGTTGATAGATAGTAATTAATAAGTAGTTGATAAATATTAATTAATAGATAGAAGATAGTATTTATAAAATTTAATACTTTTATAAAAAGCTTCCAGTATAAATACCCATATAAGGATTTCCTCATATACTTTGTCAGTTTTATATATTAATTTAAATAATTGTCTTAACCATTTTTTCTATCAATTAGTTAAAATAACCTTTATAATTAGAATCATATAGTACACTTGCTATGCGTCAATTCTTGTGTATTGCAATTTCATTGTTAGCTTCAATTTTCACATGGATAATTGCTATCTATTTTGACAATAAAAATTACTGCAATATGTGTGTGTTGAGTCTCAATTCAACCTGAACATGGTTCATTTAAAATTTTGCATTTTTGAAATTTTCTTAAATTAAAACCTCTATTTTTATTTAAAATTTTTGGCGGCAAGTTTATTTTATTTTGAAAGATGAATTTTTGTTTGGGAAAATCCCATTTAAATACCACTTAAAATTGTTTAACCCCAAAAAGTCTGTTAACATTTCAAAAAGACATAAAGGTGACAAATATCAAATTGAGATTTTAAAGTATTGTCATTTTTATCATTTTGCCCTTCAACTTTTTTTTCTTAAAAAAAGAATTGTGCCCCCACCGGAGCACCACTAATGCTTGTCGACAGCCGGCCGGCACTAGTAGCCACTTGACCTCCAGCTGTCAGGGCTTTTTTTGGTGGGGGAAGGGGGTGCTTTTTTTTTTTTTTTTGAAAAATATTGTTGAGGATGGCAAAGGGTGGGATTTACCCATTCCACTCCTTTACCAAAGGAGCATGGTGGCCCAAAGCACCTTTGATATATATATATATATACACACACACACATTATTAAATATGTATAATATAAATAAAAACTTAATAGTTTTGAATAAATCAGTAATAGAGATTAATGTTTTAAAAGCTGGATCGAATGTCGAGCTGGAAAGGACAGCGGGTCATGGTTCAAATAGTTGGATTGATTCGGCCATTTGGTCCAACCGTTACATAATAATTAAATAAAAAATATCATATTATTAAAAAATTTAAAAATAAACTTAAATAGTTCATTCAATTTAATAAATTCACATGATGATAATATATCTCACAAGTCACAACTCACAAAAATTATTGACCCTAGTTTAGATAGAAAGAAAATTAAATAGGAAATAATATTATGAGGAAAAACTTCTAAAAAAGATAAATTTTTTAGTATTGTTATATGGTTTTTTTATAATATTCTTTCCTCCATATTTTTTTACTTATTTTTCTTTCTTCTAAACTCTCTAGCTTGAATAGAAATAAATTTATCAACATTGTTTATTTAACTTTACTATAATTATTATAACTAAAAAATTATGCCCCCACGTGAACTAGAAAGTAGGCTGAGCATGACAAAAAAAAAACAAAAAAACAAAAAGCAAAGAAGAAAGTCGGCTAAGAAATATAACATCATAGACTCACAGCTCAGCTATTGGAAATGGTGACACAGTGATTTCTTTTATATCTTCTCACGTACGAAAGCTTACTGGGTAAAGTAATGCTTTTTTTCTTTATTTCATTTCAAATTGCTCTCTTTATTTAGTCTGCCTTGAAGAAAGAGAACACAAATGGAGCCTTCCCTACTGTTGTCGTCGGCGAGACTGGAAAAATGGGAGAAAACACTGTCAAGCTTACTTCTTTTTTGTCTTCTCCTTCATTCGTCTCATGCGACTGATCTATATTAGATAGATGTGAAAATAAAGCTTATATTTTTTTTCCCTTGAGTTCTTTTGTTTTGCTCTCCTTCTCTTTCTTTTTCATCGACTGAAATCTGACCAACTTTAACCAGTTCGGTTTCCTGAAAACCACTCCGATTGGCGGCTTAACGGTCGTTTCCAGCTTAAAAGCCGGCTTTGGACGACTCAACACGGTCTAACTTCTCAAATGGTCTAAACATGAAAACCAAGCCGCTGTCTTTTCTGGTCACTGGCCAGACTAGTTCGATCGTCCGATCTAGTCTGGCTTTAAAATTATTGATGAAAATAACAAAATTTATAATGTATTGACTAAACGGGTAATATATACATTAATATATATATATATATATATATATGTATAATCTAAATAAAGGCATAATGTCTTTAAACAAATCAGTAATGGAAATGATAAAATCCGTAATGGTATTGATTAAATGAGTAATATACATATATATAATATAAATAAAAGCATAAAGGCTTTAAAAAAATCAGTAATGACTTTGACAAATTCAGTAATGAAAATAACAAAATCCGTAATGATATTGACTATATGAGTAATATACATATGTATAATATAAATAAAGTTATAATGACTTTAACAAAATCAATAATGGCTTTGACAAATTCAATAATAAAAATAATAAAATCCGTAATGGTATTGACTAAACGAGTAATATACATATGTATAATATAAATAAAGGCATAACGACTTGAACCAAATCAATAATGTCTTTGACAAAATCAGTAATATAAATGACAAAATCAATAATGGTTTTAACAAAAAAATTTGCTCATGAAAACATGTAAGTCATGATTCACCAACATTTGTCATATTTCACCAAAATTCATAATGTGATTGACAAGTTTAATAATGATTTTGATAAGAATTGTAATGATTTTGATAAAAACGTTTTGTGCAAAAATGCTAATGAAAACATGCAAATCAAGATTCGCAAACGGTTTTGTCAAAACCATTATAATTCTTGTCAAAATTATTACTAAACTTATCAATTCCATTACGAATTTTAGTGAAATGCAACAAATGTTAGTGAATCTCGACTTATTTGTTTTTATCAACAAACTCTTTTATCAAAACTATTACTGATTTTGTCAAAGACATTATTGATTATATTTATATTATACATATATATATATATATATATATATATTTCTTGTTTAGTTAATACCATTACTCATTCTATCATTTTCATTATTGATTTTGTCAAAGCTATTACTAAATTTGTTAAAGCCATCATTCCTTTTTTTATATGATACGCACACACACATTACCGTTTAGTCAATTTCATTATTCGTTTAGTTAAAACCATTATGCATTTTACCATTTTTATTATTGATTTTGTTAAAACTATTATACCTTCAATTATATTATACATATATTTATTAATATATATATATATATATCAAAAAAACTTGGCTGCCCAATGGCCACCAAGTGAGTTTTCAAAAGAGTTGGGGTGCCCCTTGCCCCTTTCAACAAATTTTTTTTTCTAAAAAGGCCCCCACCCCCAAAACAAAAAAAGATTCTTGTCGTTGGAGCTCAGGCCACCATGGTCCAGGTTGGCCGACAGTCGGCCGAACACCATTCTTATTTTTTAAAAAATATTTGAGGGATAAAATAATAAAAGTGTCAAAATTTAAAAATTTTAATTTGATACTTATCAGTTATCACGTTATATCATTTCTAAGTGTTAATAGATTTTTATGGATTTTATAAATCTAAAATGATATTTTAATGACATTTTTCTTTTTTGTTTTCTGGCCATTGCCGTCGCCTGTCGGCCAGATCTGAAGCGAGTTACAAAGACTGGAATAGAACACTAGTAGTATTTAAATTGTTGCATAAAAGAATATCTTTCACTCTCGTTTCTTTCCTTGAGCAGAACAGAGAAGCAGGTCAACAATGGCGTGGACTTCCTCTGTCACGTATCCGATCTGAAAATCAAAGCGTTGTTCCTTATTAGGTGAGCTTTACAGAAAATCAATTCCCTTCATTATCTACTAACATCGGACTAACATTTCCTTAATTTGATATGGTGATCATTTGCATCTGCAGATTTCGAATGGGAGAAGGGGTTTGGGAGATATTTAAACAGAGATATCATTAGAGAGATAGCTGAAGAACATGAATGCAATTTGTGATGCTGACGTCAAATTTGATCTGATGAACTGGGGTTGGAATTAGTGCAGCGAACTGAAGTTGATTTGTTTGTTAATTGGAGAAAGAGTTACTGTAACTAGAGGTAAGAATTCTCATTTCATTTTTTATTCATGTTGGACTGGTTTAGAAATATATATACAAGTATGGTCTTGTTATTGTGCTGTATTGTTCTATAATTGGTGTAACTTGGGTGTCGTTAATTTGTATTATCGCTTCATGAAGATGTTGGGCAATGTTGCTGTGGAATGAGGTTGTGTCTTATTGCTGTAAGTTTTTGGTGCTGTATTCTTGTGTTGTGTTTAATTTTTGAGGCCATTTTGCTATACCAGAATTATCTTGTACACTTTGGTCAAAGGGGGCTGTGAAAGTTGAACAAAAGGTATTTTGGTTATTTTACCTGTGCTCCTTAAAACTTCTTTGTAATCAGTGAAATTGGGAGGATTTGATTGATATTAACTTCCTTATAGGAGATTTAGAGCCTGTCTGGTACGGGGAAGATTTGAGGACGGAAAGCAAGGGAGGGAAAGATTTTGAGGGATGAGGGAAGATGGCTTGTTTGGTAAAAAGAAAATGGAGGGGTGCCAAGGTGCCTCCTCCGCCATTTGCCTCAAGGGCCCGAGTTCGATCCCTGGGAAGTCCTTCTACGCTGGGGGACGACTCCGGATTAGTTTGCCTCCAAAGGGGGTGGGACACCGGGGGTGTAAACAAAAAAAAAAAATGGAGGGGTGGCAATTGATAAAGAATAAAAAAAAATACCTATTTCATGCTTAAAAGTAGTTAATTCAAAATGAAAAGAAATAATGTACTTTTTTTAATAAATCAAAGATGAATGCCTCGCCTTTGAATCGCAGTAGTGAAATCGATCTATTCCAGCCGTGAAGAAGATTAAAAATATATATAAAAATATCTTCTTAAACATTAAGAAATTAAATGAAGGAAAATATTAAATTTAAATAAATAAATATAAATATTTAAAATAGATATAAAAATCATGATAAATTTAGATATTTGATAGATCACTAAGAGCCCGTTTGGTTCAACCACATTGCATGCATGCAATGGTAATCATGATTGCATTACCAAAATAAGAGTGTTTGGTTGCCCTTTAGCATGGTAATAGGGTTTACCATGGTAATGATGATTACCAAAAAATTGGTAATCCTCATTCATACCTCCCTTCCTATGAATCCTCATTACCATTCCATTGCATGTTTTAAAAAGTCCAATTTACCCTTGAGTTTCCAGCGTCTTTATTTTACCTATCTCATTTCACTTGCCGTATCACGCCACAACTGCCACCGCCACCACCTCCTCCTCCACCTCCACCACCGCCACCACCTCCTCCTCCTCCGCCGCCGCCGCCGCCGCCATCGTCACACGACCACTGCCACCACCACTACCTTCTCCTCTGCCGCCGCCGCCACAACTACCTCCTCCTCCTCCTCTAGCACCCTCCCACCTCCACCTCCACCACCGCCGCCACCACCACCTCCTCCTCCTCCACGACCACCGCCTACCCACCGCCACCTCCTCCGTCACTGCTGCCACTACCTCCTCTTCTACCGCCGCCGCCACCATCACACGCGCACCGCCGCCGCCACCACCTCCTCCTCCGTCGCCGCCGTCACCCACCCATTGCCGCCACCACTACCTCCTCCTCTACCACTACCTCTTCCACCTCCATCTTTGCCACAGCCGACTCTTAACTTTTTTTTTTTACAAAGATTATATTAAGGGTAAAATAGACTTTGTGTAATATATTAATTTTAAACAATTGTTAAAATATCAACTCATTGCACCTTGCTTAAAATTCAAACCAAACACTACCCCTGTAATTAATATTGCATTGCACTACCATTGCATCGCATTGCACTGCATTGCAGGGTGTAATGGGATCGAACCAAACAGGCCCTAATAGTTATGGGATAACGGATGATATCGAGAGTTAGAGAAATGTTAGGAATACATATTTATTTAAATTGTTTTAGATATTTTCTATCTTATTTAAATCATTAAAGCTTAAATTTTTTGAGCTTTGTTTACTAATTTGATCCCAACTTTAAAATTATAATTTTATTTTTTAGTGGGTCTTACTTCATTAGAAACATGATTCAAACAGCTTTATAATAATAGGTTATTTACTGAATTTGGATTTAAATTAACAAATTTATATTTATATTTTAATATGATAAGGAAAAGGACAAGAAAATTAAATTCGAATTTGATATGAATTTGCTTGCAAGAAATTTGAATTTATGGATCAAATTTGAATTTGATGACGAAGCATTTATTTCACGACAAAAAAAATTCCCCTATTTTTCAGTTATAAAACAGGGGAAATAGGAGATCGCTTTTTATTGCCCTCCATGATTTTCGTCATCCATAGAATTAGCGATGACCCCTCTACTACATATCGATTAGGATGAAAGTGAATAGTGCATTGCACTTCCCTCTTCTCGAACGCTCACCAGATCACTAAAGAACAAGGAACCGGGAAACTTGACGCTTGTTCAGTGAAGCAGAAATCAATTGCGTGGTGGCTACTTTTTCTCTTGAACCCAGTGAACCCGTGGCTACTCCAATTAGTCGCGTTCTTTAGATCCCTCCTCTCTCTATTCTCTCCGGTGATGAAATTCACCTAAGAAGAAAACAGCTTCCTTTGGTTCAACTCCAAGCACCCCCTCCGATTTTTTGTGCTTGAATGATGATGAAGAAGAACTATGATCTTTGGCAACGTGCTATGATGAAAGGGCACATTTGTCCAAAACTTTCACTATTCACCGAGGGAACTTGAGATCTCACCAATTTTGGTGGTGGGATCACATCTTCCCACCTTTAAAGAAAGATTGGTGGCCTCGGAAGTTGAGTTCTTGGGAAGATTGGCTAAAGATTAGGCTACCAAACAAGGAAATTTGCTCATCTTCCCTTCCCTCCCCTACCTACCTCTTCCGCGTACCAAACAGGCTCTTAATTGTCAGTTTCCCATCTTTCTATGGTCTTTAATATAAGACCTTTTGCAACATTTAGTGAAACATTTATAATGTATTTTCAAAAATGCCCTTTCATGCGATTATTAGGAGGTATCCTCATTGACTTTATTACGGAGGTTAATGACTTCAATTAAGTGTAGTTTTGGAATGTTTTAGTATTTGCCTCAAGACATTGCCTATTTTTAACTATTTTATGCAATGATTGTTACTTGTTAGGCTTCCTCAGGACAAAAATTAACCTCAGCCAAGCAAGCCCTCCACATAAAAAATGGCATCTTGGAATTCAGTCCCACTCCTTGTTTCATACGAAGTATTGGGTTGGTTGACTTTTGTTTGCTGGTCTTTCAGTTTCTACCCACAAGTTTTCTTGAATTATCGCAGAAAAAGGTTCCAACTAAATATAATGTTATCTCACAAACGCAACGTTCATGCTTTTACTCCTTTCCTTTTACCATTCTAATTTGCCTCGTTCTTATGGGTGTTGGAAATGGTTATTGGATTTCAGTGTTGTGGGATTGAACTTTGATTTTGTGGTGCTGAATCTCACTAAGCACTCATCCTATCTGGTATACAATGCATCTCTATACTTCAGCCCTACTGTTCAGAAGCAATACAAAGACAAGTACGGTCAAAATGAGGTTAGTTCCTCGTATAACCAGCTTATAAATACTAATTCAAAGCTTATAACTTTTATATTTAAAAACCATAGTAAATTCCATTTGTGTTTCAGATGATACCTGTAGCAGCAAATGATGTTGCTTTCTCATCTCATGCTGTTCTACTCACTGCAACTACCTTGTTCCAGATTGCTATCTATGACGTATCATAATCTTTTTTCGACTGAGATTTATGTACTTTCAATTTTTTTGTTCTTTTAATTTCTGGGTTATTGTTGAAATTTCTTATTGTCGTTTGTTATTGTAGCGTGGAGATCAGAAGGTGTCCAAAATAGCTTGTGGAATTGTGTGCATTGTTTGGTTAATTGTTGCAATATGCTTCTTCAAAACTCTGTCCACACACTATTGGCTCTGGCTTCTCTCTGTATTCAAGTTTGTTGTGCTTTCTTAACTTATTTCCCCCTATTCGAGCTACCTTCTATGACATCAATTTTCTACGCTTAACTTCACAGATATATGTTACATGATTGAATTCCATGATGCATCAATGTTTATTTGAGATTGATCTCCTTCTAATTAACTCTGTTTTTTTAACCTTGAATCTAATCAACTCTGTTGAAATTAACCATTTTGCAGTGTTGTTCAAGTTTGTTTGACGACGATTAAATATATTCCTCAGGTCAGGATTTATTTGATTTAGTATTCAATTTTGTATTCAGCTTCTTTTTATTTAAGTTGTACTGCAAGGAACATGTTTACCAAACTTTATGTTGAAAATCATATTTTTGATGATGAAAACTATGAGGACGACAACAAACCTTATCCAACTAAGTGAAGTTAATTCGTTAACTATACAGATCACTCAACATCATTGTTCTTTATAAACAACCAACTCTTTAGATTATCATTCATTGATAAATTCCATTTAATAACTTTATCAAATGTCATTCTTGGCCTTTCTCTACTGCTCTTCATACGACTAAAGACCACATGCTCCTTTGGAATAACTTCTTTACCCATATCCGTTCACATAAATGTGAAAGCTTTTACTCATTTAACATAACATTTGGATGTAGCTGCTGTAGCTCATTTAACACTGTATTTGAGCCATACAATGCATTACTTTCTGATAACAACTTAATTTTAGCACAATACTATCTTTTATCCATGTCATGGGGATTTCTATAGAGTTTTATGTTTGTTGTTGAGTACCTAAGATTGCCTGTATCTTTTATTCAAGATTCAGACTACCTATAATCATAGGCGAAGTTTGAAAAACATATTTCTAACCTGATCTAAATGCATAATCTGCTTTAGAATCTTTTCTTACATGGCTTTGATTTTGTTGAAGATTGTTCTTCATTCTTTTGGTTGGGGACTACTGTTGACACATAATGTATTGGCCATGGCCATTTCCACTTGTAATTAATGAGTTGTGAATGCAGGCTGTCATGAACTTCATGAGAAAAAGTACAGAAGGCTGGAGCATTGAGTACACTTTACTTGATTTTTCGGGAAGCATTGGAAACTATGCTCAAATGGTCACGCAGTCGATAGATCAAGGTTTGCATTGACATCTCCTTTAGTTTTATAGCATGAATTATGCTGAGTTTACATTATATTAGTGACAAAATTTCAAATCTCAGGTTCCTGGATGAACATCTATGGAAATATAGGAAAAGTAATGCTATCTTTGGTATGGATCATTCTCTCACCCTAATGTATATGGACTGACTATAAAGCTTTAATGGTGATGTATTTTGGCAATTGCAGGTTTCTATATCGTTTGACACTCTGTTCATGATCCAACATTATGTGCTGTATCGGCACAAAAAAGGCCCAAATGCAAAGACTGCCCCAGAAGTTGAGATGGCCAAGTCTATTGATAGACCAATGGTAAAGAATGTCTAGTATTTGTGGTGGTTCATAAGTCAGCTTTGAATGAAATCATTCTCTAGAAATGTTAACCCATAGATCTAAGAAAAGTTTTAGAAAGGTCGGTATTTTATATAGTTTACGGATTATTCTGATGAATTGATTTGTATGCCTCACAGGAGACTACCAAAGTGATTGAGCAAGGTTAAAATAAGCCCATTATAATAAAGATTACTGAAAACTTGTAAGAAGATGGGAGAAAAGTTAGTATAGTTTGAGGCAGCATATTTTAGAGCCCAAAATACAGTCATACAATTACCCCTCCGGTTCTTAATATAAGATATATTTACTTAATTTGATTAGATTAAGGAAGTTAGTTAAGTTAGTTAATATGACTTATATTTTCTAAAATACCCTGCTCATCTTCCTTAATTTTCTCCTTCCCTCTCCTCCTTAATTATTGTTGAGAGAGTGGACAAATTTAGAAAGGATTGATAAATATGAAAATTGTGTCTAATATTTAAGATCAAGATAAGATCAACTCCCTAAATATGTCTTATACTAAGAACCGGAGGAGTATTTAGTAGAGTATATCTTAAAAACATGCACATATATCCTTCAAATTTTAATGCTATCAGCTTTCATGAAACTCTAATTACATTGCTTTTCTACTAAATTTTTTCACAACGAGGGTAACTTAATATTATGATATCTTATTGTTCAAGGAAAAAAGGCCTAAGTTATCTTCTTCCCTAATGTTTTAGACTCAGTATCTAAGATTTATACCAACGGCTCCCTGAAAATAAGGGTTATAGACAGTGCGCATGAGAAGATATAGTATCAAGAAACTTGGTTTTATTCAGTAGAAGTTCCAAGTGACATTACTAGTATGCTTTGAGTATGGTGTAGACATAGTTAATACTGGGGCACTAATTCCATGATCTATGGTTTTCAGATGAAAAGTTTTAAAAACATTTCTTATGGAATCTGAAGGTTCACCAAATAACAGGCAAATATATTCAAGCATTGACAGAAATTATGTTGATGACTTTCCATATTTAGTGACATTTGATATAATCATTAGGAGTTATTTGGGGAGTCATCATCACATTTTAGGGATATTTTGATTCATTTTCTGCAGAATTGGGCGCAATGATATTTTTGTGAATTATTGGTAAACATAGATAAAATTGAGTACAGATTGGTTTAAAGCAGGAAAATATTCTTTTTGATTGGATTTCTTATGGTAATTTCAGGAATTACTATTGAAGGAAGTGGAGATAGAAGAAATTGAGAAGATGCCTCTGGTGCCATAGCACTAGCCTTGGGAGGCCTCAGCTCGATACTGGGGAAACAATGATTGTGCTCTCTGGTGTTGTAGCACTATACTTGTGGTTCTGTAGTACCATCGCAGACCTAAAACGCACTTGAGTACTATAATCACTGCTAACATTGAACATAGTTAATGCCCAATTGGATTGTTGGACCAATTTTTTGTGGGAACGATAATCTATTCACTATTTTATTACTTGATATGGCTTGTGCTCTTGTAGAAATTAAGTTTTAACACGTTTTGTGCCTATTGTATGTGTTCAAGGTGGAAGACATATACGCCTTTTCCTTGTTCTTTAGGCGTCTTCTTACCGTATTTTTTTTTTTGGTGATATGTCTTCTTACAATTTTATTCATACAACAATTCAGGCTATCTGTTGAGGAATATTGGCTAGTGAAGCCTGAACCTTCTCTGAGAATGAGATTGAGAGGTCAACCATATAACCTTGCAAATACTTCTCACAAGCTGCTAAGTCATAATGGCCATGTCCACACATTGCTGCCAGACTGACCTTGGCCCCTCCAGTCTCTATACAACGAAGAGCTTCCCTGATAGTTGCTGCTATAGTATGAGTAGGTTCATCAACCTGCAAACCTGGCAAACAGTATCAACCCTTCAAGAGCTATCGGATAACGGCCTGGTGTAGTAAAAACATGATCGAGCACACTTCCCAGGCACTAATTGGCATTTCTTGCTGCAACCTCTACAGCTTCTGATATGGCTATTCCTATTCCAGGGCTTGATGGGTCCTTTTCAAGGATTCTTTCACCCGCTTCAGTGATTGTAGATGGAGATGGGAGTACTTTTGCATCCCAAGTCTGCATCATCAATCTCTGGTATGGTTTTAAATCAAAAGATGCACAAACTTTTTTGCTTGTCTTGCCATGCATCAAGGCATCAACAATGCACAAAAAGATCACCTTGACAAAAGTATTGTTTGTCTAGTAATTTGGGCATCTGAGGCTTGTTTGTCTATATTTGGGTTTCAAAGGTTTGTGTATGTTCAAAGAGATGGGAGGGTTGTGTCGTTTGGTATGGAGTGGGAATAGTAGTTTAAACTTTGTAGTGGAAATAATTTGTGACGCATTCTTTCTTGCGACCAAGTTTTTGATTTATTAAAAAAATGAGGCTTTGGGTCAAGATATGATGAGGTTTCCTGTGAAAAAGCATGTTAGAAATTATGATAAAACCATTCATGGACCATCATTTATCAGATTATGTTTGTTGAAATGGTTATTGACACTAAGCATATAGTCACTTAAATAGAATTTTTACTTTTTTGAATGTTTACAAGAATTGTAATTTGAGAATGATATTCTACTTTCCTAGTTGCACGGTACTGATAGGAACTTTATAACACCCGATATTTTTCGATTGAACAAGTCCTATGTAGTCATCTGGAAAAAATATTCATCAGTATAGTGCACTACTTGGGACCTCAACACCCCAATGCTTATTCAGACTACAAAAAGGATATTGTTTTTATTATACTTTTTATGTCCTATCAAAACACAAGAACACGGCCCTTTCTTAGTTATAAAAAAGTCCTAGTTGTTCTCAAACTTCTTTTTAATGCCCACTTTCACTGACACTTCAGTCTTAAGGATTTCTCATTTGAAAGAAAAGCCTTTAATTTGACTGTTACTCAATTGTATTTTTCTGTTGAGACAGAAGAGAAGACTGAGAAAAGATAAATTCCTATGCAAGCTAGCTTTTTTTTTAAAAAAAAAAAAAAATTAAAGGGATAGGCACTAACATACTCAGGTGATAAGCGGAATCAAACACACAACCTCCCACTTATAGAGAAGCTTAAATGTTAGTAGAGTACAAAGCCATTAGCTCTAAACAAGCTATCTTTTTTTTTTTTTTTTTTTTTTGGACATGTTCTAAACAAGCTATCTAACTACATGGGTTATACATAAAAACAAAACTTTATTTAGGCAACCCATAGTAGATAAGCATATGCTTTTGTTTTTGTTTTTTTTTTTTAAAGGTTCATGAAGAAGCCTCTATGAAGAGCTTCATGAATGCAATTTGTATAATTAGGAATCTTGTTCTCCATCATATATATAATAATCAAAACAACTTTTATAATGCTTTGGTAAAAAAGAGAGTGAAAGACATAGAATAGTGAATAAAGGCTGAGATAATTCTTTCCTCTAGCCTCTGTTTATTGTAAATGTGGTTACAAAAGAATCTGCACCATACACGTGGTATGAGAAAAGATATATAAAAAATATGCAATCTGAATATATCAGTACAGAGATTATATCTATTACAAAATACTAATTATGTATTAGCTCTAACATTCCCCCTCAAATGAGAGGGTGTGGGACACAGATTGAATTTGCTCCTAAACTGTATAAATTGAGTATGTGATAAAACCTTTGTCAGGCAATCAGCAGTATGGTGTGATGAAGGAACATAGCAAATATCAATGTGTCCACAAAATACTTGGTCGCTAATAAAATGCACATCAATTTCTATATATTTACTACGCGCATGTTGAACAGCATTTGATGCAAGAGCTTGAGCACTTAGATTGTCACATCATATAACAGAGGGTCTTCAAATGAATAAGCCTCATTCAGCTATTGAAGAACACAACCATTTAATCTCTACTGCTCCATTAGACAAGGACTGATACTTTGACTCTGTACTAGACCTTGAAACAGCTTTCTGTTTCCTACAAGACCAAGAAACAAGTGTGCCTCCTAAATACACACAATAACATGCCATGGATTTGCGGTCATCAAGATTGGTTGTCCAATCAACATCTGTGAAGGCCATTAATTGAAGAGACCTAACTGGTTTAATATGTAAACCAAAGTGATAAGTACCCTTAAGATACCTTAAAATTCTTTTAACCCCTTGAAAATGAACATCTATAGGTCTAGACAATAATTGACTAAGTTTGTTAATAGAATAAGTTATATCGAGCCTTGTGGTAGTTAAGTACTGAAAAGACCCTATTGCTTTTCTGAAAACAGAAGGATCAGACATAACTTCACCATTTAATGTAGAAAATTGGTGTCCTGTAAGTCTGTAACCATAGGAGTTGGAATAGGGGCACAATCAAACATATTAAAGCGCTTCAGTAAGTCCAATGCATATTTTCCTTGATTTACATAAATTTCAGTATTATCACGATGAATCTCTAAGCCAAGGAAATAATACAAGGGGCCCAAGTCCGTAAGAGAGAAAACAACATTCAACTTGATAATAAAAGCTTTTAACAAAATCAAAATTATTCCTAGTAATAAGAATGTCATCAACATAAATGATAATAAATACCATGAGATTTTGAGTTTTGAGAAAGAACAAGGAGATATCACTCCAAGCATTTTGGAAACCCTACTGTATCATAGTGCATCGGAAACGCTCAAACTAAGCACGTGGCGCCTGCTTGAGTTCGTAAATTGCTTTCACAAGTTTGCAAACGTGATTTTGGCAAACATCCAAACTTAGGTTTTAAACCTAGGTTTGCGCAACCCGAGACAAAACTTCTTTCACACACTTATCTCGTAAGTCGTAAAAGCTATTAAAAAAAGCTAATACAAATACACACTTAGGTCTTCCAGAATATTTGAACCCCTCTGATTGGCACATAAAAACATCTTCCCTCAAATAACCATTCAAAGATGCACTGTTGATGTCAAGCTGGCGAATTTCCCAATGAAATGTTACTGCAATTGTCAACACCAACCGGATTGTTGTGGGTTTTACAACTAGGCTGAACGTTTTGCCATAGTCAATGCTAGCAGCTTACTGAAACCCTTCAGTGACAAGCCGTGCTTTGTGTTTTAGGATAGAACCATTAGATTTACATTTGGTCTTGAAGGCCTACTGACAATTCACGAGTTTTTGACCTTGATAAGGGATCAACAACCATGTATTCATCTTTCATCGCTTTTCACCAGTGAACCGAGGCAAGGGCTTCAGAGACAAATCGTGGTTTAGTGGCTTAAAAGAGAGATGTGGGAGTCTCAATTTGGAATAAGCCAACAAACAAGTATTTTGGTTTGACAATACCCACCTTTGCTCGGGTTACCATTAGATGACAATTCTCATTCATAGGTATTGGACAAGAAATTTGGACTTCACGTTGGGCCTGTATTGGACCAGAACTTTAGACTGCAACTGAGGGTGAAACGGGGACCTAAGAAACACTTGGGTAATTTGTAGGTATCGAGGAAGTAGATGGTGAAGGACTCGTCTGATTATTTGACGATGAACCAGAGGGCGGAACAGTAGCTGATATAGAGGTCACATTAGCAGTATGGTCCTAAGTAGTAATGGCCATCGGAATCAGATGATCTGTCTTAACAAAAGAGGATTGCCAATTGGAAGAATAGAAGTCTCAAAAACCACATGTCTAGAAACATAAATACGCCCAATGGGACTCAAGCATTTAAATCCTTTTTGCCAGGAAGCTGGACCAAGAAATATACATCTCTGACTATGAAACTCAAGCTTGTGAGCATTGTTTGGTTTCAAACAAGGCTAACATGTACAACCAAATGGTTTCAAAGATTGATACTCCTAGTTCTGGTTTGTATAAACAAAACAGAGGTGATAGGCCTTTGTCGAGCAAGCTAAAGGCATATTTGCATGTGCTAATAAGGTCAAGCCCACTTCAATAACGTGATGGTGCTTTCGCTTTGCATGACCATTTTGTGCTGAGGTATATGGACAAGTAAAACACATAATTATACCGGTAGCATCGGCAAGAGGAATGAGAGGTTTATATTAAGTTCCATTATCACACTGAATAGATTTAATCTTGGTATGAAAATGCTTGAATGCTATATAATAGCCTCTCCCTTATGTTTAAGAGGATACAACCATGTGCATCTACTAAAATCATCCATAAAATGAATATAATAGCGGTAACCATATAGTGACTGAATAGGTGAGGGACCCAAAGATCAGTATGAACAAGCTTGAAAGGGGAAGAAGCATGAGAAACATAAACTGAAAATGGTAATTTCTTTGATTCGCCACATTGACACGCTTTACAAACAAAATTTTCATTGATTTTCACATTGACATTGCAATTATTCAAAACTTGTTCGACAATCCTATTACTCGGACAACCAAGCTTGTAGTGGCAACTAAGAAATTCATCATTACCTTCTAAAGCTACTACCACATGTGCTTGAGCATTTGAAACCATACTACGCATTGGATACAACCCCTGTCTTGGAGTTCCTTTCATTAGTAGATGCCTTGTTTCCTTGTCCTTTACATTGCAACTATCATTAGAGAAAGTAACTGCAACTTGATTATCTTGAACAAGTCTATTCACACTTATCAAATTTTTAGTAGCATGTGGCACAACTAAAACATCTTTAAGATGAATATTAGAGTCAGAACATGGGATAGAAGCAAATCCTATACTGTGAATTTTTGCTTTATCACCAGTGCAAGTAAACAAGTGTGACTTACCAACTGGATTCACATTATCAAGCTGTGTAGAATTAGGAGTAACATGGTGGTTAGCCCCACTATATACCAGTCAGGATCTGCCACAACCTGAGAATCGGCATAGTAAGCTTAAGGTGAGTAATGTGACAGTGGCCGAAAAGTTCGATCGAAGCAACGATAGCAATCGGCAACCTTATGACCAGGGCGATCACATAGATCACAATACAGGCGTCCACCATTATTTCTATTGTTGTTGTTATAGCGATGATCACTAAAAGGTGTCCTCGAGTGTTACGACCACCTCTCCAGGCACCTCGTTCTGAAGAGTGTCCAGTCTCAGTACCTCTAGTAGCTATATTAGCTGAAGGTTGAAGAGGAAGAGAGGAAAGTTGATTCAGGTGCTTTAAGTGACTCTCAAAGGCTACTAAGGCAGAATGGGCTTCGGCTTCAACCCAAGTGAGACGGACTCGGTCAACAAACTTAACTACAATCGCATTGTATTTAGCATCCAAGCCGTTTAGTGTATGGGGAATGAGCTCGTCAGTGGAGATAGGAGCTCTAGCGAGTGCCAGTTGATTGGCGGTGGTCTTCATCTTTGCCAAGTATTCGATCATAGTCATAGAATTCTTCCTCGTATGATGGAGTTCAAATTTGTAAACTATAACTTGAGATTCAGAGTGTCAACAAGTTCAGGGCCGTCCAGTAGTGAAGAAGTTGAGAGAGTCGACATCTTGTGTCATAGTGTTTCGGAGCCAACCCACAAGCATTCGATCAACCACATACCAATCTTCGAACTCAGGATTTGGAATGATTTCCTGAGTACCTGGTAGCACACGAGTCATGGTCAAAATAGAACTAGTGCCATTGATGTGTGACTGTAGATGGTTCCCTTTGATGGGAGGGAGTACGACAGACTCCCAAACTAGAAAATTGGTCCAATAATCCAACTTGATGGGCGTGGTTTGGCTAGAGAAGTGAAACAACAAGCAAGATTTGGTAATGGATGAAAAGGTAGCATCGTCTATGGTATGCAAGGAGAGCAATATGGTGGAAGAAGACAATGTATGCTCTGATACCAAGACAGAAAAAGACAGAGAATAGTGAATAAAGGCTGAGATGATTCTTTCCTCTAGCCTCTGGTTATTATATAGCTTAGGAGTGTAATAGAATGTGGTTACAAAAGAATATGTACCATACACGTGGTGTGAGAAAAGATATACAAAAGATTTGCAATCTGAATATAGCTGCACAGAGATTATATCTATTACAAAATACTAATTATGTATTAGCTCTAATAAAAAGTGACCATGGAGCTTCCAAATACATGAATACAACCTCATGAATGAAGTTTCTCTTGAGACTCGAAATGATCAGTTTTCACAGAGCGCTCATGGTTGCATAACAACAAGTCTCCATTTTTGAGCAATCCTTAATAGTTACGTCCCTACAAGATGGCATCTCAAACTGGTAATTACTGGAGCAGAAACATTTAAGATTGGGAAGACGATAAAGTGTCAGCCACCTCAGTTTTGGGAATACAATATTCTTGTTCTTGGCCTTGTTGAACTCTTCTTCTTCCTCTTTTATGACTATCTCCTCTATCTGCTCACATTCATAAACTGATAGCTCTTGCAGTAGCACAAGGGTCCTGGCTATGGAAGGAGGGAACACGCTTCTTAAACCATCACAGCAACCAATGTTTAGCTTTTTAAGATTCTGAAATCCTAAGACTACTTCACCATGGTTTTTCCATATGTGCATTAGTTTTGGTAGAGAGCACAAATGCATTTCTTGGAGATTATATTCATACAGTGTCATGGCATCAGCATGCTCTTCATCTTCATTTGCTTCTGCTGCTCCTTCTGATTCAAATATCTCGACCAGTGAGCAACATTCTCGGACCTTGAGCTGTTTCAAATGTTGCAGTCTATGTAGCATGTTGGATGGAACACAGTTCAACAGCTTTTCACAACCTTCAATAACCAGTTCTGTTACCCTTGCTAAGTAGCCAAGTAGGATTTCATCTTGCTCAATCCAATTGATTGTCTCTGATCTTTGAAGTGCCGCCTGAAAATGCAAAGATATTGTCATGTGGATGAAAAAACCTACGACTCTTCAATTTAAAGAAGAAATTTTATTCTCCATTGTTTTTCCTCACATAGATTGCCTAGTTTGCCCTGTAAAAGGTTATAAACGGAATAGTTGTATGCTGATTATAGAAATAGTGTAAATTGTAAATATTTCCCATTCATCTTATTCAAAATCGTATTATTCTCTTTGCAAATGCACATGGAGTAACCATTATCCTTCATAAAATTAGAATAAGCTGCATTGTACAGTAACTTTTCCCTCTCAATTTTACTAACATCATGCTCCCCTATCGTCAAACCTAATGTGAACCCCACATAAATTTTACTTTAATTACATATACCTTTATTTTTTTTAAAGCTTACATAAAATAACGAGCAAGTTATGTGAACTTTCCCTAAATTTTTGTTGAAATCACACAATTTCATTTCATTCATTTTCAAAGTATGTACAGATGAATATTACAAAAAAATAAAATAAAATAAAATAAAATAAAATAAAATGGAGGTCTCTATAATATCTACACAATTTAGAGACTTGTATGACTTGTTTTTGATTTTTTTTATCTTTCTAAAGAAATTTGTATGAGGTTTGAAAACAGAATAAATATCTTTGTAATTTTATCAAAATTCAAGGAAGGCTCATAAAATTTACATTTTACTTTCAAATGAAAGCCGTGTATATTTTCAAAATAGAATGGGTCTCCAAGAAATTTTAACAAAATTTAGGATATGTCCATGTCAATAAAATTTCAAAGAGGAACAAATAAGAAATTCCATGGAGAATGAATACACATTATGGTTACCTTAAAATCTCCTGAATGAGCTTGAATTGTCAAATTAAGGTCTCCTATGATGTCTACATACTCATAGGATCCTTTATATATATTAGGAAGCTTTGGTGTGCTTACAGCTCCATAGGAAAAGGTCGTCATCTTGGGACATTTTTCAATTACCATTTCTTCACAGAATGGAAGTTCAAAGTCTAAACTTTCTGAGCAAAAACATTTAAGGTTGGGAAGATGACGAAGCTCCAACTTGTTCAGCAATGGAAACAATAATATCTCAGATTTATTTGCTCCTTCATTTTCTTCTTCAGCTTCCTTCATGACTATCTCCTCCATCATTTGACAACTATATACGCGAAGGTGCTGTAGTTGGACAAGACTTTTGGCCATAGAAGGTGACAATATACCCTTCAAATTGCCACAGTATTCAATCTTCAATATTCTTAGCTTATGGAAATCCAGAATCTCTTCATGATTTTTCCACATGTGAATCAACTTAGGTAGAAAATGCAAGTTCATGACTTCTAGCTCATAGTGTATTATGCTATGCCTCTTCTGTTTGTTTTCTCCTCCTGATTCAAACACTTCAATCAGTGAACCACAGTCTTTCACTGTGAGGTTCTTCAGATTCTGAAACAAGTGTATCACATTGGATGGTACTAGAGTCAGTAAACTCTGAAAGCCTTCAACAGTCATCTCTGTTTCTTTCATGAAGTAGCTTAGCATGCCCTGTTCTTGCTTGAGCCAGCCAAGCGTCTCTGATGTTTGAAAAGCCAACTGCAAAACTCACATTCACAAGTGTCAACAAAAATATTTTTTTATCTTATTAAAAACGATATTTGAAGAAAATTGAAGAGTTTTGTAGGAAATTAAATTCTTGTATGGACATGAGCTGCTATAAAGGTGTTAAGTAAAGAACAAAATATAAGCAATTAAAGAACTTGAATCTTGCGATGTTATACTCTAGGATATATAACTCTTAAGTGCTGAAGTTATTGCTTTTGGCTTGGACAAGCCTCTGGAGTAGCCATAACCACATAAGAATTGCTCTCCTGTTGCTTCCACTAGATGATGAAAAGAACATAACAAGTAAAGGGGTTTGTTTTCATCCTAAATACAAGAACTCAACCCATTGTGCCTCCCAAATATATAATTTTTTTTTTCAAACTATACTTATTGATTGCACATGTTATAGAATTTCATTAATGGGCATATTGATAAAAAGTGGTATTTTAGGGAAACCAACACACATTTGTTACAAATAACTATCGAGCTAGAGGATCAGAGGAGGGAATACAGATTTTATAGATAAGAAAGGATGCAAAGAACCAGGCTTACAATTCCTTTGGAAAGTTGAGCAGTGGTGTTCATATCTCCCATCCATATGATCTTAGTAAGGTTTCCAACTTTCATTGTAATACCTTTTAGCTTTGGAGTGTTTGAAAATCCATTTGAGAATACCTCCATCTTATGGCAATTTCCAAAACATACTTCTTGTAGCAATGGGAAATCTAAGTCATAGGAACCATGACAGAAGACTTCAAAGTTGAACAGGCGTTCAAGTTTCAGACGCTGCAATCTAGGGAACACAATCTTCAAAAAACTTCCCTGAATCTCTTCTTTCGATGCTACTATTTCCTTTATGTTCTCACAATCACATATCTCTAGTTCTTGCAGATGCACAAGACTTGCTGAGGATGATGGAGAGAACAAACAGCTAATTCTTTTGCATTCCTTTATCCCAAAGTATGTTAGATGTGAAAACCGAAAGCAGTTTATAAAAGGACCATTCATTATCATTCTCTGTTCATCATATGCAACCTACAAAACGAAGATTTTATTGTAACATTTCATCTTTCATTAAACTACTTCAAAACAGAAATGAGGATCTATATTTGTACTTTAAACTAAAATGACATCTCTATCATTCTATTATATCTATTCCATGTTACATTAAAAACACCAAAAATTTAGCTATCATATTTACTTTACATTAAAATCACTCATGAATTAATTGTTGAATGTGATAATTAGCTATCTAAACCTTAATTTCTGCTGCCACTGCATATCACGAGTAACACCACTGAAACTACAACCAAAAAGTAATGGAATTATCTGTACTTAGATACATCCATAGTTATGCATAGCAAAATAGCTTTGATTTTAGAGAGAATCATCATGAGGCCCCAAGTTTGGAATATAATCACCAAAAAGTTTCACAACAAGCGAGCAAAATGAAATGAAAAATTCTAGAGCAAGAAATGAAAACAGGTCTATACTATTCACTTGTTATTAAGACTTTTTGGTGATTGCATTCATTTTTTGATACCTCAGTGATTTCTCTTGATTTTTGATATAGTTTAGGATTTTATAATATAAATAACTTCTATTTTATAAAATATATATGGGTGCAATTGATAAGCATAGATTTTTACATTTTTTTTATTTAACAACTTAAACCCCCCCCCCCCCAAAAACTGAGGACGGGACCCATACCCCCTATTCTGGTCACTCTTGGTGTATACTTTGCAGTTAAACAGGTGTATATTTTGGATTATGTTTGATTTACAATATTTTAATTAATTTTTATATATTTTCCTCTGTACACTCAATTATAGGATAAAAAGGAATTTTGTTACAAAATCTATTCACATTCTATTTTTATTTTGAGGAAAATTATTAAAACAAAAGAGAAAAGGAGAGAAGAAAATTAGAAAAGAATGAAAGGAGAAAAAATGGTGCAGGTCCCATATGGAAGGGAGGGTTAGGATATATTAAGTGCAGAACATTATAAGTAAGTACCCCTTAGAATCAATTAGAAAATTTTAGGAATAAGGATAACTATAATTGCAAAGAGTTAGCCCAGAGTGCAGTTTGGTCATCCCAACAGATAAAATTCAATCTTTGTTAATTGCATAAAACTTTATTTCTTTTTATTGTTATAACTAAAGCAATGCCATATGCTTGTGGGACCGATCACATGCATAAAATTTTTAATGAATGGGTATATATTTAACTATGCAAAATAATAATATACCTAGAAACAAACGAGAAATAAATGAACTTTTAGCTATTTGGTACCTGATCTTGTTGATGGTTGTTGCTTGCTCTGTATTTTTCTGAAGATGGTTGTTCAGGAATACAAGGTTGGTAGCAGAAGCTCACAAGATTTGGTAAATGGCTTAAAGTAAGAGACTGTACTTGATCAAATGAAGTCAGGTCTGTTCTCCACTCTCCTCCATTCTTGATGAGAACTTCTAGCATTCTGCAATTAACAATGCTAATTCTCTTTAGGGATGGGAACTCTAACACGAATGATTCTTTGGAGATGGATGTTGCATGACTTGGTAATGCATTCTCAAAAACTTCATGGGAGCTTGCATGATGAGAAAATACAACTGAGCCATCTTCTTCACTTTTGACTAGTTGCTCTACCATCATACAGTTTGATATCTTCACATCTTGCAATTTAACAAGAAGCTTTGCTATGGAATGAGAGAACAGATATCTTAAATTGTGACAAGCTTCTAAGCTTAGCAGTGTGAGGTTGTTGAAGCCCGTGATTTCCACTGGACTTGTCAACATGGGCTTTAGTTTAACTATACAGTTTATAGTAGCATTGGAATGTTGGTTTTGTTCAAGCTGGAATATGACATCTAGTGAATCCCAGCCTTTGACTTGAAGTTGTTCCAGATTTGGCATGCAGGACCTCATTTCTTCTCTAGTACATAATTCATTGACATCAGAAGAGATATGGTCTCTCATCAAACTAGCCTGAAGAGAAATTTGGTCAGTTCAAATGAGACACTAATATAAGAAAGGGGGGAAAAGGACAGTGTGTGATAGAAAATATGGAAAAACTTATCATAAAAGAAATTGATGTTTTAATTTATTTTGGCTAGTTGCAAGTGGATCAAGCAAGCGGGTTTATTCTACTTTATTTTTGCAAGCAAGCGAGTTTATTTTATTTTATTTTTACAAGTGGAATATTTTTAACTATTTTCAACAAGTAGGTAGCAAGTGTGATATTTAAAATTATTTCCATCAAGTGGGAGATTCCATAAAGGGAAAGAAACCTTAGCCTATAAATAGAGGCTATCTTGTACGTTGAAAGCAAACTTTTGGATGAATGAAAATATGTTTCCTTGATCAGATTTTGGTCTCTCTCAATACTTCCTTATGTTCTGTCTTCTCTCCCCCTCAAATTTCTGTCCCCCCGGGCCCGGTTTCTGTATTTCTCTCCCAAATCGCTCTATTTGCATCTGTCCAAGTGTGTGTGAGTGTACGTTGCATTAGTGTGTTTATAGATATGTACATGTCGTGTCTTAGTTTCCCCTTTAATCAATATTGTAGAGTATTTGTCACACAGAAAAATATGGAAAATAAACTGTCAGACTTCTTTAGCAGGTTATGAGATTAACAATTCCTTGAGCTTTGAAGGAATATGAGCAGACTTGATTGATTAGTATTTAGTACAGAAACAGAAAGACAAGTATTTACACATTTGATTAATTAGTTGATACCTGGTTGCCAATCTTTCCTGCTCTTTGGAAATTTGATTTGGCCATTGAATTAGAAATGTCAATGTTTGATGGGGTGAATCCAAGGCAACAAGGGAAAAACCTTGAAGCGCTGAAACCAATATCTTGGAGGGTAGAATCTGAAAAGGAGTTACTGAGATTCTCTTGTTTTGGTAGTTTTTGAATTGGCATTGAAGATATCTTCAGCTGGGCACATCCTTCAATGCATAAATATCTCAGAGATGGCCAGGCTAGTTCATAACAATCTGGACAAATTCTCACAAGGCTTGGGAGATCCTTAAGTGTCAAAGAATCTAACTTGGCAAACAAAAGAGTTTTTACTTTCTCCTGTTCTCCTCCATCATCATCATCCCCAACAACTTTTTCCATCAGTTGGCAACTGTGTATCACCAGCTTCTGAAGCTGTGTGAGTGTTCTTGCAATGGTGGGAATGAAGACACTTCTTAAAGCATCACATTTCTTAATTTTGAGTGATCTCAAGTTCTGAAAGCCTTGACTATAACTTGGAACATTACTCCAAATATGTCTTAACTTGCTTAGCCATGATATATCTATTTCTTTGAGTTGAGAAAATAACATAGAAATTGCCTGGCCTTCCATTTCTGACTGTTTTAAGTCAAAGACAGTATCTATCAAAGAGCACTCAAGTAATAAGATTTTCTCCAGTTTTGGGAACTGGGGCATCCATTTGGATTCAAATAATGTACCACCAATGTGAACAAATTCATCAGTAGCTCCTAGTATTGAGTTGGACTCTAGCAGATGTTGACCATCATCAAGCTTCTGTTCTTCTCGAACCTGTACAAATCCATTTGCTGCCCTATTTAACTCACCAATTTTATGAGATGGAGTGTGACATCACTTAGAGACTTTGTGCAATAAGATCAAATGAATCAACTTTTATTTAACTCGCTAGTTAATGAGCCAACTCATAAGTTAGGCGGGTTATCCCATTTACAACATTGTATTTCTATGAACCTCCAAAATAAACAATATCTCCCAAGTTAATAATACATCATAATATTAAAAAGATAATCCTAAATTAAATTTTAAAAAAATATCTTAAATTCCATTATTCTTGATTCCAAGTTCATGATTTTGCATGTTAAAACTATTGCTACAAGACAAGATTCAAAACTTCTTGAAGTTTAAAACATTAGAATGATGAATTCGTTTTATGCACCATTCAAACTATTAATGTCACTTAACTAAAATATATGGATTCAAATAAAAGGAAAAAAAGTGACATAGTAATTAATGTGAATCATAAATTTAATATATAAGAATTATAATCTTAATATCTATATGAGTTGGTATCTGTAATCATCTAGGAAAGATTAAAGTAATCAACACAACACATTTCTGCAAAACCAATGAGGAATTCATTTTATGCACAATTTAAACTGTCTTACATATACAACATGTGAAACATGATATGTGGAAGATATGCAAGAAAGTGATAATTAATAAGAAGAAAAGCATACCTGAGAGTTTAGTAGATGAAGCTCATTCTTATGATCTGGTATAGCGAACCCAACAAGGCTAGGGAGTTCTTGTAGCTTCAGTTCCACTAAATTTGTGAACTTCATTACTGAATTCTTGTCATGGATTTCTTTGGAGACAATACATTGAAGCCCATAGCATTCAGTCACATGCAAGCCTTGAAGCATTCTAACACTTGACCCCAGAGATGGTGAAAAGATATACTTCAACTTGTTGCAGAATTCTACTTTCAGATCTCTCAAGCTGCCAAAGCATTGGCAAGAGTTTGAGGTGAAACTCTTGGCATGGCATATCTCTCTTAAATTGTCCAAATTGTGCAGAGACAATGATTGAAGCAGTGGGAAGACACAACTTGAAGCATAGACACTTTCATCTGTTAAATACTTCAGATCATTGCAGAACTCAACGCTGAGATTTCTTAAGAGTGGAAAACCTTCTTCATCCAACTCATAGAGCATGTTTTCTAATTGTTTCACATTCCCAAGGTTGAGAACTTCAGATTTCTTAAGTAACTGTTGAATTGCCACATTCTCTTTAATGTCCTTATAGTACAAACTGTCTAATTTAAGGATGTTAGGGTGTAGATATCCCCGACGAACAAGGCCATGAGAAAGAGTAGTAGGGTCTCTCACATAGATCCAGAACTTAACCAAGTTTTTGAATTCCAAATCTTTTGGAAAAACATGAATTCCTGTTATTGAAATCTCTAGAACTTTTAGCTGATGAGAAAGAGATTTGAGCTCTGCAAGAATGGAATTCTTTTCCACCCAATGAAAATTCCTGACTCTAAGATAAAGTTCTTCTAAGTTAGATAAGCTAGTTAGAACCCCAGAAGACATTTGACCAAGATCATTGCATTCTGTCAAATCCAACAATCTTAGAAGGTTAAGTTTGCCTATTTCTACAGGCAATTCTTTGATATTTGAGTGGGCAAAGCTTAACACTTCCAGTTTACTTAGCTCCTTACAGATTACCGATATGTCTCCGACCTGACAATCTTCCAGCCGTAAGGTGCAGAGGTTGTTGAGTGCTTGAAATGGAGATGAAATTGATGGAATGCACAGATTGCTTATGCCTAAAACCGTTAGCTTGCTCATGTTATGGAAGAAATTTTCTGAAATGGGTTCTCTTCTTTTTAAGAAAACTTGTAAAAGTCTAAGGTTTGGACACTGCAAAGTCATAGGATGCATCTTAATCTCATCAAACACGAATGAGATTGCACTATGATGCCATGTGAACTCCTTTGACACCTCTTGTCCAGCATCACATTTCACTGCAAATCCATGCTCTTCTTTGGATGCAATTGTCATGACAGTATCACGAACAACATCATGCATCTTCACACACTCATCCTCATTGCTGTCCAACAACAAAAACCGCTTCTTTAGAGTATCAACCAAGGTATGCACTCGATTCCTTGCTTTACACAAAGCACTTAGATCCTTAAACAAACCCAAGCCCACTCCATATCTGAGTAGAACTTCAATAGGAATGTCAAAGTCTTCTGGGAATAAGCAACAAAGCAAAAGGAGAAATTTAGCTTCTTCGTTGCCTAGAAAGTTATAGCTTAATTTGATACATGAATATATAGAATATTCTTGCATCTCTGAGAAGGAAGTTAGTGAAGACTTTCTCAGCTGATCAAGTGCATCCTCCCATGCATGCTTCTCCTTATTTCCTAGTGCTTTTCCTATTGTGACAATAGCAATTGGCAAACCTCCACATTCATTTGCAACCTCCTTTGCTATGTTATGGATATCAGCTTTGTCCGCAACATGACCACCTACTGTATCCCTGAATAGATCCCATGCTTCTTCTTTAGATAGAACTGGGATAGCAAAGTTCCTTTGACTTCTCATCCTGTGGCACACATCTTCATTTCTTGAGGTGAATAAGATTTTGCAGCCTTTGTGACATTGCTCATTTGAAGGAAGCCCGATCAACTTAAAATCCAGCTCTGTCCATACATCATCCAGCACCAGGAGGACCTTGTTGATCTTGTTAACCCTCTCAAACAATTGACATGCCCTTCCTTGCAGAGTTTCCTTATCAAATTTCAAGCCTAAGTTATCACCAATTTGACCTTGAATCTTTCTATAATCAGGAACTTGGGACACAACAGCCATTGACATATCATCAAACACCTTATCTGCTTCTAAAATTTTGATAAGCTCTTTCGCCAATGTGGTTTTCCCCACACCACCCATGCCACAAACGCTTATCCTGTGGAACTCATCACCCTTCAATTTCTCTACAATCTCTCTCATAATTGATTCTCTTGAAGCAAAGCTCTTAATGCCTTCTGTGAAAGTGGATCCTAGTGTTGGTAAAGGTCCAGGGTAAGATATGAACTCAAATTTTGATTCCTTCAAGGAAACAAGATCTTGTGTCATTTTCCTTGCTTTCTTGCTCAGTGAATAACGAAACACCAAATTTGGACACAACCCATTGAAGCATTTCTTGTTCTTGTTGACTAACTCAACATCATAGTACAATTTATGCGATTCAGTTTCTATAATGTTGTCCACTTGGTAGAGCCAGTGTTCCACGTTTGGGGCAATGTGACGTCCATTTCTTCTGTCTGCGTCGATTATTCCTTCAATCGCAAGCTTCCTGTTTTCCAAGTTGTTGTGTTCATTTTTCATTTTCTTGATATTTTTGTCATAGTGAATCAGATATTTGAATTGTGATGTGATTGGATCCACTAACATCTCCCCAAGTTTTGACACAATTCCCGTTCCGATTGCCACAAGAAACTCCATTTTGCTTTAGCTTGAACGTGTGCTTGTTACTCTACTCTATTAAGCCAAGCCCAAGCCACCCAAAAATACAAAAAGTTAGCAAAATCAATTCTTAGGTTCTTACAAGGTTTTAAGCAATTTACTAGGAGTTGGTTTTGGATTGAGGTTATTATAGACCAACACTTTTATTCACCCAATTCTCTCTCAATGGAAAGATTTATGCTCTAATTGTATGCATCACTAGCTAGTATTAAAAAAAAGTAATGGAAAATACTCACTCTTGCCCTAAATTTAGGATTAGATAAGTAATTTGTAAACATTAAGAAAATTAGCTAATTTAATTATTTGTAAAAAAAAAGTGGGTTAGTTTTCCTATAATATAACCATTTTAATCATCTGCTTTGCAAATTACTCCCTTAATGGAAAATCCCCTCAATATGTACCATCAATAAGAATAATTTCAAAAAATATTAAAAATTTAGGGACAAAAATGGATTGAGACATTATATATAGGATTACAACAAACTTCTCTACTAGTATTTATATTTAGAATCTAATAGCGTAATATACCAACAAGTTATCGGTTGATATGGTAAGCGGTCTTACTCTATAAGGAGGAGAACACAAGTTGAATTCACGAAGTACACTTGTTAGAATAGGCGAAAACTATTTTACACTCTAAACTTTGAAAGGGATTATTCATTTTTTGGTAAAAAAAAAAGTAAAAAAGAAAGAAAGGGATTAGTCTCCCTTGATCAAATAAAAAAAAAAAATCTAATGGAGTAATATAAAAAGAATAAGAATAGAGAAACTTAGGGCTTGTTTGATTTTATTTTTAAAAACAGATTTTTTTAAAACAAACAATAAAACTTATTTAGAAAAAAATTTTCAATAAGTTGTTTTTTTTTTAAAAAATTCTCTTTTTAAAAAACTGAAAAATCTAAATAGTTTTTAGTGTTTTCTTATTTTTTATTTTTCTATTTCTTATTTTTTGAGGCCACTATTTGTCTACTATCAACACCATAGCCACCAGCGTCGACCAACGCCATGTTACATTGATGATAGCATTAGTTACCACCACGTCACTTCAAAAACAATTTTTTTAAACAACTATCCAAACATATTTTTTTGTTTTCAAAAACAATTTTATATAACTATTTTGAAAACAAAAAACAGAAAATAGAAATAAACAAGCCCTACAATTTTATTTTTATCAAACTCCAACAATGAGTTGATCTAATAAACCAATTTTTTATAGTCATATTCATATATATGTATTCTCCTATTAAAGTTGATTATATTTGGCACACTAATCAAACATTATGTTTGGTATAGGGGGGGAGGAAAAATGTTTTGAGTTGGATTTAAAAACAAAAATAGCGAAGTGGTGTTAAAAATTTTGAATTAATTCTTCTTACTATTTTTTCTTACATTTCTCTTCATTAAAATTTTATATTCCTGTTTCTCTAATTTTTTTCTAAACCCAACTCTCACAAAATCCCCCCACCCAAAAAAAAAAAAAAATCCCTTATACACCAAACAACCATTTTTGCCCTGTCATGAGAAACTAGGTATTTTTGCTTGACCCATCCTATAGTAATTATAAAAAAGCAATTCACATGCATGTTGATTAACTTCCATGGGTCAAAAGTAATAATGATCCGATTCTAAGTAAGAAACTATTCAATGTCTTTAAAAGAAGGTCATCATTACCTTGAGAAATTATCTTCAATGATTTTAATTATTATTATTGATTACCTCCCCAATGAAGAAGATGGAAAACTTTTATCTTTCCTCCTACATGCAAATGAGGTAGCATCTAATGTTTTGGTCATCAAATTGAAAAGTGAATTGAACCAAACCGATTAATTGGCTATATTTGAAATCAATTGAAAACCACACTAATTTTAATAAACTGATAATAAAATAAAATTAATCTGATATATCTTTTTTTTTCTAACAAAGTGAGGGTCTAAGTTCAAAACTAACATGAAGTTGGATCGAAGAGTGGTGATAACTTAAATCCAAAAACTCCTATAGAGTTACTTCCTAGAAAGCTAGGCAAAAAGCAACACTACTACAAAAAAAAACGTTTTTAACGTCCTTTATTTAAGCTTTTTAATGTCTAAAAACAAGGGGACGTCTATGTGAGAAACGTAGTAAAAAATTGCAATAACGTCCGTAAAAATTAAAGGACGTCTAAAGTCTGGACTTTAGACGTCCCCAGTTTAAAATGGGGACATCTAAAGTGCTTTTTTTTTTAAAAAAAAAACTATTTATATTACAGATCTGAACTAAACAGTATTTAAAATCAGAAATTACATATTATCGTCAATAAAATTACAGATCTAGTATCTGAACTCCAAATCCAAAATCTACACAATAATAACTCTAGAGCTGAAATCTCATAAACAGAAGATGATAACAATAAGATGAATCAGTTGCGAAAAACTTATCTCCTTCTATTATTAAAATTCATTTTCTCGTAATAATAAATAGAGAAGAGCAACAGGGAGAGATGTACCTCATTTTCTCAGTGGGAACGTGACCATGAAGCATGTTTTGGAGTCTCGATCTACAAACCATAACAACACGAGTTAGAAGATAAAATAGAAGAGAAATCCAAAGAAAAAAGAGGAAGAAGATAAAATAGTAAGAAACATAACAGATCTGGTGAAAAAGAGAGAGAGCAAAGCAGAAGCAAGTTTAAAAATAGTATATAAAGAAGAAGAAGCAAGAGTTAAATGCGTGGTGGTAAGCATTACAGATCTGGTGAAAAGAGAGAGAGAGAAAAGAAGAAACAAGTTTAAAAACAGCATATAAAGAAGAAGAAGTAAAAGTTAAATGTGTGGTAGTAGTAGTTGCGTTGATGAGAAAAAAGAGTGTGGATCTATAAAACTGATAAATAAAGACTGTCAGTACAGATTTGAATTGTTTTTGGCGTCCCCAATTTAATTTAGGGACCCCTAAAGTTGTTTAGTTAATTTTTTTTTAATTTTTTTTAACTTTAGACGTCCCCAATTCAAAAAGGGATGTCTAAAATCACCCCAATTTAATTGGGGAGGTCTAAAGTTATTATTTTTTATTTTTAATAATCAGGGACGTCCCTGATATTAGGGACGCCTAAAGTGGCGTCCCTAATTGAAAAAAAAATTACTTTAGATGTCCCCAATTAAATTGGGGATGTCTAAAGTGACCAAAAGGCGTTCCTGATTTTTTTTTTTTTTAAAAAAATATAACTTTAGATGTCCTCAATTAAATTCAGGACGTCTAAAGTGACTTTAGACCTCCCCAATTAAATTGGGGACTTCTAAAGTGACTTTAGATGTCCCTTCTTGAATTGGGGACTTCTAAAACTATTCAAATCTCACTCAGAATTATAAAAATGCCATCACCTTTATTTTTTATGTCCCTTTTTTAAAAAGGGACGTCCTTTAGGGTAGTAAAAGTAATATACTGATATATCTTTTTTTTTTTCTAATAAAGTGAGGGTCTAAGTTCAAAACTAACATGAAGTTGGATCGAAGAGCGGTGATAACTTAAATCCAAAAACTCTTATAGAGTTACTTCCTAGAAAGCTAGGCACAAAGCAAAACTCGTGAGAAGACGGATCAAAAATTAGAAAAATTAGTTAACAATTGATAGATCAATTGAAAACCCCACTAATTCTAAATAAAACTACAATAAAATAAAACTAAATTGATGGGTGGCCGGGTTCTAAAATCTAATCCAAATTATGTAATTTCCTCTCATATTTAGCCAGTTTCGATCAGTTCATTTTACAATTAAAATCACTAAAAATTAGTTAATCCAATCAAACACTTTATAGTTTGTCCCAAAAAAAAAAATCAAACACTTTATAGACTTGCCTTCTCTCTCGTTTTTTTTTTTTTTTGTTTTTTTTGCCGAAATAGACTTGCCTTCTGACCTTTCACAGAGTTATAGACTACTCATCACCCCTTTTAAATCCCTAGCTACCTACGTAATAAAGCAATATTATTTTATAAGAAGTAAGTGATGTAAACTAGCTATAAACGAATTTGTTTGAGAAATGATTATTCTTTGGATTAAATTGGTGTATTGAAAATCGGATCGGACGGTCGGATTAGACTGAAAACCGGCGATCCAATCACTTGTCTAGTCTAGATGATGGCTAGACTCGGAAAATCTTTAACCCGGTCAGCCTGGAATAAACCGGAGTAATCAGGAAAACCCGTAGAGCTGGGTGGGTTACTTGGGTCAGCTTTTTTACTTTTCTGAAAGCTTGGAACGCATAGAGACTCTGGGAAGAAGAAGGAGAAAATTTCAAGAAGAAGAGGAAAAGGGAAATAGTAAAGAAGGAGATGCCATAAAAAAACTTACCGTGAAGTAGGAAGAACCCAAAAAAGAGGGGGGAAAAACGATTCAAGAGAGGGAGGACTCCATGGTTGTAGTTAAAGACTTCTCGCTGAGGTAGGAAGGGACTAAAAAAACCGAGGCTGGTTTTGGTTTTAAGGCTTCAAGCGATTGGTAGATATTCAAATTGCAAAGGAAAATAGACTTTTCTGACGGGGGCGTGGTGTTTGTTTGGAGTGTGGGCATTCTAACTTTTCCGAAGCACGTCTCAGATATCAGATGTGTAGTCTCCTTCACGCACATGTTGCAAAAGAAGCACATATAATCATAAATAGTACTCCCTTCGATTTTAATTATAGGACATATTTACCTAACTTTAAAAAAATTAAGGATAATAGTTAAATTAGTTAATTTTATTTATTTTCCAAAAATGCCCTTATTTAATAGGAGTGATTTAGGAATACTACATGAGTCTGGTATGAGGCAATCCAACCATTATCTAAAGCAATGGGGGTATTTTAGGAACAAATTAACAAAACTTAAAATATAATTAGGACCAAGATCAACTTCTAAATGTTATCCTATAATTAGGACCAGAGGAAGTATATAATATGAAGGAGGGAAGCCATCTGTTACTTTATTACAGTAATGTAGTTGGCCAAAAACAAATTACGGTAATGTAATATAATAATATATGCTATAATTATATATTATAGAATATGTTAAACATTATTTTTATTAAAAAGACATGATTAAAACACAAATATTTTTATACATTTAATTTAAATTAAATTATTTTAATTATTGCCGGTTTAGTTTCAGTTTAACCCATTAACCTTTAAACCACTGTTTTAATCAATTTAATGACCGGTCTGGTTTTTAATACCTTGGCAACTACACTTATTGAGGATGGAAACAATGATCTCCATGAAAACAGGAATTTAATCTTAGAAAGTCGTGTCATTTCTAAACGTGATGGTAGGTTAACTGATCTTTAACATATCAAAAGGGGAAAGAACAACTCTAAAATTGATATGCTAGCTAGCTAAGCATACTTTCGTGATATCCTTGGATTTAATTTGGTTTCTTTACACGATTTTCATTTATTTCTTTCTTATAACATAGATAGATTAGTCTTTACCACTTTCTTCCTTGTGAAAAAAAGCTTGTCTGATATGCTTTCAGCCTCCTAACTCAAAGAATCCGACATTCATACCCTTATGTTCAATCTCCATTAAGTCTCCAATAAAACTTCCCATATCTATGGCTGCATGTCGCTTGATATATATCCAACAATAATTAAACAAAAAAACTTATCCTCATTCAACACAAGCCCTAATCCTTCTTCACACACACATATCCATGTAAGGTTGTGTTTGGAAACACGTTTTAGGGGTAAATAAGTTCTTATTACGTAAGTCGAGATAAAACTCCTCTCACATACTTACCTCGTATACAATGAATCACGATTTATAAGCACTTATTGCCCAAAAATAAACTATTCCAAACAAGCACTAAATCCCTTCACACACACACCATAAAATTTAAAGAAGTTCATTATAAGAAATAATAGTATAAATTTTACCACTTTATGTACTGACACTGAAGATCTGGCACAGATAGAGCGGAACGACACGCCTCAAACTGATTCAACAACAACGTAACCTAGGAGAACCAAAAGGCCTGTTAGAAATTAATTAGTGATCGATGATCTTTTTAAATTTCAGAAAATGTAAGACAAACCATATTGAGAAACAGACAAAGTTGGAAGATTAACATATATTGTTAAGTCTTCGTAATTAAATAATATATCTTCTTCCTGCTAGATCCGTTGCTGCTAAGAGTCAATCTTTTGTCGTATTACCTACACTTGGGCAAAAAATACACTCAGGAATACATAGAAATATTTTATATCATCTGCTTTGCTTGGAAGAAACTCTGGCCATGTTTGTTGGGGCGTTACGATTGCTTATAAGTTACTTTTTACATAAATCGAGACACAACTCCTCTCACATACTTACTTCGTATACCGTAAATCACTATTAAAAAGTAACTTATAAGCAATCGAATCGCTAAAACAAACATACTTTCTGATTGTGGGGTTCCTTTTAATTTGGCTGAGCTGTCAGAGTGAACTGACTTTTCTTGTCAAATACTTGCTCCATTTCTTAACATACCAAGAGTTAGATAATTAATGTGCAGAGTGATTTTAAAAAATTAGTTTAATTAGTTATTAATAAAAAAAATAGGTATTGGTTCATCTAAAATAACCCCTTCAGTTATTTGTCTTGAAACTACCCAAAAACTCCTTTAATATACCATCAATAAAGATATTTAGGGGAAAGACTCGTAAATTTGAGAGACAAAAAAGTAAATTGATATCTCGCATTTAGAACCTGGATAAACCTAGCCCCTCACTAGTGGAAAAATCACTTTTAAGATTAGTTAAAAACGACATTTTAGATCAGTTTTGGATCCGGTCTTGATACAGCCGGTCTTAAAAGTATGCTATTTTTTATATCGGTTAACGAAACCTGTAACATCCCAAATTTTATTCACAAAAAATATATTGTAATTATTTGAATAATTCAATAAAATGGTGAATATTTATGAAATTTGGATATTATGAATTTTGAAATATTCAGGTTCATAAGAAAATAGGCAAATTGATTCAAGAAAGGAATTAAATTATAAAGGTGATAGCAAAATCATAATTTTGCCAATTTAGCCCAAGATTAATCATTTTCCCAATTAATTGGAGTTAATCTCAATTAATCAAGGAAAATAAAGGAAAATGCATAATTGGAATATTCTTAGTAGATATATGCTTGTGACAAGTGTCACGTTATGATCCCTTGATCAGATCAAGGGCTAAGAGGCAAGAAGATCCAAATGATGTGAAGGCATGACATAAATTATGAGGAAGTATGGCATAAAGTGAAAACATGGAGGGAGGCATGGGTGAAAGTATGGGAGGAGGTATGGTGCAAGATAAATGCCACCATATCATCCCTTGATTAGATCAAGGGCTAGAATGAAAGAAGAGATATTTCATAAAATACATCCCTTTCCTTTTCCCTTCCTCATTTTCATTCAACACAAGAAGAGAAGAGAAGAGAAGAGAGAGAGAGAGAGAGAGAGCTCTCAAGTTCTAGAGAGAAGGAAGAAGAAGAAGTTTAAGGTAAAAGTGATTTCTTAAGCTTTTCTTGTGATTTTGTCTTAAATCCTTCTCTAAACTGTGATTCTTCATGCATCCATGATCTTGAAGACACCATTCTTAGCTCAAGAAGAGAGAGAGGATTCAAGATCTCAAAAGGTAACCTCACAAACCTTAGATCTAAACTAGTATGGTGTTGTTGTTGAGGTTTGTGTTTGGTTTTAGTGATTTTTGTCAAGTTTGTAAATTTGGAAAACTATAACCCTAAGGGGTTATGCTGCCCAAATTTCTTTGAATCATGATTAAGAAATGTTTATTTAAGTTAATAAAAGATTAGAAGTGGAAAAGTACAAGTTTTAGAAGCTAAAACATAAAACTCCATTTTTTTATTTCTCTCTCAATATTTTGGCCAGACCAGATCTGGTAGTAGGAGTTGGATTTTTATGAAATAAATGGTTCCATTGGACTCAGTGGGCAAAAATAGGTGGGGTTACAGTTGGGCACTTTTTCGATAGAGGTCAAAAAAAGCATAATTACGAAAACGCCACTGAAATCTCTAAATTGGGGCTGTCAAGGGTATTTTCGTAATTTGACACTGAAATTGGTGATTTTGATCCCGGAAATGGATTCCTTGGGCGAAAATAAGTCATAATAGCCTTAGTTAAAATTTTAGGAAAACATGCCATCGGGTCGAGTACGGCGGGGCCGGGGTCCCGAGGGCATTTTGGTAAAATTTCACCATAGACTAATATAACCACTAGAAACGCTATGGAAGTGTCTAAACTGTGCATTTGACGTTCTAGGACCGAGTAGAGAACCTGAGGTATTGGCACGAAAATCGAGGCATGTTATTCGGAGATCAAGGAAGGGCGATTAAGATAGGGAACTTACCTCTCTTGCATGTATTTGATATTTGTGCTGGTGTATTGATGCATGTTAATGCTTTGCTTGATTATGTGAAACATATATGAATAATTGAAGCTCTATTTTTATTTATGCTATGACCATACGTATGTTGATTGAAACATTGAGCATGCAGATATGTCATTGTGTGAGCATGAGTTACGTAATGCAAGCACATCATGCATTAGGCACTTATCTTGCATGCATATTGGTATTGCTTTCCTACTGAGATTCCCCAGAATCTCACCCTCCCCTACCAACAATTTAGATAGGAGAAGACAGAACGTATGCTGAGAACAAAGAAAAGAATCGTACGAGGGGATTGTAGTGGTGAAACGATAATTGGAAGATGTATCCATTTTACTGGGATAGACTTATACACCCACGTAGTGCTATGAGGCTATGTTAATTGTAATTATCAAGTACGAACCCGTATGGGGAATTTTTGTAATCGTGCACATAATATCAGTATATCTGTGTTATTCCTGTGTTGCTCGTTGAACTGCGTATCGTTTCCGCAAATACTCTGAAATAAGTGAAAATTTAAATGAGGGTGTGACAAAACTGGTCTTAAAAATAACTTTTTTAGATTGGTTGCTCGAAGACCAGATCTAAAAACTCCAGACTTGTTAGACTGATTGTTTAAAAACCGGTATAAAAACTTTTTTTCAAGACTTTTAAGACTGGTTGTTAAAATAATTGGTCTTAAAAGTGATATTTAAAAAAAAATAAATAGGGTTTTTTTTTTGGTAGTCAAACGTACAAATGAGTAGAAAGAATTACGGCGAAAAATCAATTGCAGATACTTCCAAGCAAATTACCACCATCAGATTTCACAAAAACACCTTCCATGTGAATCCCGCTGCTAAAATTTCTGAAAACCTGAATTCCTGTATTGTTCACTAAGAATATTAAACAACGTAGAAAGATAATGAATAGCTCTTGTAACAAAATTCAGGCACACCCATAAGGATCTCTCTTCTCTTTGTGACCCTTATTCCTCTGGTAAAGAAAGAAGATAAGGAATTATTTGAAGCGAGGCGCTTCGCTCTGCACCTTCTTCTTCCTCTTTCATCTATCGCCACCTTGCAGTAGATACTCAAAAATTAGTTTATAAATTAATTAAGCGTTTAAAAGAAAAGTTTATTCAAACCTCATAACATCAGTTGCATCTTCTTCACGCATCTCTGGGTTAAAGCAAAGGAGCAAGCAGCTTATAGCAGCAAAGAAGTGAGGTTGCCAAGGTAGGTTGCGATGAAGGATGGATGTCACGGGGAAAGATAAAAGTCGCGACGAAGGAGATCAGAGCAAGCGAGGTTGTGGCGGCGACAAACTCATTCAGTGTAAGGGTGAGAGCACCGCAGCAACAAACATGAGAATGATATTGAGCGAAGATGACCGAGCTCATAGAGTAATCGCACCAAAAAGAGAGGTTTCAGATTTAAAGAGCAAAATTTAGGTGCGACAAAGAGGAGATTTAAAAATTTAGAGTCAATTTTTTAGACCGGATATATATAGAACTGGTCATAAAATGGTAGAAAAAAAATAATTTTTTAATTTTTCATATTTAAGACCGATTTTTATTAAAACGAGTCTTAAATATTTGATATTTAAGACCGGTTATTATTAATAACCGGTATTAAAAGTTTAAAATTTTTAATTTTTTAAATATTTTGATATTTTTTTAAAAAAGTCTCTATTTATATTTTTTTTAAAAAAAAAATATCATTTTCAAGATCGATTGTTAAAATAACTGGTCTTAAAAATATTTTTAAGACTTAAATACTATAATATTTAAAAATGTGTGTGTGTGTGTGTGTGTGTGTGTGTGTGTGTGTGTGTGTGTGTGTGTGTGTGTGTGTGGGGGGGAGTATAGGATACGACAGAGAAGGAATAATCTAAGCATTTACTGCACATTTGAAAGGGCCCCATTAAAATTGAAAGCTTGATCATCTCTCCTTGGAGGATTTATTTTTTCCAATAAAATATTATAATAAACGCGACTTGGATTATTATAAGTTATGTTTGGAATAGTATTTTTTTGAAAAATAAGTGTTTATTATGTAAGTTGAGATAAAACTCCTCTCACACACTTATCTCGTATACCCTAAATCATGATTTATAAATACTTATAAATAAAAAAAAAAGCTATCTCAAACAAACAAAAACTTTCAAAGAAATTATGACAACGACGAGACGAGAAGGAGGAGAGAACCTTTAACATGTTACTATATGATAACCTTATAAGACAACAATGTGAGATTCCTTTTAATTTGGCAGATCTTTCAAATTGATCTTTTATTTATTTTTAATCCTTTGATGTAATGATCAATTTTCATTGATTTTGTAACCTCTAATTAATCTAACTTTTCGTAGGAAGTAATTTTAACTATTAATCTAATTTGTAAATACTACTAATGTTATATATATATATATATATGGGGAGCGAGAGAAAGAGCTAGTACAGTAGTACTGCACAATTTTATTATCCTGTGATATGAAATAGTTAGGCCACGTTTGGTATCCTAGAAGGGTCCTTGCTATTGAAAGTGATAAATGGGACGCAACACACAGCAGAAAGAGCAGTCCAAACTGATCTAGAAAACACAACAGCCTACGAGAAACAAAACGTTAGATTTTGTTTAATTAATTTCTTATTAAATCTCTTTTACTGGTGCTCTGAGAAGATTTTTTATTTTTTTTGAATTACTTCCTGGGTTCTCGATGGAAGAGCTGAGACAGGGTATATTTTTGAAAGACATGTAAATTTGAGAGAGGAAAAAGTAGATTGTTGGCAAAAAAAAAAAAAAAAAAAAAAAGAAGGAAAAAGTAGATTGATATCTCTCATTTAGAATATAAATAAATCCGACCCCTAACTAACTTGTATGTTTAGGATTGGACTATAATTCTCAAAGGAGTAATAGTTAGTGCTTCTGTCTCCTATAGATCTCGTACGCATATCAGTTGCAAGTTACTAGGAATAATATCAAATCAACATGGTAAAACAAAAGAAAATGGAAGTATTGCTTGCTTGGAATAGATAAGAAAGGAATTGGCTTCAATCCGCTGCGCTCTTCGTCCGCTGCTCGTGCTTTTCTTTAAAACTATACCGTTTTGGTGTAGTTTTAGGTGATGGGGCTGAATTTTTTTTTAAAAAAATAGTTTTTAGTATTTTGAAGTATTTTTTTGGAAGTATCTAGTATCTTAAAATATTTTTAAGTAACATACAGTCTCCTAAAATAATTTTTAATACTTTTAACCCCCTAAATTATTTTTTCGGTTGTACCCAGTGTGTTAGCAGACTGAGTGCATTTTTATCCTTAATAAATTTTTTCAGCTACAAAAATAAATTTAAAATATTTTCAGCTATAAAAATTACTTTAAATTATTAGTTGCTACTGAAAAAATATTTTAGAGTGGGTGAAAATCAATAAATCAGTAGCTGAAAATATTTTAAAGTTATTTTTGTAGCTGAAAAAATTTATTAAGGATAAAAATGCACTCAGTCTGCTAACACACTGGGTACAACCGAAAAAATAATTTAGGGGGTTAAAAGTATTAAAAATTATTTTAGGAGACTGTATGTTACTTAAAAATATTTTAAGATATTAGATACTTCCAAAAAAATACTTCAAAATACTAAAAACTATTTAAAAAAAAAAATTCAGCCCCATCACCCAAAACTACACCAAAACGGTGTAGTTTTAAAGAAAAGCACGAGCAGCGGACTGAAGCCAATTCCGATAAGAAAGGTAAGACTTAAATACTATAATATATAAATGTGCGCACGCGTGTGTGTTGCACTGTTGTGTTGCAGTATAGTATATGACAGAGAAGGAATAATCTAAGCAATTACAGAATTAGTACACATTTGAAAGGGCCCCATTAAAAATTGAAAGCTTGATCATCTCTCCTTGGAGAATTTCTTTTCCCAATAAAATATTATAATAAAAGCGACCTGAAGTGCTATACACGAACTGTCGAGGAAATTAAGACTACAACGAGAAGGAGGAGAGAACCTTCAACATCTTACTATATGATAACCTTATAAGACAACAATGTGAGATTCCTTTTAATTTGGCAGATCTTTCAAATTGATATTTTATTTTTTATTTTTTATATTTTGATGTAATGATCAATATTCATTGATTTTGTAACCTCTAACCAATCTAACTTTTCGTAGGAAGTAATTTTAGCTATTAATCTCATTTGTGAATAGTACTAATGTACTAATGTTATATATATATTGGGGGGGGGGTAGTACAGTAGTACTGCATATTTTATTATCCTGTAATATGAAATAGTTAGGCCACGTTTGGTATCCTAGAAGGGTTCTTACCATTGAAAAAGTGATAAATGGGACGTACCGCACAGCAGAAAGAGCAGTCCAAACTGATCTAAAAAACACAACAGCCTGCGAGAAACAAAACGTTACATATGTAGAGAAATTCTTCACCATGTTCTTCATGGAAAATCAAGAGAAGCAACCCATAACAGAGTGAGAGAAATTGGAAAGGGAATTAATATTCTAGATTTTCTGCTCTTCTACCCCCCGGGTCAACAATATTTTCCTTTAAATTTTCTTGCTTTTAAAAAAATTGTGCTTGTGGGGTCCTTCTAATGGGACATATATGCGGAAAATTTCTATGGAAAAAAGTGAAAAGGTGAAGTTGGAAAAAAGTATAAAGGTGAAGGAAGAAATTGATTTTTCTTTTAGAATTTTATACTATAAGCCTAAAATTTTCAATTTTTCACCGGTTTGATCCCGATTTAACTCCGGTCTGACCCACTGACCCTTAACCCAGTATCCCGATTGGTTCAATACCCGATCTGGATTTTAATACCTTGATTAGGCCACATTTGATATCCTAGAAGGTTCCTTACCATGGAAAGTGAGGCCATGGGACGCACCACACAGCAGAAAGAGCAGTCCAAACTGATCTAAAAAACACAACAGCCTGCGAGAAACAAAACGTTACATATGTAGAGAAATTCTTCACCATGTTCTTCATGGAAAATCAAGAGAAGCAACCCATTACAGAGTGAGAGAAATTGGAAAGGGAATTAATATTCTAGATTTTCTGCTCAACAATATTCTTCTTTAAATTCTCTTGCTTTTGAAAAAATTGTGCTTGTGGGGTCCTTCTAATGGGACATATATGCGGAAAATTTCTATGGAAAAAAGTGAAAAGGTCAAGTTGGAAAAAAGTACAAAGGCGAAGGAAGAAATTGATGGGAAAATGTCTGGCTGGTTTAGGTTTGACTTTCATAAAGGGTCTTTATTTTCGGGGAGAATTGTTAAAAAAGATTTCATGGATAACTTATTTGTTAAATGGGATATGGGAAGATATCTTGCACATAGAGGGAAGATATCTGCACATAGAGGAAAAATTTCTGCTCATGTAGGGAAGATTTTTGCATACGTATAGGGAAAAATTGTGCACACAGGGAAGATCATCTGCACACTAGGGAAGATATTCTACACACGTGGAAGATAATCTGCACACGAATGTCTCATTTGGCAAATAAGTTACCAATGAGGGATTTTTTTCACAATTTTCCCTTATTTTTAAGCGGTCCATTTACTTATAGGCTCAAGTTTGGCCCACACGCTTCAAATCTATTTAACAAAAAAAAATATTTTTTTATCTTAAAGAAATCAAATTAAAACACTAAAATTTTTAATTTAAGACAAACATTTTTAAAGTATTAAATGTTTTATCCTTTTTTTTATAAATATAATAAGTGATCATTTATCTTAAAACAAAATTCTTCATGAGATAGACACTCGACTTTCTCATTTTTTAATGTGTGTTATTAATTTTTCTTTTTGATATAGTTTGCATAATATTCGGACTTCTTCAAATACAATAAAAAAAATGTTCTTTTTGTTTACCTTACATCAATAAAAAATGATTCTTTCAATATTTCATAAGAAAAAATTTCTTTGGGGAAATATTAAGAACCAAATAAAAGATTCTTAAAAATTGAGTAATATTTTTTTAAAGAAAATTAATTAGAAAACCTTTAACTAATTATAATGTTATCAACAAGCTTCTCTTAGCTTTTTAATAATAATATAATCAATTTTTTCCTTTAAAATGTTCAAATAGCAACACTATATGATTTGAAAAATATTTCCAATTTTAATAAATCATTTTTTTAAAGAAAAAATCAACTTATAGTCATTTAATAAAATTAAAAAATTGGGCCAGCTTAAAAGGGCCCTCACGTTTAAGCCCACGGTCCTACATGACTAGTCTTTTTAAACCTAACTTATAGTCATTATAGTTATGTGAAAATTGCCTCTTCCTTATTTTAATATAGTGAAACATAAAGATGGTGAGATCAAGAGGTGGAGGTGTAGGGCAAGGTCAAGAAGCTGGACCTAATCCAATGCAGCAAATTTTTTGCATGCCAGTTGAACAACAAACAATGATACATGGTCTTAGGGATAAGCTGCGAGAAATGTAGCAAAAACAAAATACAGATGGGGAAAGATGGAATAACCCTGGTAGATAAGAAAATGAACATATACAGCATGAGGAGCTTGATCAGTGCTCTTTGTTAAAAAGAAAAAAAGAAGCTTGCGCCTTTATATTGATTACAAGGAATTAAATAAGGTAACCGTTAAGAACAAATACCTACTTCCCAAAATTGACGATTTGCTCAATCAGGTATTTGGTTCTTGTGTATTCTCAAAAATTGATTTGAGATAAGGGTATCATCAACTTAGAGTGAAAGAAGAATATATACCAAAGACTATTTTCAGAACCAGATATGGTTATTACGAATTTTTAGTAATGCCATTTGAGCTGACCAATGCACCTGCAATGTTTATGGACTACATGAATTGAATTTTTCATCCGTATCTAGACCAATTCATAGTAGTCTTCATTGATGATATTCTTGTATAGTTACTAAGCAGAGTAGAGCATGAGGAGCACTTAAGAATAGTGTTGGGCATATTGAAAAGTAAACAACTCTATGCTAAACTAAAAAAGTGTAAGTTTTGGCTTTCGAAAGTTAAATTTCTAGACCATGTAGCTTACAAGAAGGGGCCTCGGTAGATCATAGCAAAGTGGAAGCAGTATTGAATTGGAAGAGGCCAGAGACTATTGCTGAAATACGTAGTTTTCTAAGTCTTGCCGGTTATTACAAAATATTCATTTAGAATAAAAATTGCTTTACCTTTGACAAAGTTGACACAGAAAACTCAACCTTTTGTGTGGGACGATAATTGTGAGAGGAGCTTCTTAGAGATAAAGGAGAGATTGACAACAACACCGGTGTTAACAATCCTTGATCTATATTTGACCTATGTGGTCTATAGTGATGCGAGGAAACATGGATTGGGATGTGTCCTCATGCAGTAGGGCATAGTTGTAGCATATGCCTCTCATCAGCTAAAGCCTTACAGATTAAATTATGCCACTTATGATCTTGAGTTAGCAGTAATTGTGCTTGCACTAAAAATTTGAAGACAATATCTCTATGGGGCAACTGTAGAGCTGTATTGTTACCACAAGAGCTTGAAATACTTGTATAATCAAAAAGAGTTGAACATGAGATAGCATAGATAGCTGGAGTTGCTTAAAGGTTACAATCTGAAAATTAAAATACCATCCAGGAAGGGCTAATGTAGTGGCAGACGCATTGAGCCATAAGATAGTGCAGGTGGCAGCCCTAATGATTCAAGAACATAAACTGATTGAGGATTTTAGAGATATTTATATATCTAATCAGATTATAATTAGTGGCAGTAGTGTTAGTCAAATAGAACATGATCTGAGAACATCAATTAAAGTAGTTCAGATGCAAGATGAAAGGGCATAGTCTCTCAGGAACATGATTGAAAGGGGAGAAACTCAGGAATATGATCTGTCACCAAGTAGACTAGTCATATACAAAAAGCGGATATATGTTCCACTGCAAACAGAATTGAGATGGAGAATCCTAGATAAGTACACAAGAGTAAATATACTCTACACCCAGGAGCAACTAAAATGTATAATGACTTGGAGTCCATGTATTGGTGGCCAGGGATGAAAAACGTTGTGACAAAATTTGCATGGTACACCCAAGAATATAATTTATGATCGAGATCCTAGATTTACTTCTAAATTCTGGAGATTAATACACAAGGCTTTGGGTACCAAAATCAGATTCAGTACAGCCTTCCATCCTCAGACAGAAGGACAAACAGAAAGAACAACACAAATGCTAGAAGATATGTTAAGGGCGTATGTATTAGATTTCAAAGGAAGATGAGATCGATTCCATCTACTTGAAGAATTTGCATACAACAACATCTATTATTCGAGCATTCAAATGGCTCCATATGAAGCATTGTATAGAAGGAAGTGTCAATCACCCTTGTGCTAAGCAAAACTATTTGAAAGGAAGTTATATGGGCAAGATATAGTAGATCAAACTGTAATATCCTGAATTTTAGGCCTAGAGACTTGAGGATAAGCCTGTATTAGGCAGATGACTAAGCCCAATTCGAAAAGAGTCCCAAGAATGTCAAGAGATAGAAAGACCCTTGGGGATTATGTGATTCAGCCCTACCAGGTAGAGGGCCCAGTATGAGTAGGCAGTAGAATCAAAGTGCTGGTGTAGATGTACATAGGACACATATACAGTGCCATTAAGTTGGTAGAAAGATGCTACCCAGCTATGTCATGAGGTATGGGACTAATTGATTAGATAAAATATGCCGGTGTAGGTGTGCACATGGCATTTGTAGGGTAGACATAAGTACCCTGCGTTTTTGAGAAAAGACACTGGAATGTGGCACCATATGGGGTCCACACACACTCTAATTAGGATGTCATTTGGTAGGCCTCAATATGCATGCCACAGTCCCAAGTAGAGTCCCAAGTAAGCACCGATAAAGTAACTTTATTAAAATAACTTTAATAAAGTAGGTCATGATGTGTAATGATTACTCTACTTTTGTGGTGGATGAATAAGAAGATGACACTTGTCATCAAAATACACCTCATCATGACAAACACTATTTACATTTTTTGGTTGGCACAATTGGAAAGTAACACTTGTTGGGATTGGTAGGCATAGCGAAAAATTAAAATTCAAAAGTTTTCCAATCCCTTATGTGGATCTGTCAATGGCATTTAAATCGAGTAGTAGAGAAGTGTACCTTTCTTATGTGTTCAGTCTTTCTTTTCAATCTCAAGGAGCTGATAACTCGGATTAGCTCCTTCTATCGGTATCCACATGAATAGGAATCTAACACAAACAGCGTGCTAGTGCCACAACATCTTTCTCTAGAGTTTTCTTTTCTTACGGTTCTCTCTCTTACTTTTTTCTTCACCTATAGAAAACCCTAGCTCACCTTTTAAAATAACTAATCAGGGCTTTCTATTTTATGATGGATATTGGATTTTTAAAATTAATCTTAATTAATTTCAAAATTCATATCATATCAGTTAACACTTAATTGCCTTTTGATAAGCAAATTAAATAAATATGGTTTAATTAAATCAGTCCAACAGTTTTAATTTAACCTATTTATTTAATCTAAATAAAAAGCCAATGAAAATAGATTTAAATTATCTTTATAAATTAAATCTGAGATATTATATCTTTATCATGTTAGTTATTAAATTTAATTTATCCGATAAAACTAAATTTAAAGTTAACACAATATAATAATATTGTGATATATAATATACATATTGCAAAAAAAAGTTAAAAATCTTGCTTCAAAACATATTTTTGCCCTTTAGCAAGCAATTTTAAGTGTCTTTGATTTTGAAATCGAATTTCTCAAAAGCTCTTCAAATTCCCTTCCAGATTTTCTAATGAGATAATTTTTGCAGGGGAAATAAGGTGACCAAAATATGTCTAAAAAAGAGAAAGATAGAGGAAAGGGCATGGCCCTCAATCAAGAAGATTCAAAGAGGATCACAAAATCGAAGAAGTCAAAGACTGCAAAATCAACAATTGGGTCATCTACCCATCAAACAGGGTCTTTTTCTTAGACCAAAAAACCTGGGCAATCTGCTCGTAAAATTTCAGGAATCATAATAGATCCAAAACAATTATGCATTCCCAATTGAAACACTCCAAGCTTTACAGTCCAACCGAACCTCGGTCAAATTACCAAACAAAATTGGGTTGATATAGTCGAAGAAGAAGGATCTAAGGCTCTTGCCTTAGCAATTAAAAATAAATCCCAAGAGGTTACTAAAGCTGGTTCATCGTCAAAAGAACTGGTTTTATCCTCCCAACCAAAACTTCCACAAATCACTTTTGTGGCAAAATCAGAAAAGATCATAAATCTTTTCCACACAGAACCAGGATTCTGTGATAAAAGTCCTTATGCCTTAGCAGCAAAAATATTTCCAAAAGGTTTTTTCTTCAGACCAACATCTCTAGAAAAACTCAAATTTTTATGAATTTATTTTAGTAGATACTAAATCTACTAAAATAAGGCATTTTCCAGATCCTGAAGACAAAACCATTTATGGATATTCAACTTTTCAAATCAAAAGACTTCTCTCTCCTTTTGATTGGGGACAAGATTTGAATAAAAGAAAAAATTTTCTATGGGTTTTAATCCAATCAGATACAATTACTAAGATTATATTGTTGCTTGGTATTGTACTGTTTGGTATCAAAACCCAATATTCAGCTACACTTGGCTATTTGTGTTTAAATCTAGCTCAAAATACCAGTTTCCACTTTGGTTTAATCAATGGTGGAATTTCTTTGGACGATGTCTTGAAATTCTTCCAACCACTATGACAATTGGTTTTGATTATTTTAAAAGTTGAGCCTATCTTAATGAAGATCCCTTCCTAGCAGATCTCCATTATTTTTCAAAATTTGCTTTAGCTTGGGTATTTAAATGGAACTTCAAATAAGGAGTCTCCAAATATCAAAAAATGTCCCCAATCTTGCAGCGGGTCCCCTATGTTAAATGGTGGAAAAAATTTCCAGGTGTAAAAAATGTTGCAGAAATGACACTCGAAAAATGGTTCAATCAGAATCCTAAATTCCTAATTACGGGACATCATGAATCCAATATCTTCTTAAACTAGAGGGCAAAAATACAAGCTTGCTTAGCTTCGTCTACCAACAAGGAAAACCTAGCTAAACAACTTTAAGAAATTCTGAGTCATTCCTCTACATCTTCATCCAACGGCTCAGATGATGCAGCCTAAAGTGATGTTGGTAACTATTTTGGCCATGATTCTGATATAGGAATTTGTCAGCGAACTTGCTCTATCAATTGGGATGATAGTTCCTTGGTATATATGATGACCAAGAAACCTGATTTTCGTCTTAAAGAGATTGATTTTAGTTTTGGAAACTGCAAGACCATTTCGTTTAGTGATTTCTATAAAGACCCTAACATGTTTGAAATGTTGGTCAATTAATCTGAATAAACTAAAACATCATCAATGTAAACAATAATGAATTTAATGTAAGGATTAAAAATTTCATTCATTATTCTCTGGAATTCAGAGGGAGCATTTTTCAGTTCAAAAGACATTACATTCTATTCATACTGTCCAAAGGGGACAGTAAATGCAGTTTTGTAGCGATCTTTCTCACTGATTTGAATTTGCCAAAATCCTGATTTCATATCGAATTTTAAAAATATTTTGGCAAGATGAAGGAGATTTAAAAGATCTTTTTTGTTTAGAATAGAATACCTAATCCATTGAAGAGCTTGAATGAGGGGCTTGTAATAGATAACAAGCCTTGGAGTACCTCGTTCAAGTTCAACATTTTTATTAAAGTAAAAAGCTGCACAAGACCAAGGGTTTTGGCTTTTGTAGATTAATCTTTTTGAAAGCAAATCCTTAATTTCATTTTGACAGTGTTCTAGGAGTTCCTGGTTCATCTGTATTGGGTGAGCTTTAGTAGGAATAGCTCTTTCATTGAAGTAATTCTCATAAGGGAGATCGACTACATGCCTTTTTCTTTCCCAAAAAGCATTAGAAAGATCAGAACATATTGTGTTTTGAATATTTTCCAAAACATTTTGAATTTTTTGTTTTGTAAGAGCTTTCTCTAGTTGGGTTTCAATTACCTTATAGGAAACATCTTCTTCTAGAAAATTAATTTGATTTTCCTTATACTCAATTGAATTGATAAATTTCATATAAGGAGGATGAGCACATTTAAAGAAAATAGTTTTTCCCTTAAATTGGGATTCTACTCCTTCTTTTGAAACCTTATAAGGTATTAATTGGTCAATGAATAGTGCTCCTGAAATCACATCTTAAGACAAGACTCTTGCCAGAATAAAAGGAGTACTAATTTTGAAACCATTGTTTTCAACTACTGCACTGGTTAGTTTATAGTTGATTCTAATGGAGATTAGTTTGGTCCACAAAGATTTTCTGTAGTTTTTTCATAAATTTGGTCAAAATTAGACCTTCTCTGATGCAAATTAGAGAACTGTTTCCAACACAAAACTATTTGCAATAATAATTCTGATTGGAACATGCCATTTTTGGATTGAATTTTTTTGGATAGAAATTTTTGATATAAAATTTAAGAAAGGATCGGAGATACTTTGATCTATATCCTCAGTATCTTCTTTCTTTTCTTTTTCTTTATTAGAAGTTTCTTCCATCTGGATTTGGTTTAAAATAAGAGAATGGAGATCTTGAGTATTCTTCAAATCTCTAATCTCTTCTTTTAAACCATTTATCTCTTTTTGAAGGTCCGCAATTGTGACCATTTTTGGATTACTCTGAAATCTTTTGATTATTTCAGTGAAATCATATTTAGTATTTAATTGATTTTGTTTTTGAAAAGATTTTGAAGATGAAGCTGAAGCTTCTCTAATTTTGTTGAAGAATTTGACTTTCTCTTCATTATTGGGAAGAGAGTTTATTACTTCAAAAAATATATCTTCTTCATGTTCTAAAACATTTATCTGAAGATTATCTTCTTCAGAGGAAGATGAAATATCTTCTTACTGAAGTTGATTAACTTCATCAGAGGAGGACATTTCATATTCTTCATCAGAGGATGTTTCAATCAACAGATTGTTTAATTGTTGAAGAACTGGTTCTTTAATTTTTAGGGCTTTAATTTTCTTATTAAGCCTACAATATTTTGTCATGTGGCCTTCTTTACCACATCAAAAATAAACAATTTTTTCCTTAGGAAGTTCAATTGGAGTTTTAGATTTAAACTCATTTTTTAATTTTCTAGGATGGCTACTCCTAGGTTTTTTCCAACGTGTTTTATAATATTTTTTAACCCTATGTTTTTTATGTTCTTTGTTTTCTTGTTTGTAGTTAGGTTTAGATTTTCTACAGGTAGGAAAACCAAATTGCTCGTAGAAAGATCATAAATTTTTTTCTATTGAGGACTTTTTCTTTGGCAAGTTGATGTTTTATTCTATCTTCTTGACAAAGTTTTAAGGCTATCTTCTGGACAATTGCAACAAGTTGTCCATAAGTTAAATTTTCGTAATGGATCAGACTATCACCAGTTTGATTTCTAATTTTCTCCCTAATCTTATCTCCTAAAGAAGAAGGAAGACCAGGTAGGAATTTTTCTTTCCAGAGAGGATGATTACGATCTTCTTTAGTCAGGACTCAGTCAGGAAAGTATCCTTATACCACCTGAATTTTATAGGGTTTTACACCTAAGACTGGATCGAAGTTCTGCAAATTTATCTTTCCAAAGAGAAGGATCTCCAATAAAATGCTCAACTATGTTAACTATGAGAGAGTTAACATAATCAGGAACTAACTCACTATTGTTAGTGATTGAAGTTCCATCATGAGATATTTTGATAGCCGAAAGGATTTGGGCCTTTTGTTCATTTGTGAGACAATAATCCCACCAACCTTTAAGTTGTCCAGTAAAGTAGAGATCCGTATATGAACAATGTCATCCTGTTGACAATTGTTATATATTGAGTAGGCGTTACTTGTAACCCCCTGCCGTAATTAATATTCGGATTACAAAATTTAAGTGAAATAGAGACCAATAAGAAACAAATAACATTTTACAAACCCATCAACCAGACGGGGTTTTCACGAATACCTTTCGAAATCATTCATAACCTGGTCTCACATTCACATTTCCGAATACAATTACTACACAAGATAAATCACATTCAATATATCAGAGTACGCAATGTAATAATTCCAACAATTCTGGATTCCATTAATTAATCAAGCCTTACAGGGCACAATCGCCCACACAAGCCCTCATATGGGGATTACACAACAATTCTCAATACAAATAATCAAATCCTCATCCACATGTATTCATCCAAATAACCAAATACAATTATCCCATCTGGGATGATAACCAACTACCAAAACAACTACCAAAGGAAGTCCTCTTCGCCCTTGGCTGCATGCTCCATCCTCAATCTACTACCCTGTCTGAAAGGTTAGTAGGGGAGGGTGAGATTCGAGAGAATCTCAGTAGGAAAACAATATCACTATGCTTGTATGATAAATATTTAATGCATGACATGCTTGCATCACATAACTATCATGATAACAAATCTGTAAGCTCAATGCTTCTAAGAATATACTAATGGCCATAGCATAAATTGAAACATAGCTTCAATAACACATAACCATGCAAAGCTAAGACATGCATCAACACATTAACACATATATCAAATACAAGCAGAAGAGATATGTTCCCTACTCTCTTTCCACGTAAGCTCCAGCACAGCTTACTCACGACCAGGCGAATATCGAACCACGTTCAGGGCGAACATCAAACCCTATAACCAAACAAGGACATAGGGTTAAATCCCTTTTCCAATTCTTTAACTCTCAAACACTTAAGTTGGTTATCATTCATGACCTTTAGGAGGCTAATTAAAGCCCAAATATATGCCTAAAGGCTTGGAAAACACTTGACCAAAGATCACCTTTCAAAAATGCAAAACACTGATTTTTGGGGGTGGGCCGCGGCCCACAATCCTTGGGCTGCGGCCCAAGGCTGTCCAAAAACGCACAGAAACATTTGGGCTGCGGCCCAACATCCTTGGGCCGCGGCCCAAGAAAATCCAGTTTCTGGCTGAACTTCCAAAAATCATAACTAATTCAGGAAAAATCGAAATGAGGTGATCCCAAAGCCAAATGAAATCTATTCAAGTCCTCTACACAGGAAAAATACTGGCCAATACTGGAAATCACCATAAAAGTCCAGATTTACGAAAAACCTAAAATTGTGCCAAAACAGGATCCATTTTCGACCTCAAACTTTGGACAGCTATAACTCCCAGTTCCCAAAACGAAATGGAACAAGTTATATGTCCATTTTGAACCTTGGGAGGTGAACTTTAAGACTGGAAAGTTTCAGAATTTTCTAACCTCATTTGCCCATTCAAAACGGCAACACAAACAGAACTGCCCAAACAGACTCTCCACTGGACAGAATTCCAAATTTGCACAATTGGCTTCCAATGGTCCAATTTTCATATCAAACATCATTCCCACACAAAATTTCACAAGGAATCCATTGGAATTACCAAATCAACCAAATTCACATTATATTGACATGTTTCACAATGAATTACAACATGTCACACAATTCACAATACCAACTCTACATTACAATCTCTTCCAATCCAAGTTCCAAAATCAATCCCAATGACCAAATGCCACAACATGGAACCAATTTAACCACAATTCACCATTCAAATCATCCAATCAAAAATCACATAAAATCAGGGCAAAATTCGAAATTCACAATACTCAACCACAAATCACAAAACCTAGATCAAAAGGCTCCAAATACTCACCTCTTCCTCTTTCCCAAACCAATCCCTTGATTCTTCACCTTTCCACTTTTGCTCAAGCTCCAAAACACCACCAATCAAGAATCTAAAACCATAGAGATGAAGCTCTCATCAACATGATCAAGATTAGTGAAGAGGTTTTAACCATTAGAAGCCATTACACAAGCCAAAACTCACCTTGTTTCTTTCTCTTTCCTTCCCTTAGCTTGGCGCCATGGAGAAACAAGAGAGAGATGAGATGATGAATAAATGAAGATGATGAAGTAGAGAATCAGTTTTTAGGGCCAAAAACCGTCCAAGTAAGGGAGAGAGAAGAAAGGAAGAGTGTTGAATCTTTGACCCAAGATCAAGGGTCCAAATCTTGCCACTTGTCATGATCTTGATCCATCAACCATGAGCTCACCTAGGCACATCCACATGGGATTCCACCCCTTGATCTAATACACAAATCAATCTCAACCATTGATCTTGAAGTTACCAATGAGTTTCCTCTTCGGTAACTGACCAATTGGTCGGTAACTTTACCGTTTTGCCCCTGATTATGGTAATTCACACTGAATCACCACCAAATACATTTTCTCATTTATTTACACCATATTATGCGCCCTACGTATATTTTAAGTCAATTTAGAGGTTAATCCATAATTGAACTTAAATACAGGGTTTCGGCGCTGCTCAGAACACATACGAATCACATCGGGTGCCAACTCACACCATAATCTCCAAAAGGGTCCATTTATCACTAATGACATCCACTTTTAGAGTCATTAACCCTTGATCACAATTTGGGATTTTGCTAAACCGGGGCTTAGCAATCCACTAATCTCAGGCTTATTCTCTAGCCTCAAGTCTCAAAATTCGGGGTATTACATTACTGACCATCATCATTTGTTGGAGAGTTTCCAAAATATTGGTCTCATATTTTCCATCTATATTCCAAACATAAATGTTATGTGTATTGAACTGTTTATAAACAACATCTCTTTCTTCAAGAGCTAAATCTAGAGGAGTAGCTCTCAGATAATATAATTTTGTTGGATTTTTCCAATTCATAGTATTAATTGGATTTACCAATTTTTTATCTACCTCAGAATAGTCTTCACTACTGCTAGCTTTGCTAGCTTGACTATTTTTATCTAATACAGTAATTGTTGGGAAAGAGGCAGTTTTTTAAGGAGTTTTAGGTATTGTGAGTCTCCTTAATTCTTCTTCAACTCTTTGTTGAAAACTTTTATTTTTAACATTATTTGCTACATTTGTTGGAATAGAGTAAGATTTAAAAATTGGTTGCTTACTGGTGCTAATAGAAGGAGTGCTAATAGGCAATGAAATTTTTACTTGTTTTTTCATTATTTGTTCTCCTAATGTTTAGAGGTATGAATTGGTGTAATTATTTTGTTCAATACGATTTTGAATATCTTTTGAATTTATGTTTATTGAAAGATCTTTAGTTTTAAAAGGCGAAGCTATGATAGAAGCTTCTCCGATTTCAACACCAGAAATTTCATAAGATTGTTTTGGAGGAAGATCAGATTCAATCTTTTCTCCATGTTTTGTTGTCCAAGAGGTATTTACCTCTTTGACTGTTTTGAAAGGATAATCCTTGATATTCTGTTCTTCAACATAGGTATCAAACCAGATGAAGAATGGAATATAGATCTTAAATTTTTCAAGTATTTTGTAAAACCTTTCTTGAATAAGTTCTCTTTTTTCTTTAGTATTAAATTTTTTGAGAAACCATTCCCTCTTTTCTTTATTATAGTTAGCATAAAAATCCTTTTGAAGAAATTTTTTATCTAACTGAAATTGTTCTTTTATGATACCTATCATATCGGAATAAGTAGGAGACAAGTTTGTTTGGACCTTTTCATCCTCTATATTTTGTTATACAGGTCTTACAGCACTAGATGATGTATCTATACCTTGTAAGTGTATGGCAAACAGAGGAGCCTATAGTTCTTTTGCCTCTACAGAAGAGCTACTAGAAAACCTAGATGGTTTATCTACTGCTATCTAAAGCTTTCTGCAATGGAAGGTGATCTGGAAACACTAAAGGATCTTCTTCTATCGAATGAGATTCTAACGTTTCTTGTTTCAGATTGACTGATCTGCCAAAAATTGGGTGTTGGTTTTGGGATAAAAGGTATTGCCTTTTCTAAATGCCAATCATCTGGAAGGGATACCTTATCCCATTTAATTGTTTTTGGAACCATGACATTTGCTTGTGTAGCATTTGTTAGGAACATACATGTTTCATTTTCTTTCTTGTGCATTTTAACCAAAGAGACATAAGAATTCATAACTTTATATTTTACCCTATAGATTAATGCTACAGGTGTAGCTCAATGGTAGTGGGGATTGTCATGAGGTGTTACTTACCCCCAGGTAGTGGCTTTGATCCCCTGCGGAGGTGGAAAATCTCACTTGGGGAGCGAGGAACTCTTGTGAGTCCACCTCTTACGGGGTCCATGTGTGGCTTGGCTGGAAGTGGGGTATGACATGAAACATCAGGCTTTATGTCAAGCCCATGCAATTTTATGTTTAACTTGAGAGCATCAATGATAGGTTTATCATACAGGTAAACAGTCAGATCTGAAAAACAATTGAAATAGATCGGCTTGTTATGAAGGTTTGCTTCAACCATTCCTAGAAGAGAATCATAAAATTTATTGTGTCTAGCATCTCTAACACAAATTAATGTGGTGTCATTTAAACCTACATTAATTAAGGGTTTTAAGGCTATTTGGACACAACCTATATGGAGAAATTTATATTTCTTTTAATGTTTTTGGATGGATTCTTCAGACAAGAGCGGGATATCATCTATCCATGAATTAAGAGGAATTACTTCCTGTACAAATTTGGTAATGAAATCAGAAGTATGAAAGAATTTTTTATTGGGCTAGAAATACAGCTCATTTTAATGCTTATATCCCTCTTGAAATCATATAAGCAAGAAGAAAATCAGGAAGAGCAAGGAGCGGAGAGTGGCAAAATTTTAGAGAAAGAAGAGGTAAGCCATGAAATCTTGCCTTACACATTGATTTAAGGTTGTTGTTGTTGGTGATTTATGGTGGTTATTGGTTTGTATTGGTTTAAATATATGATTTGGGATGCATGAATCCTAAGGGGAGGTGCAGCCCAAATTTTGATCAATCATATGAAAAGTGTAATTAAAGGGTTTAAGAAGTGATTTAAGGTGAAAGGAAAGTGTTATTTAAGGTGAAAGGAAGGTGTTATGTTGAAAGAAAGCATGAAATTCCATTTTCCCTAAATTTTTATGATTTTCAGTCAGGAGTATTTTTTAGTGTTTGGGCCGGAATTTGATGGATTTGATGATTTTATTGTGTTTAGAATGAAAATTTGCGTAAGGAACATGTGAAAAATGAAGTATGGAGGCTTTAAGTTGTGATATGACAATTTTACCCCTAAAACCCTAACTTTGTGGCTGCTAAGGGTATTATGGAAATGGAACGTGGTTTTGGAAAAATTGAGGTAAAGATGGATTCCACATGCGAAATTATATAGAAATAGCCCGGGTCATAATTTTTGGTAAAGTACAGTTATACCAGGTATAAAAGGAATTAAACTGGATTCCTAAGGGCTTTTTGGTAATTATGTGTTTTTAATCAAGATAACCAACCAAATGAGTTTAGAAACAACACATGAATGATTAATAACTCATTTATTATAAACTTGAAATTTATAGGATTTAACAGTAGCCCGAGCCGAACAAAATATTATTAGATCGGTTTAGCTAGCAATGAAAAGGATTACAGGTAGTAACTCAATCTTTCATACATTATATGATTGTTTATATGATTTGTGTTGCCATTTTCTATGATATGAATTGTTTGTTACAAAACCTAGCTGTGGTGTGATAAAAGCACAAATACCACCGGTAGGAAAAGCACAAGAACCATCAAGCTCATTTGGGACCCAGCTGAGGTGATGAGACAAGTGTGGACAAATAGTCATATGTTTTGGAATAGTGTATATAGCATGGTCAGTAGGGATAAATGATCATTTGATCTTGAACATTGATTAAACAGTCATTTGATCTTAAACACTGTGAATTTATGATCAGACAGATATATGTGTAGTATATTCATTCTATTACATTATATAGTGCATTGCATTTTTATCATCACTTTTTAGATGATTGATCACATGTTACTACTAAGATTCGTATGAATCTAACCCCTCTACAAATTTAAATTATTCAGCTGGAAGAAGCAACTTAAAGAGCAAGGATGTAGATACTGGCAACTGAGAGTTCTAGTCCTATGCAAGCTATAGTTTATATTACTACTGAGATTCATATAAATCTCACCCCTTCCCACAAATTTAAATTATTCAGCTGGAAGAAGCGGTTCAAAGGGTAAGGATGTAGATACCGGTAACTAAGAGTTCCAATCCTATGCAAACTACAGTGTTGGTTATCTGTACTATCTTTTTGATATTTTGAATATTGTATATCTTTTGTTTTAATCCTTGTAGGGATTTCTGTAATATAATCAAGTACTCTATATTATTATGTATATGCTATTTTTGTTTGCCTACTGAATTGCGCGTCATTACTTTGATAAATGTCAAAATATTGAGGGGTCTGACACACTTCACTCAAGTGGTCACCACAATAATCTTAGGCATTAGTTCACATCACTAGAGTGACATTTTCTAGTGATAAACTCATTTGAATCCAAATATGCCAAATGACCTATAAGGAGAAAGCTTTTGAAGTCTACATTCTAATGCTAAGTGAATCAGCTCAAAATTCATTATATTCCAAAAGTTGTGATTAAATCTATAGTAGGTAGTCTGTATCAATGTCTTGATACGACCATGTAATTCTGAAATTCATATCTCTTCTAGCTGACCTTTGTAACACCTTAAATCAAACAACCAAATACTTAACCAGAGTATTTCAAATATCACAAATAAGGATGTTTAACATCTAAATCATCAAATAAAGCCTATACCATAGTGTTAAATTAAATTCTCAAAATATTTCAGCAAAAGAAAGTAAAATGCGAACATCTTAGAGTCATGACAAATAAAAATAACATAACATGAACTCTAGGAGCACAATAGAGCCTTCAAGGTTTACTCCATTGGGCCTTCCCTTGCTCTCTACTAGAATAATCACTTGAAAAATGTTAATATAAGGGATGAGATTCCACATTACAATAACTAATGAAAGTTTCTATCGTACATAAGTAAACCTCATATAATAAAAGAAGGAACTGATTACATATATATTTGTATGTATCATAATCCTTATATAAAACAATTACCAATTTAATCATCATTATGTCAATATGTATTTTTATCACAACATGTAATATGCAATTATGCAATATACAAGATGCAACCTCCCTCATATCAGTATCTATCATTATACCACTGACTGGAGCCATAGGCTAACATATAGTGCAACAAAAACCCATCCATTTAATCGGATTGTCCCCAGCTCACCAATTCTTAAGATACACTAGGTCAAAGGTGTAGAACTAAAGTCTAGACTATGGCTCCCTTCCCTAAAAGAATACAACTAAGAAGGTGTCACATGTCCCACAGCTCTAATGCAATCTTGACAAAAGGAAAATATAGAAGAAAGGCCCCTAATAAGCGCCATCTATTATGCACTGAGTGATGGCATACCACATGGTAAGAGATCTTATCATGCAAATTCCTCCTTACTCTAACCCATCACAAATGCAACTGCCATGACAATTATATTTAATCACCAATAAATATAATTATTATTAAAAGACAAAGTACAATATATCATGCTTCTATTTGTATCAAATATCATCACATATTCAAACATGCCTAAAAAAAAACAATAATCCAACAATACATTAAGTATAATTAAATTATTAACTATGTGAATAAAGTGAGTTATAAAGAAATTTACTTGTAATATTACTTATTTGAAATTTACAACACACATACACACACACACACACACACATATAATTCAATTCATTTTTTTTTATAAAAGATAGTCATTCACAATTATATGTAATTCACAAGTATATGAAAGAATAATCAGAATTATCTATTACTCTCTAGCGTACATGTAATTACACAAGTGTTAATTCAAAACTCTCAATGAGAGTCTATAAAATCACACACATAAATATCTATTAATATACTAATTAAAACTATTCTAAAGTTAATCAATTACTACTCTAAAACATAAATCTACCCTTCTAAAAATTAATATCATATAGATACATACTTATTAGTTACCATAGATTTTTCTTTTTAAATTTAGATTTAATATTTTGTAGAAATAAAAATTATTAAAAGAATGAATCAGATAAAAATTCAATACATTTGTGTAACATGAGGGTGTATGTGTATGTAAGTATATTTTATTTAATATAAACTGAGAATAGAAACTGTCCAAATTTCATAATAAAAAGATTTTTCATGAGAGACCAATTATGTATACAAGTATTTGTTTATGTTGGTTATTTGACATAGAAAAGATTTTTGTTTTTAAAGTTTTGGAATAAGACTCAACTGGAAGTTCAAAGAGGTTATATGCCTATGATATATATAAAAATGAGAAACCACCGAATGATAGTTGAGCACCCGAATGACAAAAATGTGTGCGCACGCGTTTTTTTTGAAATCTCATCACAACACGCTAGATTACCAAAAAAGAAGCAGGATTTTTTTTAAAAGAAATGGAAAGTAGGTACTTCTTCCAAACCATGAAAAATCACATCTATGTTTTTTTGGCCAATTGAAAAAACATATTTATACCTAGCCTATATCTACGGTTTTCTTTATGCATAGGCACAAGATCAAAATAATAAAATAAAATAAACATGAAAGGGGGTTCAAGTAGATATTAAAGAAACTTGACGACTGAAAAGAAAAGGAATAGATCCAATAAATAGAGGTGTATGTGTATGCATGAAGAGAAGAGGAGTTCTTGAGTGAAAGTGGGCCATGAGAAAATGAATAGAAAGATATATTTATATTTACTCACATGGTTGAAGCTTATGTATCGGTGGTGGAGTAATTATGGTGAAGGAAGATAAAAAGACAAGATGATAAGACATCTGGCAAAATAGTAAAAATGAAGGAAAAAAGATAAGGATAAGAGGATAGGAAGAAGATAATGTGTAGTGAAAATGAATAAAGAGGTGCGACCAAGAGAAAATAAAGGAGAGAAGAAGAGTACCTGACCTACAAGGCACTTAGGACTCATTTGGTACATAGAATTGAAGGCGAGAGGAGGGAAGATGCCATACGTCCTTGGCTCAAAGCGCCTTTGGCACTCCAACAGTATTGGAAGATCAATTCCCGCCTCCTGCCATGTTCCCTTAAACATAGGATCTTCAGATCCCTCCAAAAATAGTTGGATCTTAACTTGTTCCCGGGAGAGTGAAATTGTGGGACAAAAATACCCCTGAAAGGAAGAGCATTCGTGAGTCGAAGGATGAGCTGAAGGCCAGAAATTCTAGCTAAAGGTAATTTCTAGTTTAAATCTGAGAGTGGTCTCGCTTCATGAGTTTCGACAGTGATTCGATGCTCCGAATCCAAGTTTTGAACCATCCACTTGATAGCTCAAAGAAAATGAGGATTGACCTCCGGTAAAGCAAATTTTTTGACCTTCTCTATCAAAGACAATGCCTTTATCCACCAACCCCTTCACTCATAGCATAAAGATGAGTTCTTTCAATCTCGGAGCTTGGCAAACTATGCAAAGGGAAAAGAATATGCAAACTATGATTTATACTGGTTCAGTCCAATAGTTGATTACCTACGTTCAGTCCCCAAGCTCTACTTGAGATTTTCAATCTACTATCTTGTTTAATCTGGGCAAAAGAGAAGCCTCTACAATCCTAAAAGTTTAGCTAGGCATTTGTGAAGCCTTTTATAAATCTCTCACCGAGTTACTCCCCCTTACACACTATAAGGATACAACCTTAATGATGAAGAATTACAATGATCTTCACTTTCAGAAGTGAATTAAGATGAATACTGAAGCACAATACAAATAATCTCTCTCTAAAGTAAATCATATCAAAGCTAGAAAATCGAGAGTATTCAGACGGAAGTGGGTGATTTATGATTTTAGCGTTTTGGTGTAGTTGCTCTCTATTATCGGCTTTGAGTGCTCTTCTTTTTATAATTGATGTAGCTTGATGATCATTAGGCATGCTTCTTCCTATTGAGAATAAAACAACCACAAGAAGTAGCTGTTAAGATTTCTGACAAGATTTGCTTTTAGGCCATTGAAGCTTGATCCAATTTAATCACCTAAAATCTTCATATAAACATGATTAGGAATAATGTAATCAAGAGTTATATGATATTGGAAATATATCATTAAATCTGATATGATGATTAAAAACTGGGTAGAACATCATTACAAAGGATCATCGTGGTGATGTGAAAGTGATAAGAACACATCACTTGGGTGGTCACTCAAGTTATTATCTTCAAAATATTACACATCACTCAAGTGGTCACCTCTGTAACACCCCAAATTTTATTCACCAATATATATAGTAATTGTTGGAAATAGTCAATGAAATAAATTGGTGAATTTTGGAGAATGTGAACAATGCTGCTAGTAAGATTTCCTTTGAGGCAGTGAGTTTGTTAAGTAGTTTTGAATAACCAAATGATGGTCAAAAATTATAAAATTTTACAGGATGAAAGTAGACATCCTATGCTTTAATTTGACAATGGGTAATTATTGGAGCTGTATGTAAAAAGTTATGAATTTTTGAAATTAATCCAGAAAAACAGGAAAGTTTCTAGAGCAGCATTTAAAGAATTTAATTCTAGGAATTGTCTACTTCCAATTGGCTAAAAGATATATTTTTTCTTGAAACTATGCTCAATAAGGGTTCTATAGCCTTTAGAATTATCCCAATTCGATGTCCACAAATTTAGTTATGATTTTTTAAAGTTTGGGCAGAAAATCTGCTAGAAATCCAAAAATGGGAAATTAAATAATTAAATTAATTATGGGATATTATATAATAAGATCATTTTTCCCTTCTTCCTTCATAAATCGTGTAGCCATTAGAGCCAAGAGAGAGAGAGAAGAGCTTATTGAGCTTTAGAGAGAGAAGGAGGAAAGTTTCACAAGGTAGGCCAATTTCTTCTTTGAATTCGTATGTAACGTGTATAATCCTTCTCCTAAGCTTCTATTCTACATGATTTAAGGTGTTTGAAGCACAAATTTGAAGTTGAGAGGAGCTAGGGTTCGGTCATCAAAGGGAAAAGCCAGACGGAAGCTAAGGTGACTTCTTAAACTTCAATATTTGGTTATTCTGGCTGCTGTGGATGATTTAATCGATGAATTTTTGGTTAAATTGCCGTGATTATAGAATTTTGGAAATATTGTGTCCTAGATGTTATGCTGCCAAACTTGACTCTAAATAGTGGTTTTAACATAATTAAATTGTTAATAAGGTAGTTAGGAGTAGAAAGGATCAACTCAGCAGAGTCAGAATTGGAAATCCCCAATTTTTCCTGGAGAATTGGGAATTTCAGCCAGTACTGGTTCAAGGGGTTAGAGTTGAATTTTTAATGTTTTGATGATTCCATTAAATATAGGAGGAAAAATTAGGTGGGTTGCAATTGATCATTTTTTCAAAAAAGCCTGGAAAAGCATAATTACGAAAACGCCCATAAAACCCTAAAATATGGGCTGCCAGGGTATTCTTGTCTTTTGGTAGTGAATTTGGTAATTCTGAGACTGGAAATGGATTCCTTAGGCGAAAATAAGTCAAAATAGCCCTGGTTAAAATTTCAGGAAAAGTATGGGAGTCAGGTCCTTGGGGGTATTTTGGTAAATTTTCACAATAGGCTCGTATGACCCCTATAAGCACTATGGAAGTGTCTAAAATGGTACATGAATGAGTTTTAACCAAATTCTTATACATTTGATATTTTAGGACCGGGTTGAAAGCCAGTCGTTGGCACTCATTATGAGGCATGAAGTTTGATAAACTTACTTAAGGATAAAAAATGGCTAAGGTAGGGGACTTACCTTACTTGCTTGTGTTTGATAGCTTTGCTTTGTAGTGATGTATATGATTGCTTTACTTGATTGTGTAAAACATATTTGAATAATGAAGCTCTGTTTCTGTTTATACATTGGCCATAGTTTTGTTGCATGAAACATTGAGCATGCAAAAATTTTATTATGGGGCATGCATCTAGTTAAAGCTAACATGTCATGCGCATAGCATATGTCTTGCAAGCATTAATGTAAGTATTTTTCTACTGAGATTCTCCTGAATCTCACCTTCCCCTACCAACAATTTAGAAAGGTGAATACAAAAAATATGTAGAAATCAGAGTAGAGAACTATACAAGAGGATTGTAGTAGTGAAACGAAGACGGGAAGATGTCTCCATTTAACAAGGACATGCTTAAACCCCCTAGTAGCCCTTTACGGCTATATTGATTGTAATTATCATGTACGAACCTGTATGGGGAATTTCTGTAATCATGCATATATTGTCAGTATAATTATGTTATTCCTGTGTTGCCCACCAAACCACTCATTAATATTATGCTACAAGTCAAAATAAGTAAGGGTATGACAACCTCAGTGATCTTAGGCATCACTTTCATATCACTAGAGTGATCTTTGTTAGTGATAAACACATTTTGAATATAAATCTACAAAATGAACTATCATTATAAAGTTCTTGAAGCCTACATTCTAATACAAAAAGAATCAGCTTATAATTTGTTATATTTTGAAAGTTGTGATTAAATCCATAGCAGCTGGTCTAGAGTAGTGTCTTCATATGACTATGCAATTCTAAAATTCATGTCTCTTCCAATCGACCTTTATTGAGTGCAATCTTGATGTTTTTGAAATGCCTCTTGAGTCTAGTTTTATATGCAATAAGTTGCAATCTAAAACTTATTATCTTTCAAAAGTTATGATTCAAAGAATGACTGTTGTTTGGGAACATCATAAGAACTTCGAGCATCAATTTCCAAGATCCATATCTCTTTTGTCTGATAATATTTGAATTTGATCTTAGCTTTTGAGATATGCATTTTGATTGTCGTTTCATATGCAATAAGTTTCACCTCATTTAAAGTTGTAGTGTAGGATATATGTCCGAATTACTAAACCTATTTTGGAATAACACGAGATATTCAAGTGTCAAATTACAAAACTCATATCTTTTTAATCTGAAATCCTTTGAGCTCAAACTTGGTGTTGTTGTGTTTTATTTAGAGTTTGATTTCATTTGAAACAAGTTTTATATCAATTGGATGTGTGGTTTGAGAGATATGTCCAAACTACCAAACCTCTATCATATTGAACAAAAATAGAACACAACAGATTGGCCATCACTATGACATCACTCGAGTGATACTGCCAGTGATGAAGAACATCAATCGAGTGGTCACTTGAGTGATCATCTCTGGAGGTTCCACTGGAGTAATCACTCTAGTGAAGTTGGTATAACTTCTATATAAGTTATTTTAGATTCGAATTAACCTATTGCAACTTCCATTTAATCATAGAGACCTTCAGTTATCTAAGAACTTGAATATTGATATTCCTATTAGATCTTACAAGTTCTTCTTTCTTCAATCTCTTCTCCTTCTTCTTAATTAATTTTCACAGTATTTTTTTTATAAAACTCATTGCTTTTCTTGACTATTATCTTCAATCTCTTTCTTCTTCTTCCTTTTAGTCATTCTCCATAATTCAATTAGATGGCTTCTTTTCTTTAACTAATATGATGGAGGCTCTTCTTTCTTCACTATTCCCTCCTTTTCCTCTTGATGATCATTCTCCACAATCTAGTTCAATACCTTTTTTCTTTTCTTGATTTCTTCTCCTCATAGTTGATAACTTCAATCTTCAATATCTTCTTAATCTTTTTCTTAATCATTCACCATAATCTAACTTGATGTCTTCTTTCTTTGCTTGACTATTCTACAATATATTTCATATTAAATATAGTAGTTGGTCAATGTAAGAGATAAATGCATTATGCAAACATTTTGCTTTTAATATTTGGCATTTATATTTAACATCATCAAAACTAAGCATATGTAACAAGATTGAGGGGGGATTTTTCATTATGTAAATTTATGTTTTTTAAATCAATGAAAAAATATTTTTATTTCTAAACTTGGTCTCGATCTTGATCTTGTTTACATCTCTTGCATCTTTGTTTCATTGTTGTTTCTATCTCTAGTTTGATAAGTTAGTTTTATGATATAATATATATACTTTATTAGTAAATTAAATGATAATATAATTTGATTATATTTATACTGGTTATAGTGGCACAAGGTCTAAATATGTTAATCCAAATCGTCGTTCTTTTTAATGTTCACTTTTTATTTAGATCGGATAAGATGTGCATCTGGTCTCGTAATTATTATTTAGACCCATTTTCAAATACGATAGGTCTAAATACATAATTTTTCAACTCCAACAGCTATCATCATGTCTCATTATTATCATCTAAACTATTTGGCGATCACTCTTGATTATAAATACTAAGGCACCTTTTATTCCTAAGTTCAAATTCAAAAGATCTTTCCTACTTCTCTCTTTTTTGTTTGAGTGGCAATAGTTCCACTAATGGCAAGATCAAAGAGGCAGTGTTCCCTCTCTCCTCCTTCGGCTGTAGCCACCAACAGTTCCTCTTCACATCCCCCTCCATCTCCGACCTTAGAGGAAATTGCTAAGGCCAACTTTTGCCCCAGGGCACTGTTTTGGAGGCATGGTAAAGCAAGATTGGTTCTCCAAACTACTAAAGGAGCTGGCGACGGTGTTGAATAACAACGCTGACTGTTTGGACTAGGCGTAACGAGTCTCTAGGAATGATGACGATCTTCTGAAGGTCTGGGTTTCAAGAACCTTCATTGTTATAATATTTTGATGAAGTTGTGATTTTGTGACCGATCATCATCATATAGTAGTATAATATTTTGATGTAATAATTTTGATTTCATGCAAGTATACTACCACCTTTAGGTGATGATTAATGAAAAATTTTCTATCTTCTATGTTGATATTTTGATAGTTCTCACTTATATTATATATAATTATATAGGATTCTATTTCATCTCCATAAGTTAGCCTGTCTGTTGATGATCATCTATCTCGTGTTATTAATTAATCCCTTATATATGAAAAAGTTGCAACATTTAAGATAAAAGTTCTTGTTTCTAAAATTTTATTTCATTGTTCTAAAAATTACATTTTAGACCAGCTGATTTTATAGACGGTTTCAATATAAATTAAAAATGTTTTTAATATATTAACACCAGTCATTAATGAAAAATGTTTTAGAAAAGGTTTCCCTAGTATATATACTCACTTTCACACTCAGCCTTCATATCTAGCCTCTCTAAGTTTCCTACGCGCGCTTTTTTACTCTCTCTGTCCCCTTTGGCTTCTATAATTTCTCTCTCTTCACTGTCCAAATGGCTTGGTGTTCCTCTCCATTGGGCTCTCCCTTTCTATTATCACCATTTTTCTCTCACATTCGGTAAAATTCATTGCTTTTCACAAACCCTTGATAGATGGTTTGCTCTCACTTTCTATTAGTTCTCTCTTTCATTGTTTTTGCTTGTATAGAAGTTTTAACCGTTGTCTTTCACAAACCATCGCTTCTTTATCCAAACCCTATTGAAAGTTCAGTTTTTTTCTTACATCCACATAAATGAAAGTGTTATGCTTAATCCATATTCTCTCTGGTTGTTGTAAAAAATATTTACTTTGCTCCTTGGTCAAAATGCGATGCACTCGTAAACATATGTAATTCTATTACATACAACAATATTCACAAATTGCATAGCATTTAGAGCAAGGAACAAAGTTGAATGGGAATGGATGCCAAATAGACCATATATTTATGAGTGTGAAGAGTTTTATTAAGAGACCATTATTATTTCATTTGCTGCTTGCTCCAAATGCAATGTAGTTCGTGAAAATATGTATTACATTACATATGCAGTAATTTTGTTATATAATAGACATGCACTTAAGTTGTATTGCATTTACATACATAGCACAGAAGATTGGATGAACATAATTGGAGGTTGTCGATACATACTGACCCTTCTTGTAAAACTTGGAAAATGAAAAAAAAAACTTCCTTCCACAGGTATAAATATGATATTCCTTTTGTACTTGTTGTCTTCTTGTATGTTTTTTGTGGTTGTTGTAGTTATAGAAACACTGATGCTCATAACATTCCCATATGAACTCATCATTATGAGCATAATACAATGTCATTAAACATTAACATATCTTAGTGCTTCTCATGATATAACATGACATCGATATCATATAACATGTTATCATGTTCTGTTACATCTTTAGAAGCATCTAGTTGATATTTTTATGTTTAATGAAATTGTATCATTCTCATCATCATAATATTTATCTATTTATAGTGGATTTGTATTTAATTTGCTTATTACAAATTTATTCTTTTTAATTACAGAAAGGAGTATCAAGAGCACTTAAAAGACATATGAAAAGCTCCAAGTTGAGTGGTTTTTTATAGCTATCACTTATGTTTTCATTCACATGTGAAGAGTAATAAATAATTTGATATAATATGTAACTTATTGTCATTGAAAACAAGGGATCGGATGAACGTAGTTTGAGGTTGTAGATACATAGAAGTCCTTCCTGGAGGAATTGGAAAACAAAAACAAGCCTTCCTTCCATAGGTATAAGTATGATATTCCTTTTGTGCTTGTTGCCTTTCTTATATGTTTTTTGTGTGATACATGAAAGTTTACATTTTTTCTGTTGGCTGTATATTCTTTGTGATTGTTATAGTTAGTGTATGGAAATTTTTGTCCACAGAATTTTTTATGGTTAGAATTGAAAAATTTGTGATCATGACAATAATGCAATTTTGTTGTATCATTCTCATAATGGCAAGTTTTGCAAATCCAATCATTACGAATTCTATAGACAAAAGTTTGTGTACATATATGTTAATTGAATATTGTTTGTTATGTCTTTGTTCTTTTCAAGTTTTTTTGTTTGTTTGTATGCCTCTTCTTTAAAAGGGCTTAGATCATTATTGAGTATTAGGTGGGAGTTTCGATAGTAATTTCAGACCCGACGTGTGGGTGTTGTTGATGCCTAGTTTGTTAACACCCATTTCCATTTCGATATACGCGGAGTGATAAAGACTACATTCTACAGGCATACATAAAAGTATAAATATATTGATAATAAATATTTGTTTACAGACTGAAATCAACTATACAGGTTGGACAATATTTACAAATTTGTACAAAACTATCCAAAAATTATCCAAAATAAGTCCATATATAACCACTAGCCATATTCTTGGGATTCGCACCATCAATTTGCCACCTCTATCGCTTTATCTTTATATCCACTAGCTCCAGCTCGCACATTTATCATTTTTTAAAAAGAATGAGATTTCGAGGAATCCTAGTAGCAACATAAATCATTCATGTAAAAGCAGAAAGTAGATATGATATGCACCATGTATGCACTAATTGGGGAACAATATACATCATCATCATCATATATACATAAGTAGGGCTCCCACCCTATTATTCTTACACCGGTTGGATTCTTAGCCAACCCCCAGGTGTAAGTGCACTTCAATCACAAACTGCCCCTTTAGGCAAACCAAGTTGATTTATAAAAGCACAAACAATAGCAACCACACAACCATATGAACTATGACATGATGTACAAAGGATAATGCCACTACCTCAAGTCTCTTTCACCTTATTTTACGTGCCTCGTAAAGCATGCCAAGCTTAGGCTCCCACGTCAATCCTAAAATATCAAATATACAAGAATTAGGTTAAAATCCATTCATATACCATTTCAAACACTTCCATAATGGTTATTAGCCTACTGCAAAAATTTACCAAAGTGCCCCCAGGGACCCCTCGTACCTAAGTTGACCATACTTTTCTTGAAATTTTGACATGGGCTATTCTGACATAATTTCACCCAAGAAATCCATTTACGGACTCGGAATTACTAAATTCACTATTGAATGACAACAATGCCCTTGGAAGCCCTATTTCAGGGTTTTATGGGTGTTTTCGTAATTATGCTTTTTCAGGTTTTTCCAAAAAAAGTGACCAACTGTAATCCCACCTAATTTTTCCCTATGAACTTAATGGAATCATCAAAACATCAAAAATCCAACTTTAACCCTAGCCAAAATGCTCAATTCCCTGGGAAAAATTTGAGGTTTTTGAAATACGACTCCGCAAACTTGCTCTTTTCTAGTCCTTTACCAAATTTACAATCAAAGATAATCTGGTGAAATTTCACCTATTAAATTACTCACAAAAGCCAGAACAACCAATATTTGAAGTTTAGGAAGTTACATTTTCTTTCTTCTGGCTTTTCCTCTTTAAGGCTGACACCCTAGCTCTTTAAACACCAAATTTTTGCTTCAAAACACCTGAAAGAACATAGAAGAGAAGCTTAGGAGAAGTATGATCCATGTTAGGTATGAATTTATCAAAGAAATCGACCTACCTTGTGAGTTTTCTTCTCCTTCTCTCTCTAAAGTCTCTCAAGTTCTCTCTCTCTCTTCTTTAGCTATGGGGGTTGACGGTAAATAAGGAAAAAATGAAGGGATAAGTGTTTTAAAAATATCCCATTTCCTCTCATTTAGTTTATTATATAAATTCCCAAAATGTTGACTTTATGTACACACTTTATATCTATACATACAAATGTTGTCATAAGCCCAAATAGAGTCAAACCATTCCTTCCCTACTTAGTCAGCCCATAACATTGTCTCATGGGTCCAATTTAATTCCAAAATAGGCTGATCCCCTTTTATCTTATAATTTTAAAAGTTGCCATCACCTATTTTCCCATTTTCGGATTTTTTACAAATTCTAGAAGATTTTCTACCAAACTTTGCAAAATTATAACTAAATTTGTGGGCATCATTTGGAGTGATTCTAAAGGTTATAGAATCCTTATTGAGTCTATTTTCAAGAAAAAATATAGTCTTTGCTAATTGCAAACACATCATTCCTAGATTTTTAGGTTTTGGAAGCTGTTCCAAAAAATAGGCATTTTTCCTGGACTAAATTAAAAAATTCACAACTTGTTGAATATAGCTCTAAATCATTCATATGGTCTATCATATTAAAGCTTAGGATGCCTACTTCCATTCTAAAAAATTGCATAAATTTTTTGCATCATTTGTTTATCTAAAACCACATGACAAACTCACTGCCTTAAAGGCGATTTCATTGGAAATATTATTCACCTTCCTATTTCCACTCTTTAATTCCCATGACCATGAGTATTCACCATTTATTGAATATTTTACATATTTACAATACATTCTTGATGAATAAAATTGGGGGCGTTACATAATTCGTATCACACTAATATCTTACGCCTCTCATGGAATAGGCACCTCTGGTGGGATTGTCTAGGGGGTCGCCTGCTGTGGTAGCACTTGTGGGGTTGCTTGCTGTGGTCGCCCTATGGTGTGCTGTCTACCCCAACTACTGCCTGCCTTCTCAAACCATCTTAGAGAGTACTCATCTACCTCCTTCCCTTTCCCCTTGTCTCTCCTATAAGACATTATAACTACAATTATTCCCTTCTCAAATTAAAGCAACTTCTTTTTATATAAGGAAATTAATATAAATATAATTGATTATAATTTCTCACTTAACCAATTCAAAATAAATTATAGTCACACCTAACCGATATTTATAAAAAATATTATAATAATAACTAATATTATAAAGAAATAACATCACAATATTATAATAATATAATTACACATAACAAAAAAAAATAAAAAAAATTCAATATCTTTTAAAACCTAATTAAAAACGTATGGACAAAAAAGGTTAAAAACAACATTGCACATGGAAAAGTAGGCTCAGAAACTCATAAATATTACAAAAACATATTTAAAATAACAATAAAATTACTAAAAACAAATGTACTTAGCTCAAATGAAATGAGTAACTTTACTAATCTCGAGTACCTAATTCCTTAAATCTTTGAGTAGAATCTTAGATTTAAAAGAAACTTCTTAGAGCGTGAGCAGAAGGAATTTGCTAAAAGTGGTAAAATGAGGGGTAGCGACGCTTTTATAACCACATCAGTTGTAGCGGTTTCTGTAATACCCCGAATTTTGAGATTTGAGGCTAGAGAATAAGTCTGAAATAAGTGGATTGCTAAGCCTCAGTTTAGTAGGAGTCCAAATTTATTCCCTAATGATTCTTCTATCTTTGGGGTATTAAAGAAAGTAAAATGGTGAATTTTAGAGAATACGATATACGTTGTGATTCGAATGTGTTGTAGCCGGTGCCCAAGCCCTGCATTTAAGCATAATTGTGTGTGAAAGCTTAAAATGCATCATAAGGAAAGGGTAGGGCGCATGGCACGAGGAAATGTGATATAAAATGTGTTTGGTGGTGATTCAAGAGGAATTGTCATAATCAGGGGTAAAATGGTGAAGTTACCGACCAATTGGTTAGTTACTGAAGAGGAAACTCATTGATAACTTCAAGATCAATGGTTAAGATTAATTTGTGGAAGAGATCAAAGGGTGGAATCATGTGTGTGTGTGTGTGTGCCTATGTGAACTCATGAGAAATGTAATAAGGGTATGACACATGACACTTTTTTGACCCTTAGATCTTGGTCAATTGGTCAAAGCTTTGCCTCTCTCATCTCTTCTCTTCAAGGTCGGCCAAGAGGCCTCTTGGCTGCCCAAAATCTGATCTCACTCCCTCTCTCTTCATACTCCATGGACGCCCAAGAACAAGGAAGAAAGAAAAAGGAAGAGTCCAATGTTTAGGTGAGATAATGTCCTCTAATGCTCTAACACCCTTCTTTAATGTTATTCATAGTGATGAGAGTTTCATCTCTATGGTTTTGGATTTTTGAAAGAAGGTGTTTGAGAGCTTGAAGGAAATTGAAAGTGGAGGAATCAAGAAATTAGCTTGGGGAAGACGAAGAGGTAAGGATTTGATGCATTTTGACTTAAGTTTTGTGGTTATTGGTTAAGTTTTGTGAATTGTAGAATTTTGCCCTGATTTTGTGTAATTTCGAAATGGATGAATTAAGTGGTGTTTTGTGGTGTAATTGGTGTTATGTTGTGTTATATGGTCATTGGGATTGATTTGAAACCTTGAATGGAAAGTTTGGCCATTTATTGGTTTTGTGTTGTAATGTGCTCAAGAACAGAATATATGTAAATGTGATGTGAATTTGGTTGTTTTGGTGTTTCCAACGGATTCCTTGTGAAAATTTTGTGTGGGAATGGTGTTTGATGTGAAAATGGAATCATTGGAAGTCATTGTGCAAAATCTGTGAAATCTGGAAATTTGGCTAAGTTTGAAATGTTGTGCAAGTGACCAACTTTGCATAGTATTTTGACACAACAAATGATGTTAAAATGATGTGAAACTTTCTAGATTTGTAGTTTACATTGCACGCTTTCTATTGATATAAAGTTTTGGTCATTTTGAGTTCTGTGGCCAAAGTTATGGTCATTGCAAAATGAGCCAAGAGATAGGTCTGTGGTTGTCCGCGGCCCAAGGGGTTGGCCGTGACCCAAAACCTTCTGACCTGCTTCTAGCCACGGTTCAAATGTTTCTGACCTATCTCTGGCCGTGGGCCAGAATTGCTAACCGAGGCCAACCTTTGAAAATGATGTTTTGAAGTTTTGAAAGATAGTCTTTGATCAAGTTTCTCCCAACCCTTTAGGCATGTGTTTAGGCTTTGAGTAGCTACCTAAAGATTGTGAATGATAACCAACTTTAAGTGTTAAGAAAGTAAGGATTTGGAGTATAAACTAACCCTATGTCCTTGATTTGGTTTATAAGGTTTGATGTTCGCTCTGATCGTGAGTAAGCTGTGCTGGAGCACACGTGGAAAGAATAAGTGTAGGGAATTTACCTCTCCTGCATGTATTTAATATTTGTTTTGGTGCATTGATGCATGTTATTGCTTTGCTTGATTATGTGAAACATATATGGATGATTGAAGTTTTATTTCAATTTAAGCTATGGCCATAAGTATGTTGTTCGAAATGTTGAGTTTGCATATTTGTCATTGTGTGAGCATGAGTTATGTAAGGCAATCATGTCATACATTAAACATTTATCTTACATGCATATTGGTACTGTTTTCGTACTAAGATTCTCTCGAATCTCACCCTCTCCTACCAACAATTTAGACAGGGCAAGAGGCTCGAGGAGGGGACAAGCAACCAGGGGTGGCGAAGACTCCTTCTAGAGATTTGAGTTTGGTAGTTGGTTATCAATATGAGTTGGGATAACTGTATATTTTGTTGTGAATGTATATTCGTATATGTATTTGGAATAGATTTGTGTAATCCCCTGTTTGGGAAATTGCAATAGGCTAATGTGCCTTTGAAACTCATTGGTGAAAGGTATGAACTCGGGATTGCCGAATTTATGTTGTGCACTCTGATATATACTAAATGTGATTTATCCGTGTGAAGTAATTGTATTTGAAATGTGAATGTGAGACCAGATGTATTAGATTTCAAAGGTATTTGTGAAAATCCTATCATAAAGATGGGATATTAAATGAGTTTAGTTTATCCGTTGGTCTCTAATTCATTTTAATCGCGTATTTCAGATATAATTACGGAGGGGGTTATAGTTCCCCCCAAAACCATTACATCAACCGATATAAAACACGAAACCCTATCTCAGTCAACGTGACACTTTGTAGCGGCTGTTTGAAACCGCTACAAACATATAACCATTTGCATTTTGTAGTGGTTATTGCCTCAAAAACCACTACAAGTTATGACACAGTTTGTAGTGGTTCCGCAACCTTTTGTCTTCTGTAGTAGTTTTGTCTCTTAAATCGCTACAAACTCATCACTATAAATGTGGTGCTAGTTTTACATTTTGCAGTGGTTTGTATTGTATGACTCAACCACTATTGAGTCATACTGTTGCAAATTTGTAGCGGTTTGCCTTAAAACCACTATAAATCTTGATATTTGTAGTGCTTTTTTTTAAAAAAAAAAAACACTACTGAAAAGGCTATTTCTTGGTAGTGAGGGCTTATGTTAAACAAAATAAATCATATATTTTTAAAAAAAGAGCCCACTTTTAAATCAGGTATGAAATTACCTGGTATAAATAATGAACATTTTTTTATTATAAATTGAAACTTTTTAACATCGGTAATCTAATCAATTGGTTTAAAACAGTGGCTTTTAAGATTGGTCGTAAGGTTGATCCTAATAAGGACATACTTTTTAAATCGATCGATATAAGACCGAACCTAAATCTGATTTAAAAAGCCAATTCCAACTGGCCTTAAAAGCCTTTTTTCTAGTAGTGTTTGTAGGTTATGTCAAGGTGATTAAACCCATACCAGTCACTGAACTAGTTGAGGTAATGAGTTAAGGGTCAATGGATCAAATAGAAGTAAGACCAGAGCTAATCTAAAGCTAAACTGATGAGGAAATGAAGACTTCAGAGTTATTAATATGAAATTCTAAATAAAATATAAAAAAATTAACATTTTTTTAAATAAAAAATACTATACCAATCAAATCTAGTTGGTTAGGTCACCGATTTCCTACTCGAACCTAATGATCCGTTTAATAACTGTGAGTTATAGACATTGATCATAGAAAACTCCAAAAAAAATCATTAATGTCATGGGTTATATGGCTTAAAATGTAGAGTTCTAGAAGACAACTCTTAAAAAGTTATAAACATCCACACTTTATTGTAATATTTATCACAATGGACTTAATTATTGATTAATGACTATTATTTCGTTAACTTCGACCGAAATACGTACAAAGTCAAATAAATCAGGAAAAAATATGACTTTTTTTTGGGGTTAAATTGGTGTACCCATGTAGGGTATCAAAATAATTTTGGTTTTTTTTTTTGATACAAGAATTTTAGGAAGGGGTTCGGGCTTAACCCAATCTAAGGGCAGGGCCCCTAACTCATGATCCACTGGAGACCTGTCTCAATGGGCTCCTGGTTGGCAAGCCACCCAATCCACACAGGTAGGTAAGGGACTTTTACCCCTATTTTTTCACCCCAACTTCACTTAGCTGTGGAGATGCCTCTCCAAACACCGCAATTGGAGGCATAACTAAATACTACTCCCAGGATCGAACTCATGGCAAGGGGGTCACCCAGATACTCATTGTCTGCTCGCCTCACCAACTGAACCCACGGACGATGGGTAATTTTGGTCTTTTTCGTACTCCGATCAAACAAAAGAAATTCAAGCTAGATGCCTTTTCCGTTTGAGGTTTCCTGACCGAGCCATGCCCATGTTTTGGACAAAAAAACTGTAAAAGTTGCTTCGATTTGCACGTTTCCTTGACCAAAACCCTTGAACCAGTGTTCTGCTATCTCTATCTGTGCAGTTACTCGCTAGTCTGTGATTACCCGAACGAAGCGTGTGATTGCTGGAAGGTAACACATTCTTTCATCCTTCAAACTGAACTTGGATAAGATATTTGTTATCCCAGATCGTGTATCATCTCGATATCGACATATCTATGATAATTCTTCTATTTTCTTGATTCTTTTAGCTTACCCTAGTTATTCATCACATGAAATTTGTTTTTGATTTGCAATTGTGGGATTAAAAAACCGATACTTGAAAGCTGCGTGGATGTTGATGATTTAGTCTGGGGCCTCACTGGGTTTTGTGTATTATCTTCAATCTTAGGTCACACACATAGGTCTATAGAATGGGCAGTAAAGGTCGAATGCCGCCTCCACATGTGAGGCGTCCTTTACCAGGTCCTGGTTTGGTACATCCTGAGCCACTAGGTCCTGGAATACGCCCTCCATTTCCCCCTTTTGATTTGTTGCCGCCGCCAGAAGTTCTGGAACAGAAGCTTGCTGCTCAACATGCTGATATGCAGAGGCTGGCCACAGAGAACCATAAGCTTGCAGCCACTCATGGGACATTGAGGCAGGAGCTTGCGGCGGCACAGCATGAGTTGCAGATATTGAATGCACAAATTGGAGCTATTAAGGCTGAAAGAGAGCAGCAGATGAGAAACCTTAAGGATAAGATTGCCAAAATGGAAACTGATCTCCAAGGGGCGGAGCCTCTCAAAGCTGAACTACAGAAGGCAAGAACAGAGGCCCAGAATTTGGTTGTGTCTAGACAGGAACTTATTTCTAAGAGGCAGCAATTGACTCAGGACCTTCAAAGGGCCCATATTGATGTGCAGCAGATTCCTGCTCTTTTGTCAGAACTTGAGGGTCTCAGACAGGAATATCAGCATTGCAGGTAATCCTTTTCTTTTGTTTAGGGGCTGTTTCCAATGGCAATGTTGTGCACAGAGTTACTAAAGCCTGACCTGTAGGATTAATATGATTGTCACTTCTAGTACTGTTGTACGTGTATGATATGAAATGTTTAACATCAACTATCTGGGAGCATGACTTTATGGCTTTCAATGGAAGAAGTAAAGAACTAATAAGTTATTGTGTTTTCTTTGGTTGAAAATTTTGTTTTGATCTATAGTTGATACTAAATACTCCTCCGGTCCTTAATATAAGACAAATTTACCTAATTTGATTAGATTAAGGAGGTTAGTTGAGTTAGTTAACATGGTATGTATTTTTTAAAACACCCTAATCATCTTCCTGAATTCCCTCATTCTTTCTCCTCTTTTATTGTTGTTGAGGAGCATCAATTGGGGCAAATTAGGAAAAAAGTGACAAATATGTAAACTATGTTTTATATTTAAGACCAAGATCAACTCTCCAAATATATCTTATATAAGGACCGGAGGAGTAGTAAGATTAATGTGAATGGCTTAATGGGAGTAAAAGGCTTGATAAGGCTTTACCCTAATAAGCACTAATTCTTTGCCCAAAATATGTTGGCAGTGCTTGTGTGGATTTCTGTAGAGTATGTTTGTAACAAAATATATAAATTATTCTGCGGTGCACTTGGGGTGTATTTTTTTGTCAGCTCCTTCCATTGTAAACCATTGTCCCTCCTCCCTCCATCAACATTGTGAATTAGCATATCTACATTAGGATAAAGAATGAAGAATTAATGGGTGCTAAAGTAGATTGATCTCAGTAGACTGAATGGGACATAATTCAGAGGACATATTTATTCAATAATAATAATAAAAAAATGATGTGGCTTATCTGATAGAATGAAGAACGATTATAAATGCTCTCTCTCAAAGCCTTTTGGAGTGATAGACAAGTTCCTCTATTTGTGGTGTTTTCATTCCTTCAGTTTCTGCGTTTTCTGTTCCATTTAAACTAATATATAGAACAGGAAAATATATGTGATGCTATAAAAAAACACTGTGGCTTATCTGACAAATGACTAAAGTGCACAAGTGCTCCCCCCCTCCCCCCCCAATTACCAAAAAAAAAAAAAACCTGATCTGTCTACTTTGAATTGGTTATAAAGGTTCCTTTGTCTGTGGTGATGCAGTTTTAAGCTTCTGTGTTTTTCGTTCCGTTTAACCTATTATATAATGGTATCAAGAATGTGGCTTATCTGAGAAATGAAAAGGAATATAAATGGTCTGCTTTTGTTGTTTTTTTTGTTGTTTGGAATTAAAATAACCTAACCTGCTTACTTTGAAGGGATAGGAAAGTTCTTTCATTAGTGGTATTTTGGTTTTTCCATTTTCTATCTTTGTCATTGCATTCATAGATTATAGAACTTGAAGACATATATAAATAATATCAACTATCAAGAATGATATGGCTTAACTGACCTTCAACAAGATTGTAGAGATGCTTTTGTTTCTTAATTGGTGTTTTGCTCCCTTAATCCTCTGTCATCCTTTCCATTAAAGGATGCATATACAATTTCCTTTTCTCTTTTAGTTTCCTTTATTTCCTTGCAATCGCATTCTAATTTTTATCTTGCTATCATATTATCAATTTATTGTGTTAAATGCCCCTGATTCGCATAATCTATTGGTTGGGTTACGCAGATCCACTTATGACTATGAAAGAAAGTTGTACCATGATCACCTTGAGTCGCTTCAGGTGATGGAAAAGAACTACATGTCTATGGCAAGGGAAGTGGAAAAGCTTAGAGCCGAGTTAGCAAACACTAGTAATGTTGACAGAAGAAATGGTTTGTATCTCTTATTACTTTCTCTTTCTCTCAGCCTTCTTGGATAACATAGTTTGACCTTCATATTATTATCAAACGTCATAGGCCCTTATGGTGGCACTCCTGGAAACAACGAGAATGATGCCTCTGCTCATCCTGGTGGTCAAAATGCATATGAAGAAGGTTATACTGCTGCTCAGGTGCGTGTGAATGCTATTCTTAACTTTGTTGTGGGGTTGGAAGTTCACTTTCCAGTGTTACTGATCTCTATGATTTTCTTCAGCATAATTAAGATGCTTGAAATAATTAGTAGTGTCTTTTTCTTTTGCCAATGCTTCCTAATGTTTCTCGAGCTTCCCTAACTATAGCATATGCTATAATAATGTCATACTGGGAAGATAGTCTCTGGCGGGCAAAAAGAAAAGAAATTAGTAATGATATGATTTTGTGTTGAATACAGTTAACTTGAATTAATAAGACTATTTGATCTGATTTCCTTTAGACATCAATCAATATGTTATGACCATTTTGATTGTCCGAATTTTACTTTAACAGAGTGTTGATTCGCTGTTACGTTTAGGTAATAAAATTAGTCAATCTATGATTTCGTTCTGTATTTTCAAGATGCTTGGACTGACCACCACCACCATGACGCAAATGTGCATTATTGTTTTTTGAGCTTCTTTGTTTTGTGCAAAATGGGAATGTAGAACTCTGTATCATATGTATGTTAGATAAGTCAGGTGACTGATTTAGAAGTATTATAGACTGGACATGGGTGTATGTATTTCAATCTTCTGTGTTCGTGATAAATGCTGCCCTGCGCGTCTGATGATAATGAAGGTTACCAATCAGAAGGACCATACATACTTATGTGGTTTAGGTTGATCCTGATTATGATCGATTTGATCGACGTGGTCCGATTTTATGCTACCCACTTGTCATCCACGTTTATCGCCTAATAATTCTGCTCATGATAACAGGGACGTGGTCCCCTCCCTTCTGCTAGCGGTGGGGTTGCAACAGCTGCTAGTGGTGCTAGCGCTCCTCCCTATGTGGGAGCTCAGCCTGGCTCCACCGTGTCTGCATGGCTTAGTTATGATCCATCTGCAATGCCTTCTTATGATCCTCAGAGGGCTGCTTATGATCCACAGAGATTGATGGGTTATGATGCTCAGAGAACTGGATATGATCCACAGAGAGCGGCTGCTTTTGATGCTTCGAGAGCAGCTGGCTATGATGCACAGTCAAGAGGTGCTGCCGCCCCTCCACATGGACATGCCGCTCCTCCACCGGTGAACAATATGCTGCCGTATGGGTCTGCAACACCACCTGCACGTGGGGGAAACCCAGCTAGGAGATGATTTTAAGAGGCCATTTTTTCTCTGTTGTATCGATGGCGCTCAAAATGCTTGGTATCATTTTACAATGATCAATCGGATGGATGCTCACAGGTTTAATTGCTGAGTTTTGAGATTTTGGGATCACCTGCTGGCTGAAACTGAAAAGCCTCATCTTTAAGGAACTACTTTTGCCCATCGCGCTTTTGCAAAGCGCATTAAGATTCCTTCCTGGCAAAATGTATACTTATTACTACCTCCGTTATCTAATATAAGAGTTTGTTAGTGATTTGGATTTTGTCTTAAATATAAGGTTTTAATTTATTTTATCTCCATATTTATCATTTTATATTTAAACTGTCCCTATAATCGCTCATGTGTTGAGAGAATTTGTAAAGGGGTAGTTTCAATATAAATAATGTTACAAGGCATCTTACGAAAAATATCTCACAATTCAAACAAATAATTAATTTAATTAATATTTGTTAAGTAGATATTATATTAAGGATTGGAGGTAGTAGAAAAATTCAGTTCGTCATGAATCAAAGTGTTCAACTGTTTTTTTTGTCCTGATGACAGAAAGGGGTAAAAGGGCTATGGAAAAAAAAAAAGGAGGACAAAACAAAAAAAAAAAAAAAAAAGAAGGAAAGGGGCAAAAAAGCCTGGTTAAAAGAAAGGGTTAAGGAGCAAATTTATCAATGAAGTTTTATCCGAGAAGCGTCTAACACAAATATGTTTTAGAAGGGGCAAAAATACCAATGAACAATTAAAAAGGGGCATCCAAAACAAAAACCGTTAAATCCGTACTAACGCCGTTGGGGGTTTTCTTCTCTTATAATTTAACGCTGTTAGTCGGATTTAACGGTTTTTGTGCTGGATGCCCCTTTTTAATTGTTCATTGGTATTTTTGCCTCTTCTAAAATATATTTGTGCTGGACGCTCATCGGACAAAACTTCATTGATAAATTTACTCCTTAAGCTTAAAAGAAAAAAAAAAAAAAGAAAAGGAAATGAACAAACTATATAGCCACTGCACACAACGCTCCTCGTTTGCTATTATATGATATTCTTAACTAAATGGAATCAAAGAAAGCAAATAAAGGTGATTAAGTCATTAGTTCTGTTGGATAACGAAATATTTTTTTTTATTTTACTCATTTAAATGAAAATTTTTCATATTTGCATTACATTTTCAGTGATAGGTATAGGTAATAACTTTAAATGAGGGTGGTATTAGAAAAAAAAAACTTATAATAAGAACCACCTATCTCTTTTAAAAAGTTTCTTTTTAATAAAAGTGAGAAAGAATATTTGGAATAAGTAGTTAATGCTTCACAAATTCTTAAAAAATGAGTTAATATATAAGACATAATTATAGAGTTGATCTTGGTGCTAAACGTAAGATCTATTTCTTATATGTTAATATTTTTCTAATTTACTCATATTGATATTCTCTCAACAAACTCCGCCTATGTTATAGTCGGTCCCAAGCCCGGGTAAAGGAGGAGGGTTGTGTTAGGCCCTGACAGCCAACGTAAAACCCTGTCGAATCTCTTATGAACATGGATCAACGAAGAAATTGTGCTAATGCTAGGTCGTTGTCTGTAAGTAACGCGCTGTATGGCTCGAGTACAGTGATAAGTGAGCAAGGGCCGCTGCATCATTTCCCGGGTGTAGTGTTAAATGAGCAAGGGCTACCGCTCTCTTCTAAACAGAGGTGGCTAAAGAAGCTAGTTCATGAGAGCAAGATCAGATTTGGCACTTGGAACGTTGGAACTCTGAATGCCAAATCTCTGGAGGTGGTGGGCGTAATGAATGATCGAAAGATTAATATCTTGTGCCTTCAAGAAACTAAATGGGCAGGAGAAAGGTCTCGGGAAATTAACGGTTTTAAGCTTTGGTATACAGGACAGGTCAATGGAAGGAATGGTGTTTGTATCATCATTGACAATGAATGGAGAAAGAACGTGGTGGAAGTTAAAAGGGTTGATGACAGAATCATTTCCTTAAAAATGATTGTTGGGAAGGATAGTATAAACATTATCAGTGTGTATGCACCTCAAGTAGGGGCAGAAGCACTGTTAGAGCAAGCGTTTCACTCAAGAGGGGGGGTGAATTGGGTGATACTAAAATTTCGTTGCAAATATAAAAACTTGACGGTGAATATAAAGCAATAAAGAGTAAGGAGAAATATCACCGAAGTGTACACCGAGAGTTATACTGGTTCGGCCACAACCACTTTGACCTACGTCTAGTCCTCAGAGCTTCTCTGAGTGTTTCACTATAACTTCCAAGATTCAGTGGGTTCTTGGCACCTCAGTACAAGCAAGTTCCTTCGCCTGGACACTCGCTCCCCCTTACAAGTTGTAATCCAATCCCAACTCAAGGTCCACAACCTTAAATTACCTCAATAACAAATATTGAGTTTGAATGAAATATCTCTCTCACAGAGTGAATAAGAATCACTGAAGCATAGAATTACAAGTATAATGTAAAACAGAGTAATGAACTTGATAATGCGTTCGTGTGTGTGTTCTTGTTGTTGTTTCTCTGTTTGGATGTTCTCATATATATAGATGCGTTGGTAATGATTGTTGGAACATATTTCTTCATGCCCGTTAGAGCGTGCGTAGCCACTATTGAGTTTTCCAGTATTTGAAAGATACCTGTTTGCGGTAGGTGGTGGTAGGTGGCATTTGAACGTTGCATTTGACTTTCCTTATTTGGTAAGAGTTCTTCATTGTTTATCTATGGATATGCTAAGAATACTAATACAATGAAAGGTTAATCACATAGGAAACAAATCAATGAACGTTGGAATGATTTCTAAATTTTTGAACTTGCATACTTGAGTAGCTACTCGAATATTCATTAAGTTTACTCAAGTACTTACTCGAGTATCATCGTGAAAGTGTTGACAAACTGCAAGTTAATAAATGAACATTACATTACTCGGGTAGTGCATGGAGTAAGCACAATTTCAAACCTTTGGAAATACCTGTTTACTCGGGTACTTACTCGAGTATGGCACACTTTACTTCATAAGTTACTCGAGTAGCAACTCGAGTAAACTTTCAAATAAACTTTAGGTTACTCGATGCTTTATTCCAGTAATGTTGGCAGGATTTCAAGGCCAAGAGCACTTCAAGTTTTCTTACCTTGTTACTCGAGTAAACAAAAATTTTCTGCATTGCTTACTCGGGTAGCGACTTGAAGTTCTGAGTAAATAACTCTGCATATTACTCGATTACTTACTTGAGTAATCCAGTTTAAATAAGTGATTAAATACCTGCATACTTGAGTAGTGCCTCGAGTGAAGTGTGATAAAAGCATATCATGTTATTCGAGTATTACCTTCAGGTTTTGCTTACCACAGTGAGTTACTCGAGTAGCGCCTCGAGTAACATTGGCAGGGTTGAAAATGCCGAGAGCAACATATTTCTTGAAGCAGAGTAACTCGAGTACAGACTCGAGTAACGTTAGCAGGCCGAGAGTAACTGAAAGTTTTTACATGGTTACTCAAGTACTTACTCGAGTAACATTGGCAGGCCGAGAGCAACTCCAAGTGATTTACCTGGTTACTCGAGTATCTACTCGAGTAACGTTGGCAGGCCGAGAGCAACTAGAAATCATTTACCTTATTACTCAAGTGCTTACTCGAGTAACGTTGGCAGGTTACTTGAAGGTTGACCTGGTTACTTCAAGTTTCTGTCTCATTACTCGAGTACTTACTAGAGTAACCCTTTAGAAAATTTGCCAGTGATGAAGTTTCTCAGCTTTTTATCTTGGCCTTTCTTCATTACTCCAATGCTTACTTCAAGTAATGATTTGCCCTGTTATTACTTTGTTCAAACTTATTTTTTTATCAAATCTTTTTCATACCATCCTTTGTTATCATCAAAACATGAGAGATCTAACAAGCACATCTTAAGAAAAAAGTTCTGGGAAGATTTGGAGGGGCCAATTCAGAGTATTCCACTAACCGAAAAGATTTTTGTTAGAAGTGATCTTAATGGACATGTCGGTAAGGGGGCAGGACCTCATGCAAGGGTTCATGGGGGTTTTGAATTTGGGGTGCTCAATAGTGAAGATCAATATATTATTGATTTCTCCCTCTTATATAACCTCAAGATTGTCAACACTTGCTTTAAGAAGAGAGAGGAGCATTTAATAACATATAAGAGTGGAGCTGCCAAGACACATATTGACTTCTTTTTGGTAAGGAACTCTGATAGAAGATTTTGTACTAATTGCAAAGTGATCTCTGGGGATGGCGTGACAACAAAACATAGGGTTTTGGTCCTTGATGTGATTATTAAATGTGTAAAACAAAACCATCGGCAAGTTTTAAATCAAAGGATCAGGTGGTGGCAATTAAAGGGGGAGAAGCGGGAGATTTTTAAGAAAACTCTTTTGGAGGAGGGTGAGTGGGAGTTACAAGGAAGGGCTGATATCATGTGGGAGAATATGTTTAAAAAGGTCCAGAAGGTTGCTAAAGTAATTTTGGGAGAATCAAAAGGTTTTAGTTGGCAAGATAAGGAGACTTGGTGGTAGGATGGAACTGATCAGGAGAAAGTCAAGCATAAAAAAGATTGTTTTAGAGCCATACACTTGTGTAATAATGTGAAAAATTGGGGAAGGTATCGTTTGGCTAAAAAGGATACTAAGAAGGCAGTGAGTGAAGCTCGTAATAAAGCATATGAGGAGTTTTATAAGGAGTTAGGAACAAAGGCGAGAGAGCGTAAGATTTACAAGATTGCAAAGAACAAGGAGAGAAAATCGAGAGACTTGGATCAAGTGAGGTGTATAAAGGATGAAGAAGGAAAAGTTTTGGTTATTGATGGAGATATTAAGAATAGGTGGGAAGCCTATTTTTATAAGTTGTTCAATGATGGAGGGGGAGGGCATTGTGATTGCGAAGATTTGACAACTCGAGAAGGTGATCTCAATTTGTCATTTTACCGTAGGATTCGAGTTGGCGAGGTTAGGGAAACTCTTAAGAAAATGGAAAATGGTAAAGCTGTTGGGCCTGATGGGATACCTATTAAAGTTTGGAAATGCTTAGGTGAAGAGGGTGTTTTGTGGCTCACAAAATTATTTAATGAGATTTTACGATTCAGGAAAATGCCGAATGAGTGGGGGAAAAGTACTTTGATTCCTATTTATAAGAATAAAGGGGATATTCAAAATTGTGCAAATTATAGAGGAATTAAGCTTATGAGTCATACAATGAAATTATGGGAAAATGTGATTGAACGCCGGTTGAGGTTGGAGACTGAAATTGCTGAAAATCAATTTGGATTCATGCCAGGAAGGTCTACAACAGAAGCAATTTATTTATTAAGGGGTGTATGGAGAAGTATAGGAGCAAAGAAAGAGATTTGCATATGGTTTTCATTGATTTGGAAAAAACATATGACCGTATGCCAAGAGATATACTATGGAAAGCCTTGGAAAAGAAGGGGGTGCGGTTTGCATATATCAAAGCCATTCAGGACATGTATGAGGGGGTTACAACCAATGTTAGAACGCCTGGAGGTGTAACAAAGGACTTTCCTATAAGGATTGACCTACATCAGGGATCGGCTTTGAGCCCTTATTTGTTTAACCTAGTGGTATATGTTCTAACTGAGCCTATAAGAGAGGAGATCCCTAAATGCATGTTTTTTACCGCTGATATAGTTCTGTTGGTTGAATCCAGGGAGGAAATTAATTCTAAACTTGAGATATGAAAACGGACTTTGGAAGTGAAGGGTTTTCGTTTGAGTAAGAGCAAAACTGAATATATGCATTATAAGTATGATAAGAGACAAGGTCGAAATGAAGTGGAAGTTAAATTGGGAGGGCAAGTCATTCCGCAAGTGACAAAATTTTGGTATTTGGGATCAATTATACAACAAGATGGTGAAATTGATGGTGATGTCAATTATAGAATTCAAGATGGATGGTGTAAATGGAGAAAAGCTATTGGAGTTATTTGTGATCGGAAAGTACCTAATAAGGTAAAAGGGAAGTTCTACCGCACTGCTATAAGACCAGTAATGCTTTATGATAGTGAGTGTTGGGCTTTAAAGGGATTACATGAGCATAAAATAGGGGTGGCCGAGATGAGGATGTTAAGATGGATGAGAGGTCATATAAGAAAAGACAAGATTCGTAATAATCATATACGTGGACGAGTTGGAGTGGCCTCTATTGAAGGAAAAATAGTAGAAAGTCGTTTGAGGTGGTTTGGACATGTTCAACGAAGGCTGTTGAATGCACCGTTGAGGAGGGTGGATCAAGCCGTATGGAGTCCTGTAAAACGAGGTCGCGGAAGGCCGAAGCGTACCCTTAATGAAGTCATAGAGAGACCTTTTGATTAATAATATACCAAAAAATATGGTTTTTGACAGAGCACAATGGTGTCGTGCGATCCATGTAGCCGACCCTACTAGTGGGATAAAGGCTTTGTTGTTGTTGTTGTTGATGTTCTCTCAATAATAATCAAGTAAAATAGAAATTGAGGGAATTAAATAAGATGATTATAGTGTTTTAAAAGCATATAATATTTACTAATTTAACTAATTTCTTTAATCTAATTAAATTAAATAAATATGTCTTAACTAAAATGGTGGGAGTATATTTAGGACTACAAAATCAATATGAAGGCTGCCTATTTGTGTATATGTATATAAAAGAGCGGAGGGATTATTTTAAGACTGAAATAGTACAACAAAAGAGAAAGTTTGTGAAAACAAGAAAAGTCAAAGATGAATTCTTTGTATGTTTCTTTTTTTTTTTTTTTTGGGCCAGTATTGTATGTTTCATATTTTAGGCAATGAAAGTGTTTGCTTGTAAGAATAAATGTAAGAAATGGAGGTGCCAGCTAAGTGATGCCATAAAAGCAGTCCACTTGGAAGAATAAAACGCATCAGCCGCGTCATGCCAAAGCTAACTTTTCCAAGACTTTATAATCACAACTTTTTATTTATATGACCCAAAAACCCCTTGGATTCAAAAGAATTATATTAAAGACTTTGAAAATTAATGTTTATCAATAATGTTAATTAATTATATGGATCCTTAAAAACGTTATTATAAACAGCTAATCTTTGTTGATTAAAAGACCAACAGGCGTCTTTTAAGAGAAAGAAGAGAAAATTCCTCAAACGCAAATTGATTCAATCACTACTACAAAAAAGGAGTTTAATGGCACAACTCTTGTGGCATTTTTTTAAAAAAATGCTAAAGATAATTATTTATTTTTTAAAATCAAGGTAATTTGAAAGCTTTGGCGCTTACAATTATAAACGTCATAGTAGACGTTATCCTTGTATGACGCTTTTCTAAACAAGCGTCAAACAATATCTTTAATTATTTAAAAAAAAAAAACAATAAGAAGCTTTGGCGCTTCTTGTGGAAGCGCTAAAGCTTCTTATATTTTTCAAAAAAAAAAAATAAAGAAAATATAATAGGAAGCTTTGGTGCTTCCTAAGGAAGCGCCAAAGCATCCTATATATATATTTTTAAAAAATATAATATGAAATTTAATATATTATTTCTTCTTTCTTTTTAATCTTCCTACGGCCTGCATATATGCTTGACAAAAGAAGTTTATTTTCTTTCTAACTAGTCACAAGTCCTTATAATATGCCTATTGTATTTTCATTAGGCTTTTTTTAAAATTTAAATTAAGTTTTTTTTTTTTAAAATTTGGGTCATCATACTGTTTTACATTTATTATTGGTAAAGGTTAAATAGTTACAATAATACTATATGATATGTTTGCCATACTTTTTGCTCTTTCTTTCTATATATCTAATATTATCTTCTTGAATATATTATTGTCATTAGTATTAACTTGCACTTATAATGAAATGTAAAACTGAGTGAGCTTCGTGAAGTTCATTAATTTTTTTAAAAAAGGCCACATTTTAAAAGAAAAACTAAAAAAAAAAAGGAAGCTTTGGCACTTCCTAATGAAGTGCCAAAGCTTCCATGTAGTAAATAAATTATAATAGGAAGCTTTGGCCCTTCCTAAGGAAGCGCCAACTTCTTAAGGAAGCGCCAAAGCTTCCCATGTAAATTTTTTTTTTTAAACAAAAAAGATCAGTCAGCTTCGAATGTGTGTGTCTATAAATTAAAGTAGAAACCTACCCAACTACAAAACATAAAGAATGGACAAATTAAAGGAGGGTCACATGCAATGAAAATTGGTTTAGAAATAGACTTTCTGTAGTTAGTTAATTAATGTACATAAGTTCATTATCTCATATAGACTTCATACTAAAATGATGATTCTACTTATAGATTTTTGTAGTAACTAGTTGCTATAAACTATTTCTTGTCATTATTTGTTATGTATACTAGCCATAATGTAAAAGCATTTAATGTACTTATATAGAAAAAAAATAACTTTAGCAATCGAATAAATTAAACAGAGACAGGCACCAACGTTAACAGAAGCTATTTTTTGACTCTGAATTTTTATTTTACTTTATTATTTGAGTATGCCCAATCCAAACTTTTATTTTACTTTATTATTTGAGTATGTCCAAGATCGATCTCAAGGTTTTTTATTAATTATCTGAATATTTTTATTAATTAGTTCCTAAAAAAAATATAATTCATATATATGCTAGAACAAACAATGTTTCCAGTGATTCTTTCCTTTTTTTTTTTTTAAAAAAAATAGGAAGCTAAATATGGGCAAGGTTTTTTTTTTTTTTTTTTTAGTGGAAGCTTTGGCTCTTCCACAATTAAGCGCCAAAGCTTCAACCAACGTGCCAAGGCCAACCAAAAAAAAAAAAAAAATTAATTTGGTTTTTTTTTTTAAAAAAATTTTTTAAAGGAAGTTTTGGCGCTTTTTAAGGAAGCGCCAAAGCTTCCCTTTCTCATACCTTCTTTGGCACTTTTTATATAAGCGCCATAAAAGGTTATATAAATTTTTGAAATTTTTACCACCCGCCATTGTCATCCCGCCATGATCTCTTTCCTGCTTTTCTTTTCTATCGTCTCCACCCCTTCCTCTCTTTGACTGGTGATAAGTAGAAGCTTCTTTGGTCCCCCACTTTTTTTTTTTGTCTCCTCCTCATGCACATATTTTTAAACATTTGTTCCCCACTTTCGTTGCAGTACAAAGCTTCCTCCCTTACATGTTCTTTTTTTTCTTGGCTGGTTGCAGTACATAACTTCCTCTCCCCACGTGTTTTTCTTCTTCTTGTGTCGGCCTCCTACAAAAGCTCTTGTAAGTGTGTTTTTTAAACATCTGATTCATGTTTTTTTTAGTTAAAATATGTATGACTCTTATACATTTGCTTATACTTTTCCATAGAAGTACATGTTGTCAACAGTGAAAAGGTTGTTGTGAATGGCACTGATGAAATGGTCAAATTGGGTGGAAGTGTTATAAATGCCACTGGTAGTTTAATAAATGATTATTTTGGAACCAATTAATTTAATAAACACAGGGTTGTATTTTTTCCGGCTTGTTATGGACCCAATTATTTTAACTATGATATGTAGTAGTGTTGGCAAATATGATTTATTTGGTTGTGAGTTGTGAAAAATTATGTAGATGCTGTGGGATTAATTGGTTGATTATTTGTGATTCAATGAGTGTTTAATATTTTGGAAAACTTTAAATTTTGGGATGTTATGCTGCTGAATTTATTTTTTTAAAAAATAAATAATAAAAGATAATTGCAAGAGGCAAGCAATTGACCACTCATAAAAATATATTTAAGGTATAGATGGATCGAAAATGGATGTCATTTAATCGGTGCTCAAGAGAATATATAGATGAGGTGAAAGAGTTTATTAGATTTGCAAGCGAGCATATAAATGATCCTAATAAAATCATGTGTCCTTACTTATCTTGTTGTTATGAAAAACAGATTAGTTAATTTAGGCATGTAGCTTCTTTCTTGCCTATTCTTGGTCATAGTGATACAATACATTTTGTAGTTGTTAAACATTATAATTATTCATTGTAGTTAATCATTTGTTTAGCCTTACACCATCGTATTGTAATTTGCCTACTTGAAATATATGTTCAGGCAATTAGTTTATTTGCTTTTTTACATTACACCATCGTACAGGAAAAGAAATAATTAGAAAAATTATTTTAAAAAAAATTAGAGACCTCTTTTGGCGCTTGGTTAAAAAGTGCCAAAGGAGGGGTCCTCATCCTCCTTTGGCGTTTGTTAAGCAGGACCCTCCTTTGGCATTTGTTAAGCAAGCACCAAAGGAGGTCCCCTCCTTTGGCACTTTTTAACCAAGCGCCAAAGACTCTCCTTTGGCGCTTAATAATCAAATGTCATAGGTATTTAATTTACATATTTAATTCAAAAAACTAATGTATGGCGTTTCTATAAATTCAAAAGCGCCATAGGTATTTTTAATTGCATTGAAAGCTTTGGCGTTTCTTAAGCACCAAAGTATTCTTCCAAATAAGCGCCAATAGACCCCTTTTTTGTAGTAGTGAATTTAAAAGAACAGGCAAGTGTACCAACGGAAGTTGGCGCAGATGGATAAGCATATGCATCATACCAGTCTGTTCCTGGGTTCCATTCCAGGAAACAGAAGGTGTAAAGAATATCTGTTGGAAGCTCTCTCCCTTGAGGAATCTCAAAGAGGAAGTTTCATTTCAGGCCTATTCGATAGGGGACGTAAGGACTAGTCAGTTGTCAGAGGCCATACTGATAAATCAGGCGTTGGCCTTCAGGTTAACGTTAGATACCTGGAAGGTGGGTGCACCGGAGGTAAAAAATGATCCATTACATAAACCATCCAAAAAAGAACAGGCAAGTGTACTAATTCAATGCATGAATTAGTAGTGAACGTACACTAATGATCAAGTTGGCAGGAGGAGGCGTGCTGATATGATATGTTCAAAAGGAGACAGCTTCAACCTATTCGGCTTTATATTTTATTAATTAATTCATGCATTGAGCTTAATTACAGCCACACGGTTTGCTTACCAAGTAAAACCTACCCTCATCTTCTCCATCACTCCTCCTTCATATATAAATACCTTTCGTTCTAAGCTTAAGCCTTCATTCACAACACATCTGCAATATCATTCTCCCTCATAACTCTCAATCTCACTCCCCCATTCTTGCAGTTTCCTTCTTAATTACCATCCTACAAATCCAGTTTTAACTTCAACACCTTCAATATTCCACTACTCTCACCAACAACATGGATCACATTAAAGTATTGCTCTCCAGCTTCGTTTTGATACTCTCATTTTCATCATCATCAGCATCAGCATCACTGAAAGTGGGTTTCTACAAGTCAACATGTCCATTAGCTGAAGCAATCGTGAAGAGAGCTGTCAACAAAGCTGTTTCTGCCAACCCTGGAATCGCTGCTGGTCTCATCAGAATGCATTTCCATGACTGTTTCGTCAGGGTCAGTTCACTCCCATTTCCTTCCTTCTATATGTTTATCATATATATATATATATATATAATTCTCATATCATGGATTCATATATATAAACAGGGTTGTGATGGTTCTGTGTTGCTCAAATCCACACCTGGCAATGCAGCTGAGAGAGACCACCCAGCAAACAACCCCAGCTTACGTGGCTTCGAGGTCATTGATGAAGCTAAGGCTCAAATTGAGGCAGTGTGCCCTCAAACTGTTTCTTGTGCTGACATCATCGCTTTCGCCGCTCGAGACAGTACTCAGAAAGTTGGACACATAAACTACGATGTGCCGGCTGGACGAAGAGACGATCGTGTCTCTCTCAGAGATGATGTCCCAAATAATATTCCACCACCTTCCTTCAACTCACAGCAACTCATTGAGCGTTTTGCACGAAAGGGATTATCAGTGGACGAAATGGTCACTCTCTCTGGAGCCCATTCCATTGGAGTCTCTCATTGTTCTTCCTTCTCTAATGGTCGTCTTTACCAGTGTTATTAGAATCGTAGGAATCGCGATACGAACCGTACGAAACGATCCCATTATTGCATCCAGCTATTCGGATTGGTTGTGTGATTCAAAATAGACCAGAATCGGCCCTGCATGGTGCGATTCTCGCCAGAATCGATTGAATCGAGATTCAGAGGAGAATCACACGATCCAGTTTGCGACGTCAGATCTGTGCTTGACAGATATCAGATCTCAATTTTTTTTTGTTTCTGGTTCTTGACAGATATCGTGCTTTATGATCTCTCGCTATCACTCGGTGTTCGAAACGCAGCACAGATCTGAATAGGCTACGATGCGGCTGAGACCAAACAGGAAGCGATGATGCAAGCGACGTTTTCGTTCTTTCTGTTTTTTTTGTCAGTGGAGAGGGGACATCAGATCTGTTTTTTTTTTTGGTCAGTGGAGAGGGGATATCAGATGCAATCACTTCGCTGCTATATGTTATTTAATTTGACAGCTAATATTTTAATATATAAAATATAAAATATGTATCAGATTTATCAATATTTTTCCTTGATTCTTTTTTTTCCCAATATCTTTCTTTGATTCAGTTGATTGGATTTTAGTGTTGCATTCTCGGGTTTCCTGTAACTAAAGTAAATATCTAAATTGAAAGGATTACGTTTTTAAGGAAAAATGATTATATATTATTATAAATTATTATATATAAAATATCTAAATCTAATATTTATGAATTCATGATATTTGATATTTCAACCAAATTTGATTTAGATTAATTGATTTCCATAATTTATGGGATATTTAATTAATTACTTAATCCTTTTGTGTAGAAAAAAGATTATATGTATTTTTTTTATCACATCAAGATATTAATTGAGCCCTATATATTTCCTTTTATCCCATCATAACCCTATTTTGTATTTCTCTTTCCCATTGTCATTACATTCTTTGTTGGATTGTTCCATTCCCCACATAGTGGAAAAAGCGTTTTACTCCCATTCCAACCGGGTAATTCTTATTCCTCTTCATCTTCCTCTTTCATTGCAATTCAACTAGTTATTTTTTCCTCTTATATTATTTTGGTGCTGCTGTGTTGTTTTTGTGGTGGGAAAAATGACTCTCAATAAAACAAAGAAGGAACCCGATGTTACATGGAGTCATTGTGAAAGTGTTCCTCCACATAGGCTTGTAGTTAAGTGCAAATATTGTTCACATGAATATTGGGGTGGTGTGGCTAGGATGAAACATCATTTGGCTGGAACTAGAGATAATGTGGCTCCTTGTACTAGTGTTCCTGATGATGTTAAGGATTTGTTTCTTAAAATGCTAGACAATAGAGAAAAAGTTAAAAATGCTGTTAGTCTTGAAGTGTTTAAGGAGGCAACTTCCCAAGATGCTAATGAAAATAAAGGTACAATGGACTCTTTTATTGCTAAGGGAAAGGATGCAACATCAAAATCTACGAAACAGAGGACAATGAATGAGATGTTAAAAGATAGAGATTTAGTAATTCAAGATATTTGTAAGTGCATATATGGTAATGCTCTACCGTTCAATTTGGTGGGAAGTCCATTGTTTGTTCAAATGTTAAAATCTGTTGGTGAATATGGTAGGGGTTTGAAACCTCCTATGTTTCATGAGGTAAGAGTTTCTTACTTAGAAAAGGCAGTTGATAAAATTCAAGAAAGTTTAGAGAAGTATAAGAGTGACTGGGAAAAATGGGATTGTACTTTGATGTGTGATGGTTGGACTGATGGTAAAGGGAGGTCTCTTACTAATTTTTTGGTAAACAGTTCAAGTGGAACATTTTTCCTAAAATCTGTAGACACAAGTAGTGTGATTAAAGATGCCAAAACAAATGTTTGAATTACTAGACAACATGATTGAGCAAATTGGAGAGGATAATGTAGTGCAAGTTGTGACAGATGGTGCTGCAAATCTTGTGGCAGCAGGGACGATGTTAGAAGAGAAGAGAAAATAATTATTTTGGTCCCCTTATGCAGCACACTGCCTTGATTTAATCATTGAGGACATTGGGAAGCTTCCAATTTTTTATAGTACCATCACAAGTGCAAAGAAAATAACAACCTTTATCTATAGGCATGCATGGGTCCTTAACTTGTATAGAAAGTATGCCAAGGGAAGAGAATAGCTAGACCGGCAGTGACAAGATTTGCAACATGTTATCTTACATTAAGTTGCATTTTGAAGCAGAAGAGTGCTCTTCGTACTATGTTTGCTTTAAAAGATTGGACTTCTAGTTCTTATGCTAGTAAGAGTGAGGGTATGCAAGTGGAGGACATGGTTTTTAGTGATGCAAAATTTTGGAAGTCCATCATATATTGCTTGAAGTGTGTGGTTTCACTTGTAAAAGTTTTAAGGCTTGTAGATGGTGATTCGAGACCAGCCATGCCATATATTTATGAAGAAATAGATAGAGCCAAAGAAGAAATTGCTAATAATTTTCAAGATAAGAAATCAAGGTACAAGAAGGTGTGGGAGATCATTGATATTCGTTGGGAACGACAACTACATAGGCCCCTCCATGTGGCTGCATACTATCTCAATCCTAAGTAAGTTTTATCATGTACTTTACATATTGATTGTTTAAGTGTAAGTTTAACAAAAAAAAACTTATTTATTGTTTTATCATTTTTTTAGGTTTCATTTTAGCAAAGACTTTAATGCAGATAAAGAAGTAATGTATGGTTTATATGAAACCATTGAGAGAATGGTTCCAGATAGGAGGATAAGATTTGAAATTGATCTACAACTTGAAGCATTTAAGGCTGCCAATGTGCCGTCCACTAAAGCATAGTAATTGCTGAGTTTATTTTAGCGCCAAATGAAATATAATCTTAGTATGAGGAGTTTGTCCAAATTTATGTGGGAATAGTAAAAGAAATAAAATCTAGTTTTACATGCTCTTTGTTATGCTTAGTCGATTTTAGAAAATATATCTTATCAGTCAATAGAGATTAGTTTGTCTTATTCCTATGTACTCAAACAATTGTTGTCACTAGACATTATTTTTCCCCTTACTAAACCTATATATGAATTTTGAGGCATAGGTTTTAAAGACTTATATTTTAAGTTGGCCTTTAAACCGACTTCAGGTCTTGTCTGGCCTTTTGAAAGCCTAAGCTCAAGCCAAAGCTTAGGCTTTAAATATTTGTTGTGTTGCATACTCAGGCCTATTTAGGTAAAGTTTAACTTAGCCTAACCTATTTTTACCCCTACTTTGAGCATAAGTGGCGGGTTGCTTTTGTGATTGAAAAATACCAAAGAAAATTCGCTTTCCAAATATTCCCTCCACATATTTTGCCTATTACTTTTCAACCAAAGGAATTCAAACAATATTATTTCAAATATTATTTTGCCCATTATTTAACATGAATTTTTAAATTATTTTTAATAATAATTATTATTATAAAATAAAAATAATATTTAAATATTCATATCATTTATTAAGTCATATTTAATAATAATATTATTTTACTCAGGTAAAAGTGTTTTTACTTTTGCTTTTACTTTAGGTAAAATCACTTTAACTCAGAGAAAGAAATATTTTACTCAGATAAAAGTGTTTTTACTTTTGCTTGTACATTGGGTAAAATTACTTTAACTCAAAGTAAGAAACATTTTACTAAGGTAAAAGTGCTTTTACTTTTGCTTTTACATAAAATAAAAGAATTACATCATCTTGTTTGCAGAAAGTAAAGATTCATAAACTTTTACGTCTAATCTCTACTAACAGCAGAAAATTTGTGTCAGCAAGTCTTGGACTCTTGTGACGACGAATTTTCTTCGGAATCAATCTTCGCCGAGACTAATGATCTCGTCATCCGAATCATGGCCAAAGTATTGGGCCGGGTTTTCAGCTTCTGACCCATTTGAGGATTGGGCCGATCTGCTACCTTGAGGCTCGTCTGATTGGGTTTGGAGAAGCCCAAGAATTTCATGAAAGTTGTCTGGTCAGAACTTTTTTATCAATTGTCGAGGCCAAACAAGCTTGAATTTTTGCCTTCTGGTTAAGGAAAACACTGGATTCATGATCTCCTGCCATAAGAAATTTGGGATTTTGCCTGAACCATTTCTTGAGATTTGTTTCAAACACATTTTTTATGTTCGGAAAATTTGCCCACCATTTGACTAAGGAAGTTCTTTGCAACATGGGGAACATATTTTGGTACTTGGAAACTCCATATTTGAAGCTCCATTTGAATACCTAGGCTAACCAAATTTTGAAAAATAATGAAGATCTACTGGGAAGGGATCTTCACTAAGATTGACACGACTTTTGAAATAATCGAAACCAATTTTCGCAATGGTAGGAAGAATTTTCTGGATAGGACCAAAATAATCCCACTATTGATGGAACCATAACGGAAATTGGTACTTTGAGTCATACGTGAACATGAATAGCCAAGTATGGCTAAACTTTGGATTTTAGTACCAAAAGGCACAATACCATGTATCTAGATAGTCCCAATAATTGAAACCAATTGGATCCACGTTTTTTTATGGAAAATTGTTTCCTTTTATTTAAATCTTGTCCCCAATCTTGAGGAGATAAAAATTTCCATATTCGAAATGTCGAATAGTCATGGATACTTTTATCATTTGGATGATCAGGGTCTAGAAAATGTCTTATTTCTGTAGACTTTGTATCTACAAGAATAAGCTCATAAAATTTTTGATTTTTTTTAAACATTTGGGGAAAAAAAGAACCCTTTTGGAAATATTTTGGTTGCTAGAGCAACTGGATTTTTGTCACAGAAACTTGGTTCTGTGTGGAAAAGGTTTAAGACCTTTTCTGGTTTTAACACAAATGTGGTTTGTGTTGGTTGAGAGTATAACGCCAATTCTTTTGGCGATGAACCAGCCTTAGTGACTTCTTTTGATTTGGATTTGATTGCTAAGTCAAGAGCCTTAGGATTTAAAGTGAATGGGGCAAGAGCCTTAGAATCTTCTTCTTCGGTAATATTGGCCCATCTTTTGGATGGCAATTTGGCCAATTTTTGATTAGCTTGTAAGGCTAAAAGTGTTTCAATTGGGAATTCATAATGGGAAGGATCCATTATGATTCTAAAAGTTTTTTGAACAGGCTATTCATAAATTTTAGACCTTGAAGAGGATCCTTTTTGGTGGATCGATGATCCTTGGGTCAATGACCCTTTTGATAATTCAATTGCAGCTTTGAGCTGTTTCATTTCTTCTTTTGTGATCCTTTCTAGATCATCCTTTTGTGGGGCTTTGCCTTTTTCTTTCTTTTTCTTCTCTTTATCACTCATTTGGTCACCTTATTTCCCCTACAGGAATTCTCTAGTTAGAAAATTTGGGAGAGAATTTGAAGTACCTTTGATAAATTCAATTTCAAAATCAAAGACACTTAAAATTGCTTGTCAATGGGCAAAAATATGTTTTGATGCTAAATTCTTAACATCTTTTTGCAAAACATCTTTTGCAGCTTTACAATAAACTCTGATTAAAAATTTTTGGTTTAACAAATCGCTTTGAAATTTGTTTATGCACAAAACGATTGCTAGAATTTCTTTTTTAATTGTGGAATAGTTTTGTTGAGCTGTATTCCAATGTTTTGAAGTAAATGCAATGCAAAGCTCTTTACCATCAATTTTTTGTTTACAAATGCCACCGTAACCTATGTCAGAGGCATCAGTTTCAATAATTTTGAATGCTTGTGGATTTGGAAGATACAAAACATGGAAGATTTTTTACAAGAGATTTGATTTTGATAACCACATTGGTGTGATCATCTTTCCACGAAGGAGGACTTTTCTTAAGACGCTCATGAAGAGACTTAATGATATTGTTTAGTTTTGGAATGAAATCATCTATGTAATTCAAACAACCTAAGAACCTTTAAAGTTGATTTTTATCTAGGATTTGATCTAGAAATTTATCGGCAAACTGGATTGCACGATCAATTGGAACAATAGTTCCTTGGTATATATGATGACCAAGAAACCAAATTTTTGTCTGAAAGAGACTAATTTTGGTTTTAGAAACTGCTAGACCATTATACCTAGCAACATCTGTGAAGACCTTAACATGTTTGAAATGTTTGTCAATTGTTTTAGAAAACACTAAAACATCATCAATATAAACAATGATAAATTTAGTGTATGGATTGAAAATTTCATTCATGACCTTTTGAAATTCAGAAGGTGCATTTTTTAAACTGAAAGGCATAACATTCCATTCATATTATCCAAATGGGACAATAAATGCATATTATACCTATCCTTTTTAGAAATTTGGATTTGCCAAAAACCATATTTCATATCAAATTTTGAAAATATTTTGGCCTGATGAAGGCGATTTAAAATATCTTTTTTATTAGGTATTGGATACCTGATCCATTGAAGAGCTTGATTAAGAGGCTTGTAATTAATCACAAGTCTTGGAATTTCTCGTTCAAGTTCAGAATTCTTATTGACATAGAAAGCTGCAAAGACCAAGGACTTTGGCTCTTACGGATTAACCCTTTTGAAAGTAAATCCGTTATTTCTTTTTGGCTATGTTCCAGGAGTTCCTGGTTCATTTGAATTGATCGTGCTTTCGTTGGGATAGCTCTTTATTGAAATCCTTTTCATAAGGAAGATCAATTATATGTCTTTTTCTTTCCAAAAAAGCATTAGGAAAATTAGAACAAATTGTGTCTTGAATGGTTTTCAAAACATTTTGGATTTTCTATTTAAGAAAAGGTTTCTCTAATTGATTTTCAATTGTTTTATAAGAAACTTCTTCTTTTAGAAAATTCATTTAATTTTCTTTATACTCAAATGAGTTAACAAATTTTGTATAAGGAGGATAAACACATTTGAAGAAAACCTTTTTGCCCATTATTTGAGATTCTATACCTTCATTTGTTGTAAAATGAGGTATTAGTCTTTGGATAAAAGGTGCACCAAGATTGGTATTAGTCTTTAGATAAAAGGTGCACCAAGAATAACATCTTGTGACAAAATTTTTGCTAAAATGAAGAGATTTTTCATTTCAACACCATTATTTTCGATTACTGCATTTGAAAGCTTGTAGCTAATGTCTAATGGTGATCTATTTGGTCCACAAAGATTTTCAATGATTTTTTCATAAAATTTTGTTGGAATCAGACATTCTTTGATATAGCTTAATGCTGCTCCAGTATCAAATAAAGCTATTGTTTCTAATACAAAAAGTATTAGCAACAACAATTTTGACTGGAACGTGCCACTTTTGGATTGAAATTCTTGATATAAGATTTAAGAATTCAGGAGCTTCTGATCCTTTTCACCTAGATCATTGGCTTCCTCGATTTTTATCTTTTCTTTATCAAGACTTTCTTCCTAAATTTGATTTAAAATAAGATAATGGAATTTCTGAGTAATTTTCAGATTCCTTATCTCTTCTTTTAAATTATTTATCTCATTTTGAAGATCATAAATTGAAACAGGTTTTGGGTTTTTTTGAAACCTTTTTATGATTTCTGAAAAATCATATTGTGTTTGTGAAGAATTTTGCCAAGCTTTTTGGACTGGCTTTGAATTTGAAGTAGAGGCTGAACTTTCTCTTAGTTTATTTAAAAACTTAACCTTTCTTCATTACTTGGAAGAGAGTTAATTATTTCAAAAACCAAATCTTCTTTAATAACGTTTATTTGGAAAACGTCTCTTTTGAAATCAGTTAATATCGATCCCTTGGTTGGGTCATTAAACTTAGAACTTTCTAAGTTCTCAGCAACCTTTTCAAAACAATTTATTTGAAAATTATTTTCATCAGATGAAGATGAAATGTCATCTTGTTGAAGTTCATTAACTTCTTCAAAAGACGATGCTTCATATTCTTCCTCAGAAGAGGTTTCTTCAATCAAAAAATTGTTTAATTGTTGAAGAGTTGCTTCTTCAAGTTGTAAGGCATTAATTCTTTTATTAAGCCTACAATATCTTGTCATGTGGCCTTCTTTACCACATCCAAAAAAAAAAAAAAACAATTTTTCCTTTGGAGAGATCCATATGAGTTCTTGATTTGAATTCATTTTTTAATTTCTAGGTCGATTAGTCCTAGGCTTTTTCTGAGGTTTCTTATAATATTTTTTAACCTTGTAATTTTTGTCTTCATGTCTATGTTTAAGTTTTTTAGACTTTTTATAGGCAGGAAAACCAAATTGGTCACAGAAAGATTCCAAATCTTTCCGATTTGAAACTTTTTCTTTGGCAAGTTGATGTTTAATCCTATCTTCTTGACAAAGTTTTAAATTAGTTTTCTGACCAATTGCAATGAGCTATATATCCATATGTTAAATTTTCGTAATGGATTTGACCATCACCAGATTGATTTCTAATTCTTTCCCAGACCATTTCTCCTAATGAACTAGGAAGGCCAGCTAAGAATGTTTCATTCCAATAAATTGGATGATTTTCATCTTCTCTATTATAGACTCTCATAAGTAAGTTATCCCTATACCATCTAAAATTTGACAAGGTTTTACACCTTAAATTGGACAGAAGATCTGCCGATTTATCTTTCCAGAAGGAAGGATCCCCAATAAAGTGTTCAATTATGTTAACTATAAGACAATTAATAGAATCTGAAATTGGTGCCCCTTCATTAGTGATTGTTATTCCTTCTGAAGTGGTTTTTACTGCTTGCAAGATTTGCATTTTTTGATTTTGAGTGAGATGGTAATCCCACCAACCTCTGAGTTGCCCAGTAAAGCCATAGATCAATATATGAACAACTTCCTCCTCTTGGCAATTGTTATATATAGCATAGGCGTTATTAACCATTGTCATTTGTTGGCAGATTTTCAAAAAATTTGTCTCAGTACGTTGTCCATCTATGTTCCAAACATAAATGTTATTTGCATTGAATTGTTTTATAACAATATCTTTTTCTTCTAGGCCTATATCTGGAGAAGTGGCTCTAGAGTAATATAATTTTGTTGGATTTTTCCAATTTGAATTTTCAATTTTGTTAATTTTAAGACAATCTTCACTAGAACTAGTTTGATTATTTTTCAAAATATTTATTGTTAATTTTGAGTTTGAAGAAGCAGTTTTGGCCTGAGGAGTTTCAGGAATTGTTATCTTTTTTAATTCTTCTTCATGTCTTTTTTGAAAACTTTCTTTTTTAATACTACTTGCAATATTTGTAGGGATAGTATATGATTTGAAATTTGGTTGTTTGCTAATGGAACTAGAGGAAGGGATTTCATTTGTCTTAGCAACAGTTATTTTCTTTTGTAGGATTTGTTCTCCTAAAGTTTGAAGATAATAATTTGCATATTTATTTTGTTCAATGATATTTTGAATATCTTTTGAATTTGTTTCTGTTTTAGGATCCTTATTTTTGAAAGGAGAAGCTATAACAGTGGCTTCACCAATTTTAATTCCAGGAATTTGGTAAGATTGTTTTGGTGGAAGATCAGATTCAACTCTATCTTCATTTTTTAAAATCCAAGAGGCATTAGCCCCTTCGAATGGCTTGAAAGGATAATCCTTTATACCCTATTCTTTTACATAGGCATCAAACCATAGAAAGAACGGAATATGAAGTTTATACTTTCTAAGCATTTTATAAAACCTTTCTTAAATTAGATTTCACAATTCTTTGGTCTTATATCTTGTGAAAAACCATTCTCGCCTTTCTTTGTTTGCATTAGAATAGAAATCTTTTTGCAAAAGTTTTTTATCTAATTCAAATTGTTCCTCTATGACATTCATATCATAATATGTTGGAGATTGGCAAGTTTGGGTTTCAACTTGTTCATCTTCAGGATTTTGGTAGGCAGGTCTTACAACACTGGCTGACTCATTTAGACCTTGCATAACTGAAGGTGAAATTACTGGTTTTTTGACAGAAGAACTACAAGAATGCCTAGAAGGTTGTTCTATAGCAGTCTTTATAGCTTTCCTAAATGGAAGGTGTTCTAGAAACACTAAATGATCTTCTTCTATCAAAAGTGATTCTAACATCTCCATTTTCATTTTGCCTAATTCTATAAGAATCAAGTGTAGCTTTTGGGATGAATGGGGCAATTTTAACTAAATCCCAATCATCAGGAAGAGTAACTTCTTCCCATTTTATAGTTTTTGGCACCGTAACATTTGCTCTAGTAGCATTTGTTAGGAACAAGCATGTTTCTTTACCTTGGTTAAACACTTCAACATTTGATTTAGAAGAATTCATGACTTTATATTGGATCCTATAAATTAAGGCAATTGGTGAAACTCCAAGTTTCATATTAAACCCATGTAATTTGAGGCTTAGTTTCAAAACATTGATAATAGGATCATCATGAAGAGAAGCCGTAATATTTGGGAAACAATTGAAGTAGATTGGGTCCATCATGGAGGCCTACTTCAACCATTCCGTAAATTGATTTACAGAAGATTTCATGTCTATCATCTCTGACACAAACCAAAGTGGAGACATCTAAACCTACTTTGACTAAGGGTTTAATTGCAATCTGGACACATCCAATGTGTATAAATTTGTATTTCTTTTGGTGTTTTAGAATTGACTTTTTTAACAAAAGACACATGTCAGTTGGTCATGATTTTAGAGGAATAGTTTCTTCAACTATTCTAATCATATAATTAGAAGACTTAAAGAATTTTTTATCCTCAAGTTTATATAAATCATTTTGGTTAATGATTAGAATAGTCCAATCACTAAAATTTTGGTCAATATCTTCAAAATGAATTTCATTGTTGAAAATATTATTTTGTAAGGAAGATTTTCCTAACTTTTTGGTTGGTGCAATACTAGAATTGGAGGATTAAGAAGGAGTAGAAGAAGAACGAGATGAGTTGGAGCGGAAAGAGAAAGATCTAAACATGATTAAACTTTACTCCCTTACACTGATATCATCACCGTTAGGTTTCATAGAATTGTGCTAGATAAAATGAAGTTTCTGGGTTATTTATGGAACTATTATAAATATTACCTTGTATGTTCTTATAAAGATAAAAAGCTGCAAATATTATTATCACTTAGCCAACGTCTTAACCATTGCTCTTTAATAACACATGAATATTCGAACAAGCGGCTTCTGGACTTATCTGCCCTATCTGTCGGGACATATTGCCATCACCTTAAAAAAGACGGATGAAGTTCATATGGTATTATAAGAACAACTAATTGGCGTACTATCAGATAATAATAATATTAAGCCAATACTTAGCTTTATGTTAACATGTTTCTGATGTGGAAGATCAACTAAGGTTGCGATTACAGAACATACTTATCCAGTAATATTCATACTAGCTTCATAAGTTTTTCAGAACTTCAAAGCATCTAATACATCCCTACTTCTCATTCTGGCTCTGATACCAACTTAGTATTATTAGTATTTAATAATTATTATTAAATAATTAATGATCATCTATTAAATATAATCATAAAAAGCAAATAGCTTTATTAAATATAATTATACATGAGTAAGCGATTTTAATAAATGAAATCCAAAAATAATCAATATTCTTAAAAAAACTTATTAAAAAAATATCCAAACAGAAATCACAGTTAACTAGTGTTACTTCTCATGAGCTTCGCTTATAAAAGTTGCAATCATCTAAAATCAAAGCTGTTCACCCCTAATACAAACATACACTATAAGGATAACTAATGGAGGATTGCATTCAGATCCCACATAAAAAATTTAATTATTCAAAAATTCCAACGGCTTATGAATATTTAAGGCTGACATGTAAATAAGGTTAAATAAATAATTAATTTCTTTATTTGGAACGTAATTTTGCAATTCTCCCAATTTGCAATTTTTATATATATATATATATATATATATAATGTTTGAGGTGGTCAAACGGATATTATCGTCATATTTTATTATTCATTTTTTATGTGAGTTGACAATATACCTGGCCAACCACAAGGCATAATTCAAACGAAGGAACAAATAGATAGGTTATGAGCTTTAAATATCGTATAAAAGTCAAGCACACACTTATAGAGTATACTTGTATTCCCATCACCTCATTACTTTATTAATTCTTATCATTCGCCTAAGCAAAAATCATTTGGCGCTAAATATAGTCACCCACACACACAAAGAAGTATCAATGCAAAAATGTGAAAGCAAAAAAAAAAAAAAAAAAAAAAAAAAAAAGCATCACCTCACTGTTCTGAAAATTTTTATTGTTACATTTTGCACGATACCCATTAACGTGCTGTGTTGGTAATAAAGCTCCTATTCAAAACATATACAAAATTGGTCAAACTCGAAGGGCAAAAGGATCCTTTTTTCTCAGAAGCAATCAAGCAAGCAAACAAAAGCAGCTATATATGAACATTTCCATTTTAATATACGAACCATCCGGATTTTTTTTTTTTGCTTTATTTTTCTAAAAAAAATATTTTAGTAGGTATAGAATTTAAAATTATGTAATTAATCTCTTAACCACCATTTTTTCCCAAAAAAAAATGAATTTTTTTTTTAATTTAAAAACTATCACTTAAAAAACATAAATCTCAACCGTCTAGATATTATAGGTTAGGAGTGCTCATCAATTTGATGAGTGCCCAACCAGACCCACGAAGAGGGGCTATTGTTAATTAATAGACACCACTTCGCTTCTTGATGTAGCCCTATGAACCAATGAGCACTTGTATCAAACCCATGCCAACCATGCATTTGTGTATGTATTATTCATGCAAGGTTACGGCCTACTAATATAGTAGTTCCTCTGTAAGTGAGAGATCGTATGTTTGATCCCTCTTGTTTCAAATATCTTATACCCCTTCAGTGGCTACCCCTTTAAAAATGCTTTTTTTTTTTTTTTTTAAAGAAACAAAGTAATATGCAGACCAGCCATATATAACAATTAGTTGATGTGTGAAATTGCTGATTGAGCAATTCAGCGGGGAGGGCCGGGCAAATGGTGACCTGATGTACTAAGTTGACTTTGATGAAGTCGTACGTAGTAGCTATATGACAATTGAAACAAGCAATCTTGAGGCTTGATATGCATGGGACCAAGTTTTAAAGTAGGACTAATTAAGCAGCCAACTATTTTGAAGCTCTAAATGACATAAAACTTTCTTGAGGTTAGAATCATATATAAATAACCTCCTTAAATTTTAAAATTTAACAATAAAACTACGCTTACAAATCTATGGAGATAACCCTAAATTATATCAATTTTATCCTTCTTAAACTTTACTTTTGTATACATATACCCCCTTCAAAGTACAAAAAAAAGTGCATTAGTATGAAATTTGATGATTTCGTCATAAAAGAGACTATTACTAATTGATTAGTGATGGGATTCTATCTTTAAATTTTGTTGCTAAATCGATGTTTTTTATAGTTAAATTTTGAGTTATATGCGTATAAAATTCTTAAACTTTAATTGGAAATTCAAGGCGCCAAGATGTGATGTTGTAGTTGGAAATTGAGGAATATCAATTCAAAAACTTTAATATCATAGTTGAAAACATGGCCTTTTCTTCCCCTTCCGGTAGAAGCATTTTGATTCATAAGATTTTTTAATCATCAACCATAGTCCTTAATTGTCATTTTCCAACCTTAGAGTTCTTAATTGTTATTATCAAGTTTCTAACTGTACTTTTCTGAAACTTGCTAGCAATGACCCCACATGGTCAAAAAGTTTTGCTCGATTAAAATCATCTACAGGAGGGATTCGATAAGTAAAAATTATAATTTTTTCTGCATATGTAATTTTTAAGTAGTTACAAACACTGACATAAAAGCAAACACATCAACATCACTTCACTATTTCGAAACGATTTATTACATTTTCAAGACACTGGACATACAATCATTTGAGTTGGTAAAGCTAAACATATACACAATTGGACGAAGTCTCAGCCAAAAGGAAACCTTATTACAACAGAAAAAATCACAGAATGAATCAATCTTCTGTACCAAAAAAAAAATAAAAAAGGGGATATGCATGAACATTTTCATTTAGTTTCTGATATATATGTGAAACAGGAAGAGCTATTATTAATTAATAGCACCACATCGCTTTCTGATCTCGCCCTGTGAGCCACTGAGAACTTCTATGGAACCCATACGAACCATTGCTTTGGCAAACTTATAAGACCAGGAGGAGCCATCTTTAGCATTATTGGCCACCATTTGCCTCGTTAACGTACTTTCATACAACGTTTGATCTGACGTTAACACCCCTCGATGATTCTTCAGTCCTAAGTAATACTTATTGTCCAAATAATTCGGTGTCGAAGCATCAAGTACAACAGTTGGATCATTATTTGAACCACCATTATTGTTTGTCGAAGGAGGACACTTATTTTTCAGCAACTCAACAAACATAGGATCCATCGAAGGATCTTGGGAATGTGTGGCATTGAAAGAGTATAAGCGATTGGAGAAGGAAGAACAATGTGATACACCAATGGAATGAGCTCCTGAAAGAGTCACCATTTCGTCCACCGATAATCCCTTTCGCGTGAAAAGCTCGATGATTTGGTCGGCATTGAAGGAAGGTGGTGGAATATTATTTGGGATATCGTTTTTGAGAGAGACACGACCGTCTCTTCGTCCTGCCGGAACATTGTAGTTGATTCCTCCAAGATTATAGGCACTGTCTCGAGCAGCAAAAGCAACAATGTCTGCACATGAAACTGTCTGAGGACACACAGCTTCGAGTTCTGTCTTGGCTTCCTCGATTACCTCGAAGCCTCGTAAGCTAGGGTTGTTGGCAGGATGGTCTCTCTCTGCTATATTTCCAGGTGTAGATTCTATTAACACTGAGCCATCACAACCCTGTATTTATACACACACACACACACATATATGTCATGAGAATTTAACAGATAGAAATGCATACATAATATTCCCACCAACCCTTAATATAGAAGCTACCTAGCTAATCTTTGGATAATAAGAAAATTAGTGAAGTTAGTTATTTGTAATAAATGTATGTTGATTTTTCTAAGATACTTTTTTTAATCATGGGCATTGAAACTATATATCTATCATCAATGGAAACCTCCTTAATTTGTGCTATCAATTGGGATAATTATAAATTTAAAAGACAAAATAGAGTGATATATTATATTTAAGACCAAAGTAAATATTTTGTGTAGCTCTTATATTTAGGATAGAAGGGAGTGATAATAGAATAAAATTTTGGGGAAATATTGTTGTATGTGAACTCACCCTCACAAAGCAGTCGTGGAAATGCATTCTGATCAATCCAGCAGCGATGCCTGGGTTGGTATAAGCAGCTTTGTGCACAGCTTTTCTAACTATTGCTTCAGCTGATGGACATGATGGTTTATAGAAGTCAACCTTCAGAGAAGCTGAAGAGACAATCAGTGATGAAGATAAGAGAAGTAAGACGATCACAAAGACCAATAGCCTCGTTTGTAGATTAGCCATTAAAAGAATAAGTGGATTTTTCTAGTGTGTGTGTGTTTATGGATGAAAGTGCGAAGCACCAAAGGAACTTGGAGGAGAAAGAGATATATATATAGAGAGAGGGGGGTTTTGAGTAGGCTTGAGGGATGATTTTGAGGTGGAGAGGAGCAGTGTAGGAGGGTTTGTTAATTTATAGGTGGAGAATTGGGAAGGAATTAGCTTTTACTGAGGCAGCCAAAACGTGTAGTAATAGTGTAGTTGAAGGCGTCAGGCTTTGAGAACTTAATTAAAAACATGGTAGGTAGGTATTTATTATAAATATATTAAGTTGGTATAGGAAATTAGTGACTGAGTAATTCAAAAGGAAAGATTTTCTTATCCCTGTTCTTTGATGACGACAGGGTAAAATATGGCATTTCATCGACTTTGATCAAGTCGATTTTGGATTTATGAATGGAGGAGTATGGTCCACAAGCCTCTGCGTTACTTGTTACTCAACTTATTAGAACTATATCGAGCAAAAAAAAAAAAAAAACTTATTAGAACTATAACTTCAATGCTCAAGAAATTAAGAAATAGAGAAAAGTAAAACAAATACATAGTAAACAATTCGTTAAACTCAAGTGTATTCAATTCCGGAGTTTTTATTAATCTATTGGTATCCGGGCACTAACTAACAGAAACCGACTAGCCCAGTTCAAGGAAATGTATGTCAACAATGGGGAAAACTCGCTACCTAAGTAATTATTGCATCTGCATACCAAGGGCTCAATTCCGGTTAACCCAAGCAGTTATTTAATTTATATATTGCATCACAAATTAATTCATGTATTAGATATATATATATATATAATAATCAACCTTTTCTTACCATTAAATGAAAAAATTCATAGTGCAATATTCCTCGTTTCTTTTGCAGGGAAGAAAAATGAAAATTATAATTAGGGCATATTGATGAGGTCGCATCTAGGAAATCTTCGCAAACTGTAACCGAATTGAACAAGGTTTTTGATCAGGAAAAATGATATACTACGTACTTACTTATACAGGGCGTAACATCAGGATAGATAGAATTAATTTAATTGATTAACGGAGTGAAGTTGAATCTGTCCACCATTTGTATTGTTCATTTTAGTTTGAGTACTTCACTATATATGGCTCTATTTAATTTGTACAACGACCCTGAGAGGCAAAGACGTCTTCCTCAGTCAACGTTATTAATAGGCAGGATACACATGCTACGCATCCACACGTATTATATATATACCCATAGAAACGTTCCAATGAACGCCGGTGTATTCCTTCCATCCCTATTTATAGGGTCCCATTTTTTGAATTGGCCATTCCCCTTTTATAATATTCTCTTTAGAGTTGTCAATAGCATTAAATGTCTTTTTATCAATATTATCTCTAATTAATTTTCCCATACGCTCTCTATTATCATTTTTGAACTATTACTCCCTGTCATTTACTCACTTATAAATAATGTCATATATCTATATGGAATAGCAAGTATATTTTCTATATTTTTTTTACTTTAAACTATTTTTAACTATGTTTTTAATATTGCAATTCGGGTAATAAGAAATTATAAATAGGGAGGGAGTGGTGGCCTGGAACGTATCCTCCAGAATGATCATAACACTACTAACACAATATATGTAAGGTAAAGTCGTTGAAACAAACTCCAATTCTTAAAGTAAGAAATATTTATCTAATTTTGAGAGATTAAAAAAACTAAATAAATTATTTAATTATAACATATGTAATATGATCTCTCTAAAATACTTTTGTGCAATATTAAATTATATATCAGTTTATAACAATTAAATTAGAAAAATTAATTTAAAGAAAAATGATAAATATAAGAGATAAAACAAAAAAAAAAAAACTGTCTTACATTTATGCCTAAAATCCACCCCTCAAACTTGATGCTACATTTAGGAAGGAGTACACAATAACTTCCCTAAAAATCATAGGAACATTTTAAATTTAATTTTACCATAAGTTCTAGAAACGTTAACATGAGTATATATTTTCATCATTGTAGGTAATTGACATTTTCCGGCACTTTATTGTAATTATTGTTAAATCTAGAGATGTCATTGTACTTAGTTTTTGTCAACGTATAATCGACTATAAATAAATCATATGATGATGATGATGATGTTGTTGATGATGCATTATGTACATTGTTATTGTTAAAAAAAATCAAAACATTAGAAAATGGTCACTCGGCCTCAAAAGTAGGTAAATTGTTACTCCCGCCAGTACTTAATTATTTGGAGAGTTAATATTGGTCTTAAATATAAGATATAGTTTTCATATTTTTCAATCGTTTCCTAATTTATTCCTAGTGATACTCCCTCAATAATGATTAAGAAGGAGAGGAAATGAGGGAATTACGAAAGATAACAAATATGTTTTACAAAAAACATGTTATATTAACTAATTTAACTTCCTTAATATAATTAAATTAGGTAAATCTATCTTATATTAAAGACGAGAGGGAGTATTAAATTCCACAACATTGTTGCACTTACTTTGTGTATATTTATTCTCTACTTTTCTTAATTTGATAACTAATTTGTAAGCTATTAAGAAAATTAATTAATTAATTAATTATCTGTTAAAAAAAGAGTATGTTGATTTCCTTAAAATACCTTCTCTAACAATTTGTTTTGAAATTATCCTTGATGGATAATTTAGTTAACTAGCTTGGATGGGTAAACATTAGAATTAGTTTGAGGGGGAAAAGTTATAAATGTGCAAAATAAATTAGATTGAAGTATTACATTTTAAGCTAAAGTAGACTTGCTAACTAGCTTATATATTTAGAATAAAGGGAAGTAATTATTTAATCGACCTAATTATAAATTTGAAACAGTATGTTACAGTAAAGTGGAGAAATTGAAGTGTGTATTATTGAATAATAACTCTATTTATATACAAATCAATGCAACGCAAAATGAGCAACTGACCTACAACTAATTACATTTAGCCATACAACAAGCTAACAGAAAGTGGTTATAAATTAATCATCTAACTAAACTATAGTTGTCACCCCCCCGGAAGCTAGAGCGTGGATGTTCAACATGCCAAGCTTGGAGATGAGCTCATGAAAACGAGTAGGATGAAGGGGTTTAGTGAACACATCAGCAAATTGGTCTTGTGTTTGAACTGGCAGGAGCTTAATGACTAGAGCCTGGACCTTCTCACATACTAAATGATAGTCTAATTCGATATGTTTGGTCCTCTCATGAAAAGTTGGGTTGGAAGCAATTTGTATGGCAGATTGGTTGTCACAATAAATGAAAGCAAGATCAATGTGGGAGATGTCAAAATCATGCAGCAAATAAAGCAATCATTGAACCTCACAAGTGGTGGAACCAAGAGCCCTATATTCGGCTTCAGAAGAAGAGCGAGAAACAGTAATTTGCTTTTTAGCTTTTCATGACACTACTACAGAATTGAGATATAACCACCCCCAAAGACGTCCCAAATTGAAAATTGGGTGGTTAAAAAGGGAGGCGGTGGTATTTTCGTAATTATATATATGTAGGGGAACCTTTAGGCGTCCCAAATGGCATTTGGGACGCCTAAAGGCGTCCCCTACCCGCATGTCAGACACTTGTCTGACATGCGGTCTTCTCATCTATCACACCCTCTCCTCACATCCTCTCAACAACAACTTTACTCTTCTTCCTCCTCTCCCCACCCACACCGTCGGCCCTCCTCTGTTTTTTTCTTCTTCAACTCCTCCCTCCTCCCTTGTTCAAGCTCCACCGTCGGCCCTAGCTTGTTGAACTCCTCCCTCCTCCGTTCTTCTTCTTCCTCTTTGTTTCTTCAACGGCTGCAACTGTGTCTGCTGCAACCTCACCTCCTCCACAGTGGGTAGATTTTTGCTCTCTCCTCCACCTTCGTCCTTCCATTGTTGTGCACACCACCGTGGAGCTCCAAGTCTTCTCTACCTCTCAAACATACTAGCTAGTGGGCGCCCTGATCAGGTTGGTTTATTTTCTTCGTTTTTTTAACAGAATGGTTTTTTTTTTGAAATATAAATTAAATGGTTGAGATTGTGCTTATTATATATTTCTTATATTGCTTATCTATTAAGAAGACTTATTATATATTGCTTATAGCCTGATGTATAATAGAAACAAGTCTTCTTAGTTCTCACCCGTTCCATTGTGTTAAATATGAGTAAAGTTTAAAAGTTAATTACTCCCCTGTTTCAATTTGCCTCTCGTTAATTATTGAGTAAACTTTGTTCTTATAAGATCAAATATTATATTAAATAGGGATGTAGTTAGAAAGGTTTTAAATTTAAAGGTAGAGTTAATGAGATTTAAAGATTTCTTTGACTATTGTGGATCATGTTAAAAGTGACTTATAAGAACGATTAGAAGAGTATTAAATTTTAAGACAAAGTTTTTGAACTTTTATTTATTTATTTGTTCAAGTGTAACATAATGAAAGTGGGTCATAAAAGTTTCTTCCAATCATTGATTAGTGTATGCCACATGAAACCAATACAATTCATAGTTATTCATGAAACCGTTAAAACCTCTCATTAAAATCCTACCATGAATTTGGCGAAACCATTTGTTATCTTTAACCCCGTTTAATTTGAAACCTCATAATAAGCTCAATATGTTAACCCTGTTAATACAAAGCCGTTTCTACGGCTTTTCTAAAAGTATAATAGATCCCTGTTGTTCAGTTTTAGGGAAATCTAGCTTTTATAAGGCAATATGGAGATTTATCCATACACACGTAGTGGCACCACCCCATTTCATTGGTCTTGTTCCTGCACCATTAATTAGTATATATAATAAAATAAAATATGATTTATTTAAATTAAAGAAATTCTTGTATTAATTACACACAATTGTTTTGTTAATTCCAAATTCTTGAATTATGAAGAATAATTCAAGCCAAAACTTAAAAAGAAAACATAACCCCAATATTCATTAAATGATTTTTATCTAAATATTTTCAATAAAACAATTTTATTTTTGGAAGAACTCAACTTAAAATTGTTTTGTTAATATGAAACTCGTTTTGTTTTTAATTCTTCCAAACCTCAAAAAAATTCTTTAATTTAATCTTATTGTATTTATTTTATTATACATTAATTTTATATACATATACTTATTAAAAAAATAAGTTACATAGCACTGAAACCCTTTTAATAGGAGAGATGAGGCTAGGAGGGGGCAATAAAGTTATTAAGCCCATATTTTAAAATTCTAAATTGGGTTGATAACTTAATTAGGCAATCCCATCATATGTCGTTGAGAATTGTACTAAACGTGTGAATGTTATTGGTAATGCCTTAGGTGGTAACAAAATGGATCATAGTTGGATGAATGCTTTGAGAACTAGTGAAGAATATGAGAAAGGGGTGGACAATTTATTGAATTCGCTAAAAAGAATGCTCTTGCAAGAAATGGGAAGTATTTTTGTCCTTGTGTCAATTGTTTGAATGAGAGTAGACGGGATGTTGATGTCATAAAGGATCACCTACTTTGTGATGGAATAAATCTGCGATACACAAGGTGGATATGGCATGGTGAGGAAGTAACTGATTATCCGTCACACAAGAAGGAAGCTGTGGATGTCATAGATGAAGATAGAATGGAGAGAATGATTAACGATGTTGAGGCAGAATCCTTTGCGCAGTCGCAGGAGTATGACAGCCTGTGGAGTGATGCAGAGACACCATTGTACAGTGGTAGTAAGTACACGCGACTGACAGGAACATTACATTTGGTTAACTTAAAGGCAACTTGTGGGTGGACCGATAGTAGTTTCACATTGCTACTTGAACTATTGTGTGATATGTTTCCGGAGGATAATGTACTTCCAAATCGTATGTATGAGGCCAAGAAAATCCTGTCTACAATGGGTATGGAGTATAAGAAGATACATGCTTGCCCTAATGACTGCGTACTGTACAGAAATGAGTATGGAGGTCTTAGTGAGTGTCCTAAGTGTAAAACTGCACGATACAAAGTGAAAAAAGATGGTGGTTGTGGTGATGTGACAAGTAAAAGGCAACCTTTAAAGGTTATGTGGTATCTTCCAATAATACCACGTTTTAAACGTTTGTTTGCGAGTGCAACAAAAGCGAAGAAGTTGAGATGGCACTCTGATGAGAGAATATTTGATGGGAAATATCTTCGGCACCCAGCTGACTCTCCACAATGGAAAAAAATAGATGAAATCTTCCCTCAATTTGGCAGCGAGCCGAGAAACCTACGGCTTGGGCTTTGTACAGACGGCATCAATCCGTATAGAACTCTTACTAGCACACATAGTGCGTGGCCGGTTCTCCTTGTAATATACAACTTGTCTCCCTGGCTATGTATGAAACGTAAGTATATGATGCTATCTATGATGATTTCTGGACCAAAACAGCCAGGGAACGATATTGATGTCTATTTGGTGCCTTTGATTGAGGACTTGAAGAAGTTGTGGGAGGAAGGCGTAGATGTGTTTGATGCTTATAAGAAGGAGTCTTTCAAGCTACGTGTAATGATTTTCACAACGATAAACGACTTCCCTACGTACGGAAACTTGTCAGGGTACAGCGTGAAGGGTTACAAAGCATGCCCAATATGTGAAGCAGACACACACTTCCAACAACTAAAGCATGGAAGAAAAACTGTCTACCTTGGCCACAGGAGGTTTCTTCATCGGTTCCACCTGTATCATAGGCTAAGAAAGCGGTTTAACGGCTTACCGGAGTATGGAATGGCTCCAAAGTCACTAACCGGAGAGGAAGTCTACAGTCGAGTGGAACATATCCATGTCACTTTTGGTAAGAATCAGAGGGATGCAGCTGAGAAGAACATATGGAAGAAGAGATCCATTTTGTTTGATCTTCCATATTGGCGTTCGCTTGACGTGAGACACAGTATTGATGTGATGCATGTGGAGAAGAATGTTTGTGATAGCCTTATCAGTACGCTTTTGCACATACCAGGGAAGACTAAGGATGGGATTAATGCGAGATTAGACCTTGTCGATATGGGAATAAGAGAACGGTTACATCCACAACTAAGAGATGATGGTAAGAGGGCATACATGGAGCCAGCAGCGCATACACTATCAAAAGCAGAGAAAAGAAGTTTGTGTGGGTGTTTGCATGAAATGAAGGTGCCGCAAGGGTATTCCTCGAATGTGAGAAGATGTGTCTCAATGGACGATTTGAAGTTAGTGGGAATGAAGTCCCATGATTATCATGTGTTGATGCAACAACTATTACCAGTAGCTTTTAGAGGCATAATGAAAGATGAAGTACGAAACACAGTGACAAGATTGTGCGTTTTCTTCAATGCTATCTGTAACAAAGTCATTGACACTGAAAAGTTGGATGAACTAGAAAATGAGGGTTACATTATTTTGTCACAACTAGAGATGCACTTTCCACCTTTATTTTTTGATATAATGGTGCATTTGGTAGTTCATTTGGTGAGGGAGGTAAAGCTATGCGGTCCAGTTTACCTGAGGTGGATGTACCCTTTCGAGCGATACATGAAGATCTTAAAAGGGTATTCTAAAAATCCTTATCGACTAAAAGCCTCAATAGTAGAAAGATATGTAGTTGAGGAGGCTATGGAGTTTCGCAAAGATTATATGTCAGGGAAGAAGGAACAATTTTGGCATGAAGAAGGGAGAAGCAAGGGAACACGAGGACTGAAAGTGAAGAATGTTCCTCGTGAAGAGGTGTTGCAAGCCCACTTGTATATCCTGAATAATACGGAAGAAGTTCAACCTTACATAAATGAACACAGAAACACTTTGAAGAACAAGAATCCAAGGAAGAATGACATGCAGATTGCTATTGAGCAAAACAAGACATTCATGCAGTGGTTCGAGGAAAAGGTTTTGCATGAGAACGGTGTGTCTGAGACAATCGAGTGGCTAGCTTGGGGGCCTTCGTTTCAGGTCATTACTTGGACCGGTTATGATATAAATGACTATTCTTTCTATACCAAAGAGTAAGATGACAAAAGTACCATGCAAAATAGTGGGGTCATGATAGAAGCTAAATCTATGCACTTTTCCAGTTCGAGAGACAAAAACCCCATATTAGCGTCTATGGCCTATTATGGAGTTATAGAAGAAATATGGGAGATGACGTACAACAAGTTCAAAGTTGCTTTATTTAAATGTAAGTGGGTTAGCAACAATGTCGTGGTAATAGATAAACAATTTGGATTTGTCTCAGTCGATCTTCGAAGAGTTGGCTATAGAGACGAGCCCTTCATTTTAGCAAGCCAGGCAAAACAAGTGTTTTATGTCACCGATCCTGCCAGCAAAAACATGTCCATTGTCCTTAAAAGTAAAAACCAGAAGTATGGTGATCCGACCTTCAACCTTGATGACACACCACCTTTCACAATAACTACACCACGAACAAATGAAGTAGAATTGGTAGATGATGACGAGTATGCTGTAAGAAATGACCATGGTGAAGGACTATGGGAAACAATATAGAGTAAGACCTTAATTTATAAACGAGAACTGTGTTTTTTCTGTTTTACTTCCCGCTTAGTATATTTCGTTTTCATTGCAATTTATTTACGTTTCTGATGTCGCTTTTTGTGTGTTAACAGGAATATGGACAACTCTAGTGATGACGAAAGCTCTAGCAATGACGAAAGGCCTAGAGTTGAACCCCCTGCAAGAAGGAGGGTTAGAGGCTGTACAAAGATGGGAGCATTGGTTGCACGTCATGAACATCAACAGGAGTGGCAGCATATAGACTTTGATGACAATCTGAATCCAGTTGGTCCTGAGGAAGACCACTTCATTAGCTACATAGGACTTTTGGCTCGAAGCAAAGTGCGCATTACCTACGATAATTGGAGATTGGTTCCCCCAAAAACGAAAAACATGATTTGGCAGCAACTTTTGGTATGTAAGCTAAGTTTTGATGCATTGTAGCTTTGTTCTTATTGTTTGAAATATAATAATCTTATGTTTTACCTTGCAGCAAACATACGATGTCCCAGACACCACGGAGATGTATAGGCACTGGATGGATGAGGTTCGTGTACGTTGGAAAGGTTTCAAGAACAAGCTAACAGCGCATTACATTCGAGGGGCCCTTAGGGGTAAGGATCCATGTGCAACGTATACGTATTTGTCTCTAGAGGACTGGAGGTTGTTTGCGGCATCACGAGCAGATCCTGAGTTTTTGGTAAGATTTCTGTCATCATGATATAGAACTTGTAATTTTCATATACTTTATATCGTTGATTCATTTTTTGTTGTTTTTCATTCATAGAAATTAAGTGCAGCAAATGCCCAGAGGCAAGCAGAAAATAAATATCAACATTTCATGTCTCGCGGTGGATATCGGAAGCTTGAGCGGCAAATGATGGCAGAAGAGTTACAGAAAATGAAGGAAGTAGCGGAATCTGATCCTAGCGTTGTTATCCAGCCACCGGCACCTCCTCCACGTCACAAAAAATGGAAAGCAGGGAGGATTAAGGCTTAGAAGTACATAAATCCGACTGTTGCTGAGGTTGCTGCGAGGATTGTAAGTAGTTATACCATAAGTACCTAATTTTTTACATATCGTGAGTGGTTTCGATACATTTACGATAAACTGCATGCTACAGGATGACCTGGACGAGCAGAGTAGCCAAGGCTCATTCAATCCAAGTAGACTGATAGACATCTTGTCAACGGCTATTGGGAAGGCAGATGACCTTGGTCGTGTTCGAGGAGAGACACGGGGAGTTAGTGCCGCGAGGTATTTTGGACGAGAGCCACGTTATTCGTCACAAGCTGGACCTAGTAAGGACGTTGTGGCCAAGATTCGAGAGGAGCTCGAACGAGAGATCGAGGCCAACCTTCGCGACAAGCTCCGACAAGAGCTGTTGCCAGAGCTTCAACTTGAAATGGCAAAGATGTTTGAAGCACAAAGGGCAAGGGACAAGCATAGAACTCAGGAATCCCCGGCCTTCAATAGCACCAGAGGAAGTTACAACCCTCTGGCCACTTGGCGCCCCTTCTCCCACTCCAGTGTCGGGACCACTTGGCGACCCTTCTCCCACTCCAGTGTCGGGAGACCCTTGCACCCTCTATTTGGATGATCCACTGTTGCGTGTTGTTGCTGATGCTCTCGTTCACACATGTGCTACCACCCACCATAATCAGCAAATTCTGGAGGATTTTCGTAGGGTGAATGTGACAAGTGTTAGAAAGGGGGAAGAAGGTACAGCCATCCCTGTTCCTGATCCAGAGGTTGGCACGTTAGGTCAAGCGATAGGATCTTTCATTCTTTGGCCTCGCAATCTTATTGGTTCAGACGCAACACCTCCAATGGTAGGAATTACCTTACTGTTACTGAAAATCTGTTGGCATCCTAATAACAATTTGTTTTTTGATGTTCTAAAAGGATGACGAAGCTGCGAGCAAATGGCCCTTCTTAGCACGGCTGCAACAGATCTACAAGCGCATTAAACAGATTGACTTGAAGATGCCTCCAGGGATTGTGGGCCAAGAGGAGTATCCCTACACGATTGACAATAAAGATCTCAAGCAGTTTATCAGGTTGGAGGAGATAAATGCAGGCTGGGTCAAATTTGCAGTCCGGTAAGTGTTTTTTCAATTTTCCCATAGAATTCATTTAGTGGTTTTTTGTTTTCATACATTCAAGAATTGATTCCTTATTTTAATTCTATTATAGCACCTTCCACGATCTCTGCACAAACATGGAAAGAAGTAATTGGTATGGATTCTTATGTCCTGCGAATACGACAGGGGATACTTGTACTGTGGCGCATAGGACTCACTATGTCGGCTACCAAATGGCACAAACCAAACTTCGTTGTTATCTAGCACCCATTGTCTAACGGTTCGTATTTACATTTTATCAATTTAAGAAGTTTAATAAATAATTGTCTTCTCACTCATCTAACTTCATTTTAATGTGTACATGTTGTTAAAGTTACCACTGGACTTTGTGTGTTATATGTCCCCGCCGCAACGTAGTCTATTGGTTTGATCCCTTGAGTAAAAAGCCAGACAGAGATACAAAATCCGTCTTCGACACGTAAGTTATTCTGTTTGTATTTCATTGACAACAAAAATAAATGAATGGTTCTAATTTCTGTTCATTTTGCTTTTCATGATAGTGCTTGTCAAACATATAGAATCCTAGGTAGGTCACGCGAGGGTGCAGTTGTTAAAAAGCCAAAGTGGTTTTATCTCATAGTAAGTACATTCGATCCTACCTAATTGTTTCATTGATGGTCCTTTTAGACATACCTTTATTGATTTTAACAACCAATTGCATCCCTTTGATTAAAAGTGCCCTCGGCAACCTGGCCACACTGAATGCGGATATTATGTTATACTTTATATGTATAACATAACTCAAAGTGGAATTACTAGCGATTTTGAAAAGGTAATCGCTTCTTCATTCTCAAATGATAATATTTTTGGTGTTCTAATCGAAATGCTAATTAATTCATTTGCTTGAGATTCATTTCATCAAAGCTTACTTTCTAATTTTCAGATTTTTGATAATGAAGATGCCTACCTACGTGAAGACCTTGATTTGATCAGAGATCTTTTGGCTGGACATCTTCTTCAACATATAGAGCAGTAAACTTGTTATTTTATATCAGTTTGTACTTGTGTGATGACAGCGTTTTGACACTTTCTGGTTGTTTTTTGTTGATATATATAGTAGTAGGTTGTATGAAAGGTTATTGTATGTATATATCGTAAAGATTGTAGTGCTGGATGTCCTTACCAGTTTGTAATGGACAGTGTGGTTTATGAATCTATCTTCTATTCTGTTTCTGCAGTTTGAATTCGTTGGGTAATACAGAATGTAAATTATGGTATAAAAAAATCTAACTTTTAGACGTCCCAAATTAAGAATTGGGAGGCCTAAAGTCCACCAGGGTGGGACTTTAGACGTCCCAAATGACATTTGGGACGCCTAAAGTCCCCCAGGGTGGGACTTTAGGCGTCCCAAATTGTAATTTGGGACGCCTAAAGTCAGACTTTGGGCGTCCCTATCATTTGGGACGTCTTTTGTTTCAACTTACTACGCCCCCAGTATATACGTCCCCCCGTTTTGGGACGTTAAAGGTGCCAAATTTGGGAGGTTAAAGCCCCTTTTTGTAGTAGTGTGAGATAAGGGAAGAACCAAGAAAAATAGCATACTCGGTGATAGAACGACGAGTGTCAACACACTCGGCCCAATCAGAGTCACTATAAGCTCTAAGTCTTAAATCAAATTCAGCAGCAAAATGAATACCAGCACCAGGATTAGATTTAAGGTACCTCAAAACACGATATGCAGCCTGAAGATGAGCATCCAAAGGAGCAGCCATAAATTGGCTCAATTGCTAGTGAAAAAACTAATATCCAGCCGAGTAGTAGTCAAGTATTAGAGTCGGCCAACCAAACGTCTGTATTCTTGCGGATTGGCCAAGAGGGTGCCCTTCAAGCTGGAAAGTTTGAGGTGTGGATCCATAGGGGTGGAGGCTGGCTTACAGGCCAAATAACCTATATCCTCAAGCAACTCTAGACAAAATTTTCGTTGAGACAAGAAAATTCCAAATTTGGATTGAGCTAACTCAAGTCCAAGAAAGTAACGCAAGTTGCCAAGGTCTTTAATAGTAAAAATTATATCCAAGTTCTGCTTTATGAGATTAATCTCAGCTAGATCATTACCAGCCAATACAACATCATCAACATAAACTAGTATAGCTGTAAAGGAAGTAGAAGAGACCTTTAAAAACAATGAATGATCATATGCAGACTGTGTATAACCATAGGAAACTAAGGCAGAAGACAACTTAAAGTACCATTGCCTACTAGCTTGCTTGAGACCATATAAAGATTTCTGAAGTTTGCAAACCATGTTAGGTTGAGAAGGAGTGAATCCCTTAGGTAACTCCATGTAAACTTCCTTAAGGAAGTCACCATAGAGAAAGGCATTATTGACATCAAGTTGATGTAAATGCCAATTCTTAGCAGCTGCAATAGAAAGAAGCCAATGCAAAGTAGTCATTTTAGCCACAGGAGAAAAGGTGTCAGTATAGTCTACTCTTTAACCTGAGTGTAGCCTTTAGCTACTAAACGCGCCTTATGTCGTTCTATTTCACCATTTGCCTTGTATTTGGTTTTAAAAACCCATTTGCAACCAATAGGTTGCTTTCCCACTAGTAAAGTAGTGAGTTTCCAAGTCTTATTTTGCTCAAGAACCTTAATTTTTGAAGCCAAAGCATCCCTCCAAATAGAATGTTTAATAGCCTTACTATAAGTGGTGGGATCAGAATTGGAAGAGATAGACAGAACAAAATTTTTATAAGCAGAGGCTAATGTGGAATATGAAAGAACAGAAGAAAGAGAATACCTAGGAATGCCATGTGATGATGATTGGGCAGTTGAGGTTGAAAGAGCACAATGGTAATCATGCAGATAAGAGGGAGGCCGATGGGTTCTGGTAGACCAACGAGGCAAAGGGGAAGAAAGAGAGGAGATAATGGTGGGGGGGAATAGGGGGCTGAGATGGAGAGAGAGGTGGGGAATCATCTACGAAGGTAGGGAAATCTTGAATAATAGGATCAGGACAAGGAGAAGAAGGTGATAAAACTGAAAACGAAGTGGAATGGAAAGGGAACACAAGCTCATGAAAGGCAACATCCCTAGAAAGAAAAATTTGATTTGTAGATAAATCTAACAAAGTGTATGCTTTAGATCAGAACCCATAGAAAATCCCAGAAAAACACATTTCTTGGCACGAGAATCAAATTTAGACCTATGAGAAGCCAAAGTAGTAGCATAACATAGGCAGCCAAAAAACTTAAAATCAGAAGACAGTGGTGCTGTATTGAACAAACATTCAAATGGAGTAGAGTTATGCAAAACAGGAGTTGGTAAGCAGTTGAGAATGAAGACAACATGTTGAATAACAAAAGACCAATACCAAATGGGAATATGGGGGTGAAAAAGCAAAGCACGTGCAATGTTAAGAATATGTTGATGCTTGCATTCGACTAAACCATTTTGTTGTGGAGTAGCCACACGAGAAGTTTGATGCAAAATACATTTAGATGCAAAATAAGATGGCATAGAAAGTTCAGCACCATTATCAGAACATATGATATTAACAGTTGTTGAAAACTGATTTTCTACAAGAGTCAAAAAAGTTTTAAGATGGCCACGAGCCTCAGACTTGTCCTTCATTAAAAAAACCCAAGTAAAACGAGAATAATTATCGACTATAGTCAACAAATACTTATAACCCTATATAGAAGGTATGGAAAAAGGTCCCCAAATATCAATATGTATTAAATCGAATGTTGTATTACAAGAACTTGTGCGTAAAGGAAAGGAAAGGCACTTTTGCCTAGCAAAATGACAACTATCACATGGTAAAGTCAAGGGAGTAAAAGTCTGTAGCAACTTTATTTAATATAGTAAGAGTGGTATTAGAAACATGACCTAATCGAAGATGCCACAGTGTATATTGAGAAGTTGTGGTACTAGTTGCCGAATGCACTTGAGAAATAGGAGATAAAGGAGACTTATCTGCATGAAAAACATATAGCCCGTCAAAGGAACTAACTGCACTAATCATCTTCGAAGGCAAGGGTGAGTGTATCTGACAAGAATTGGCAGAAAAAGTCAGGACACAATTAAGAGACTTAGTAAGCTTAGAAATAGAAACAATATTATAAGAAAAGTCAGGAAGGAAAAGGACATCATGTAAAATCAAAGAAGGTGTTAATTGAACAGAGCCAGAAATTTAAGCAGTAGTACGAGCACCTGTTGGTAAACGAACACCAAGAGGAGCTATGGAAGAATATGATGTGAACAAATCTAAGGAGCAACAAATATGAGCGGTGGCACCTGAATCAATGATCCAGATGTCAAGACTATTAGAGGAACTGTTGTTGCATATACCTATAGATTAGAGAGAAGAAGAGGTGGAGAGATGATTAACTGAAGAAGGAAGTGGTGGCTAAAGCAAAGTAAGAAGCCATTGGTACTGCTCTGGAGACAGGGAAGGTAGCAAAGAGGCTGTTGAAGAAATCTGAGAAGGAGGTGCTGACTTCAAAGAGGAAGAGTTAGGAGCAGAATGTAACTGAGAGACAACATTGTTCACCGATGAAGATTGATTTTGAAACTTGAAACCAGGGGGGAAACCTTGTTTACGGTAGCAAGTGGCCTCCGTATATCAAGCTTTGCCACAATAAATGCACATCTTGGATTCTAAAGAGGAAGAAGTGGTCCTGGGAGCCGTAGAAGAATGAGGTCGTGCCGATCGAGTCATAAGCACTGTAGAGGAATCAGGCGAAGGTCGGAGCTCTCGTTCTTGCTGAACAACGAGCAAAAACGCTCGATTAATCAGAGGAAGAGGATCTAGCAGGAGAATCTGAGACTTGACGGAGGCATATTGCTCATTAAGACCACGGAGGAAATAAATAACTTGATTTTCGTCACGGTGAGTAAGAGCAATCACTGTCGAAACACACGCACAAGCCTTGAGAGGCCAAATGTTAGCCAATTCGTCCCAGAGAATCTTCAAGTGAGTGTAAAAGTCACTCACACTCAAACTGCCCTGCTTCAAAGAATAAATGTCCTCTTGGAGTTAAGCAATCCGAAATAGGTCTAATTGTGCATAGCGAGATTGTAGATCAGACCCAATCACAGCAGCGGAATCAAACCATAGAATACTCTTAGCAATGGTAGGAGAAAGAGACTTAAGCAGCCAACCTTGCACCAAATTATTACATCTTTCCCATGCCAGAAAAGAAGAATCAGAAGTTGCCGGCTGTGGTAGAGAACCATCGATGAAGTGGAGCTAGTTTTTGGACAGCAACGCCATGTGCATCACCCGAGCCCAGGTATGGTAATTGGACCCATCGACAGGCAGTGCAGCCAAGACTAAAGCAGGATTTTCGCTAGGGTGAATATAGATATGGCTGGACTGATCGACAAGCAGATTTGAAGCCATAGAGAAGAAGGACGGAGAAACCAAGATGTGGCAGAGAAAAAAAGAGAAAAGACAAAGTGGAGAGAGAGAGAAAAAATCACATGGCTCTGATACCATGTTACAGTAAAGTGGAGAAATTGAAGTGTGTATTATTAAATAATAACTCTATTTATAACAAATCAATGCAATGCAAAATGAGCAACTGACCGACAACTAATTACATTTAGCCATGCAACAAACTAACAGAAAGTGGTTATAAATTAATCATCTAACTAACTATAGTTGTCACAGTCACTACTACAAAAAGGTTGAAAGGTGGCGCACATATTGTGGCCCTTCCTTAATGATGTGCCACAGTTGCTTATTTAATTTTTTTTTAATATTTTTTTTACCAGCTGTAGCGCCTGTAGGGTAGGTGCCACAGCTATTAAGGCTAAGTGTGGCGCCTGTTTGGCCAGGCGCCACACCTAACCCATTTTTAAAATAAAAAAAAATTTTATGCTCATGGCTAGGCGCCACACATGAGTAATATTTTAATTTAAAAAAAATATTGCTCAGGGGTGGCGCCTAGCCAGCCAGGCGCCACACCTAACTTTTTTTTAAAAAAAAATTTGGTCAAGTGTGGTGCCTGCCTGGCCAGGCGCCACACCTGACTCGTTTTTTTAATTAAAAAAAAATTTGGGCAGCTGTGGTGCCTGCGTGGTCAGGCACCACATCTGAGACCTTTTTACAAAAAAAAAAAAACACAAATCAGATTCCCTATCCCTTCCCCACCAATCAGAACCCCCGGCCCACCCCCTTATCCCTTTCTTTCCTGCCCTCACCCCCCATCTCTTTCCTTTTTCCGCCTCCACCCGCCCCCCATCTCTTTCACTCCTTTAATTATTCCCTCTCCCACTTTCCCTTTCATCTGCATGCACCCCATCCCTCCATTTTCATCTTCACATCTTAAAATTACACCCACACGAGCACACGTGTTTGTTTTTTTCCAACTGCCATTCCCACTCCTTTCCCTATTATTCCCTTTTCTGTTTATTGTCCTCAACTTTATTTGGTCCCCACTTCATTTGGTAGCTCAAATTTCTTCCTTACCTCACTCAAGATTGCGTCACCAACGGCAATTACGTGGTCCCCCACTCCACTGCACTGATAACCTGTAAGTTCAACTTGCGTTTTCTTTTTATTAATATTTTTTTTAGGTTTTTCTATTTTTTTATGGCATGCTTGCGATGTTTTTTTCCCTGTTATGTGTATTTCTCATTTGAATTATGTACTTTAGTTTTACTTTACATTAGTAAGTTTCTCTTTCACTTTCTATACATCAATAGGGAGCGCATCACTTGATCATATGCTTTAATAATATAATTGATAAATGGATCGAAATCTGAAAGAAAGTGGGGAGTGGCGAGCCTGTGGAGTGAGGACCGCACACGTTTTAGGAAAATAGAAAAGTATAAATTATAATTTCTAAGGTTTTTTTTTCCTTTGGTGGTTGTGTGAGGAAATTTTCACTTTTTCTTTCAAAAATTTTGGGATTTTAGCATTTACATGTATGTATAAGTTAATCTTAATTTAATTGTAGTGGCCATATTTGTGGTATTTTGGGATGAAGATATGAATGAGGTTCAAAATAGGGTGAAATGAAAGTGAAGTGAAGGCACTGCAGTGTCAATTACAGCTCTGTTTTTTCCTGAACAAGGAAAAATGACCGTGCCTTTGCTGTAAAAGGCGGTGATGGGAGACACCTATGATAATAGTTTAGACAATGGCTAATGTGTGTGATTGGTTGGTTTGGTTTTATGTTTCAGTATATTCCATTAATTCTTAAATATAAGATATAGTTAATTTTTTTAAAGAGATTAAGGAGATTAAATATATTATTTAATCATATCATATGTTTTGTATCCTTATATTATATATCAATTTATAAGTTAAGTAAAATAGTTTGAAGAAAAAATAATAAATATAAATATTCTTAAATAATTTAATTATTTTTAAAAAATATTTAAAAAAATCAATTTTATCTTATATTTAAAATCAGAAAAAATAATCCTTAATTTTCTGATAAAAAAAACAAAAAGGCGGTCATGGGGCGATTCAATACTTCCATTCACATTGATCCACCTCTTTTTCTTTACCATCATCGTCTGTCCATTCTTCCGTACGTACAAACTTAAAAATTTCTTAACTTGGTCCTCAAGCCAAAACAAACAATTGTCTTTGCCTCAATATAGTAAAACTAGGGTTAAGAGTGAAATATTAAAATGGGACCCAGTTGCTGGTAAAGATGAGGATAAGGGTTGAATTTAGGATGCAAAGATCCACGTGCTAAAAACTATAATCAACACCTATATATATATATAATATACAAATGTGGACCATCTCTAGTTTTGTTTCTTTGCTTTTTACTCAACACCTATATATATATGATATACAAATGTGTGTGTTGTTTGTGTGTGTATACTATATATATATTCCCATTACTATTTGTGTTGGCCGTAGTGATGAGACCAATGTGGTGCTTATATGCCATACATTGATGCCAATTATTGATTGACCCTCTCGATAATTCTAATTTAATTAAGTTGGTTCATTTTTCACCTTTTTATGCCTAGTGCCAATTAAATTATGATAGGACTTAGCTTGCCGAAGTTAACTTTTAAACTTAATTAGATAATCAAATTAACTTTTAATAATACTGCTATTTCTTTTAAAAATTCTTCAAATTATTTTTTTTTCAAAAATCAAAATCATTTATTTAATTAATATTATTTCACGTATTTAATATATATTTGTGTTAGTGCTATTTTGTAGAGGTAAGAAAATAATTTTTTTTATTATCTTATTAAACTATAATAGAGAAAATCCCATATAAACCCAATGAAAATAGGAAAAATTGAAATCAGGATAATAAATTGAATAATTCGTTAATTGAGTCATTAACTTATTTAAGGATTTTAAAATATGGATAAAATGACTTTAATATATCAATATATATCAATGTTAATATTTAATAAAATAAAATAAAATTTTTCTATATTTTTTAACTTTAAATATATTAACTAAAACCGTAAGGGGAAAAACATACAATAAGGAGATAATTAATGTTGGGATTAAGCTTTCTTTTTCATTTTATTTTATTTTCTTTATTTTTTTTTTCTGAATCATATTTTTTTGATTTAAGCTAATCATATTTGATTTTATTATATATTGATGTTTATTACACATATTATTATTAAAATAAATAACTTAGAGCCTCAAATATTTTATTGATTTTTTTATGTTTAAGTTGTGTTTGTAGTTTCAGTTCATCAGTCTATTGAAGCTTCTATTTACTGTATGTTTTTTAAATTTTGAGCTTACAAATGTGATTTTAGTTGAATTTAATTAATAGTTATAATTTGTAGGTGTTCTAATGATTGTTATTGATTAATTGCATAAGCAAAATAATTATTTATATATTCTTAACACTTGTATTTTATTTATTGACTTGTAATGTTTTCTAATTAACTATGATATATTGTGGCAAATATGGTTTCTTTTGTTATGAGTTGTAAAAAATTATTATAATGCCTGCGAATAATTAATGAATTATTTGGCAATTTAAACATTCAGTTTAAGACTTAGAAAGCTTCAATTATGAAGATTCATGTGGTGTATGTTATTTTAAATTAAAATTGGTAAGAGAATATAAAAGTAATTAGTAAATGTAATAGTCATACAACTAACCACGTACTTTTTTTAAAAAAAATAGATTGAAGCCCATAGATGGATCGTAAATGGATGTCATCTAATCGATGTTCAAGGGAATATATAGATGGGGTGAAGGATTTTATTACATTTGCAACTGAGCACACAAAAGATCTTGGCAAAATCTTATGTCCTTGCTTATCCTATTGTTTTGGAAAGCGGATTAGTCAACTTGATTTGCTAGATCATTTAGTGTGTTATGGTATTGATCAAACATATATACGATGGACAAGGCATGGTGAGACCAACGATGCATATAGTGATCGGGTGCCTACCACGGGTGGTGCCTCGGATGAATTTGATCAAAGCATGTTTGATGAAGATGATGTTCTTGAAGAAATGGTAAATATGGTTGAAGGGGTGCTTCATAACTGCCCTAACGAATATGAGAAGTTGAAAGGTGATGTAGAGAAACCATTATATGTCGGAAGTACTAAATACACAAGATTGCTAGCAGTGTTGAAGTTGTACAACTTTAAAGCTCGCTATGGATTGATTGATTCGGGTTTCACCGTATTGCTTGAACTGTTGCAAGATTTGCTTCCTGAAGAAAATGTACTTCCTACCAAGACATATGAGGCAAAGCGAATTCTTTGATCTACAACCGGTATGGGATATGAGAAGATACATGCATGTCCTAACGATTGCGTATTATTTCGAAATCAGTATGCAACGTTGGAGAAGTGCCCTAAATGCAACGTATCTCGATATAGGAAGAAGAAAGGAAAAAGTCCTTTGAAGGTGCTATGGTATTTTCCCATTGTTCTGAGATTCAGGTGACTGTATAGTAATACAGAGATTGCTAAGCAGTTGACATGGCATGCAGATGAAAGGATTAAAGACACGAAGCTTAGGCACCCTGCAGACGCTCCTCAATGGAAAAAAATTGATCATGAGTACCCTGACTTTGCTGATGAAGTCAGGAACCTTCGCCTTGCATTGCCAACTGATGGAATTAATCCACACGGTGTTCAGAGTAGCACACATAGCACGTGGCCGGTAATATTGATGATTTATAACCTTCCTCCACACTTAATCATGAAACGCAAGTTTATGATGTTGTCCATGTTAATTTCTGGGCCAAGACAACCTAGGAATGATATAGATGTATACTTGGCTCCTTTAATTGATGACTTGAAACTGCTTTGGGATTAAGGCGTTAGTGTGTATGATAGGTACATGGAAGAAAGTTTCACTTTGAAAGCCATGTTGTTTGGCACAATTAATGATTTCCCTGCTTATGGAAATTTGTCAGGATACAGCGTCAAAGGATATGGTGCATGCCCTATATGTGAAGATGACACTCATTCAATGCGACTTCATCATTGTAAGAAAAATGTTTACATGGGGCATCGAAGATTCTTACCATCACAACATCGTTGGAGGAAGTGGAAAAAGCCTTTCAATGGTGATGCAGAAGAAGGTAGCCCGCCGAAGATGTTGACCGGTTCCCAGGTGTATTCCAAGGTAAAAGACTTGGAGAACAATTTTGGCAAACCTTTTGCAAAACAAATCGAGACAAGCGGTTGGAAGAAAAAGTCTATTTTCTTTGAACTTCCATATTGGAAGTCTTTATATGTGAGGCATTTTCTTGATGTGATGCACATAGAAAAAAATATCTATGATAGTCTAATTAGCACGTTGCTTAATATCCAAGGAAAAAGCAAGGACAATGTCAATTCGAGGTTGGATTTAGTGAACTTGGGAATTAGAGAAGAGTTGGCACCGATTGAGCAAGGGTCTCGTACCTATCTACCGCCAGCGGCATACACTTTGTCGAGGAAAGAGAAGAAATTATTTTGTGAGTTTCTGCAAGGAATTAAAGTTCCCGAGGGCTACTCTTCAAATATAAAGAACCTTGTATCGGTAAAAGAGTTGAAGTTAAAGAACCTTAAATCTCATGATTGTCATGTGCTCATGCAAAATTTCCTACCGGTTGGTATACGATCCATTTTACCCAAAAAATTAAGGAACACTATCACGAAACTTTGCGTGTTTTTCAAGTTGATCTGCAGTAAAGTGGTTGATTCAACCAGGTTACAAGATTTGCAAAGGCTAATTGTGTGTACTCTGTGTGAACTTGAAATGTATTTTCCACCTTCTTTCTTTGACATTATAGTACATCTAACTGTACACTTGGTCAAAGAAACTCAATTGTGCGGTCTAGTGTACTTGAGATGGATGTACCCAAATGAACGATTCATGAAAATATTAAAAGGGTATGTGAAAAATAGATACCGCCCAGAGGGTTGTATCGCTGAAAGTTACATGGTTGAAGAAGTAAGTGACTTCTGTGTTGATTTTCTATCAAATGTTGACCCTGTAGGGATCCCCAAGTCCCGTCATGATGGCCGAAGATCAGGGAAAGGAACAACGGGGAGTGATTTAATAACGATATCAGTGATTGAACGGGACCAAGCCCACTTGTATGTCCTACATAACACTGATGAGGTCAAACCGTATGTAGAAGAACACAAGAATGCTCTTCGATTGGTATATGGTGATAGGAATGAAAATTTATTAACAACAGAACACAATAAACAATTTGCAGGCTGGTTGAAAAATCGTATTAACGATGAGATGGAGAGGAATCCTGATTCAGTTTCCGAAAAATTGAAGTGCATGTCGAAGGGACCGAGCTTACATGTATTATCTTACAATGGTTATGCAATCAACGGTTACACATTCTATACACAAGACCATGATACACAGAGCATGATGCAGAAAAGTGGGGTAACACTTGTTGCTGATTCTTGGCATAGATCCAGTGCTAAAGACACACACCCTGTCTATGCATCAATGTCATACTTTGGTGTCATTGAACGCATATAGGAGTTAGATTACTCTATGTTCAGGGTCCTTGTCTTCAAATGTCAGTGGGTTAACAACAACAGTGGATTGCGGATAGATGACTTAGGCTTTGTGCAAGTGGACCTTTCTAAGGTTTGGTATGAAGATGATCCTTTTATTTTAGCAGCACAGGCAGAACAAGCATTTTACATTCCTGATCCTGCTAAGAAGAATTGGTCTATTGTACTTCCATCCAACAAGAATCGTCAAGCAGAAGTTGATTTTGAAAGTAATGAATATTTGAACATCAATAATAATGATCCTTCGTTTGAGAATTTGTGGTCAGCAGAGATTGATATAGATGGAGATGCAGATGAAGATGAAGATGGAGATGGACCCCTATACGTGAGACATGATCATGAAGAGGGAACTTGGGTCAAGAGGAACACAATTCTCAATCCAACACGAATTTTGAAGAATAAAATTTTAAATCAGACGAGAAAAAGGAAAAGATAATGATTGCGTTGACCTGTTTACTTGTACGTATGTTTTTATAAATTTCAAAATAATTTGCTTTCATTGACATACAAGACCATTGTGCACTGATGTTTTGATTTGGTTTATTTCACTTGCAGGAGTATGGACTCACCACATGATGACATTGATAATGTTCCCAGGCACATTGGTAGACAAAGATTTGAGGAGAACGTCAGACGTGGCAAGACAATTATGGCGAGGTTGATCAGACTGAGAAGTAACGGAATCAAGTTACAACTGGAGTGGAATGAAAATGGAAACCAGTTTTTTGAGAACAGTACCTCCTTAAATAACTTCATCGGGACTACGGTTCGAGACAGAGCCCCTATAACATTTCAAAATTGGAAAATGGAAAAGAAAAGTTATGAGGATGTGATCTGGGCTGAAGTACAGGTAACACCTTAATTATATAACTATTTGATTTGCTTTGTTTCACTTCATTTCAATCTTACATATTATATATGTTTTTTGACTTGTTTACAAAGTATTTTAATTATTGATGATGATCGGAAGAACTTAATAATGAGAAAAGCCGGAAAACTTATGCGAAATTTTCGTTCTGATCTTGTCAAATATTTCTTGAGGGATGATAATGATGATATCATTACTACACCGCCTTATCCATTGTACGAAGGAATCATCACTCAAGAAATGTGGGATGAGTTTATCAGAACACATACAACTCCTGATTTCCTAGTAAGGGGATTTGTTTGTCTTTCGCTATTACGTGTAATGTACGTATTTGTAAGTAACATTTATATATTTATATGAATCATTTTGATCTAACTAGGAGTTTAGCGAGAAAAATCGAGCTAACGCGACCAACATGCCATACCGGTACACACAAGGACCTGTTTCATATGCACGGTTAGAAAGAAAAATGGTACGAACTGATGATTATTTCATTCGTAATAAAAATTGTATGAATATCATTTAACTTCGACTAAATTTGATGTGCAGATACAAGAATCAGGCTCAGATATTACGTAGGTTCCACGACATGATCTGTGGGTAGCCGATGTCACAAATAAGAAAGGTGAAATTCGTAGTGAGGAAGCAAGAAGAGTAGCCGAATATTGTGTAAGTATTCAATTATATTATGCGTTCAATAAATAATTGGCTTTACTTAAATGAACTCCATTTATAATAACTAATTTTCATTGTAATTCTTTTTGGGAAAGCGACAAATGACACAGGAGGATCCTGCGTTGGCGACCTATGTTGGTCGGGATGATTTATTGAGTAGAGCGTTACCAATACCCGAGTATGATGGTCGTGTTCGGGGTACTGGTTTTGCAGTCACCCTATCAACATACTTCGGACGGTAGAAGCGCTCGAGTAGAAGTGATGTTTCCCACCTGCGTGACGTGATGGCTAGCTTTAAGCATCAAATGCAAGAACTTCAACAACAAATGCGCTACAAGTAACAACGAGAAGAACAATTCACCGAACAAACGTTTGATGCAAGAACAGAATGCGTTGTTAACAACGCAAATACAACAGTTAGTCCAGGGTAGGCCAACACCAAATGTTCTATTCTGTGATAGCCTAAGTTTCAGAGATAGCTGCAATTCCATGCCTAAAGTCCCTTTTCCTTCGGTAATTAATTTCTTTTCTACTTAACTTTATGTTAAATTATAATTAAGAGAACTTTAACATATTAGCTCTATTTTCCGTAGGGCAAATTTTAATGCAAGCTATATGTCGAGCAAGCATCCAAGCACGCGGTTGCAGTGGGCGTTGCCTACAACACTGGTGAGGACATACTGCACAATTCACCGTTGCCCGATAACACACTCCGGGTGAGGGTTGACGTCTGCACGAACGAAGACGCCCTCTTACAGATCCTGTCTCGGGATGAGCAAAATAAGGTGGCAAATGTTGTAGGTGGCTATGTTGCTTGGCCAATAGGTCTTATCGAGCCATGTGAAAAGGTCGTTCATTCAAAATTCCCTGCACTTTTCCTTCGAACTTTCATCTCAAACTGTGATTTAATTTTCTGATTTGCGCAGGGTAAGATTTCAAAGTCTTCAACAACACAACCCAAGTCAAAAGCATCGGCTAGCCAACAGAGCAGAAGAAGACAGACCTCATTTCTCGATCAATTAATATTGATTGCACCACAATTGCTCGGTGAGAGAGGAGTGCAATTACGTATTCCAAGACATATCTACAATGTTGGTGGTCTAGTTGATTATGTTACTGCCGAGGTCGTGCAGGACATATGTGCTCGTGATTGGGTTAGTGCTTCGGCTATCAACATTTGGATAAGGTACTTCACTATCATCGTTTATCACTGTTATTAATATATCTCGTTCCATTTCTTTTGTTTCTCATGACATTGTATGTTTTATACCAGGCATTTGGACCAGGACGTTTTAATGGATACACACAGGGTCCAATTCGCATTTGTCAACCCTTTTCTTGTTGGTCATCATGAGGGTAAAGTAGATGTAACTATGCAGTCTAATGAGCTGAAAGATTACTTTAGCAAGAAAGCGATAGCAAATACATTATTTTTAGTGCCGTATAATGCGGGATAAGTTATTATTGGTACAATTTTTATTTTTATTGTTTAACTTCTATCATAACATGATTGTTCAAAAAAATTTTTTAAAATATATTTTAGGCGTCATTGGATATTGATCGTTATCAATCCAGTGGAACCTTCAGGCCCTCGCATTTATTATGTAGATCCTCTAAAAAATGGTCTTCCACAAGACCGTTTTGATATGTTGCTATTGATCAGTAGGTAAATATACGTGCCTATGTATAAATATTTGCGAACGTGATTGAATAACCAAAAGTAATCATTTTCTGTTTCTTTTGTTAGCGCATTGACTGCGTATCGGTCGTCTGTCTCGTTAAACTATTCTAAAGCTACTGACCCCCGCCTTAGCTATCCTTGGAAGAAGATACAGGTATTGATATTTGACTTTACTTAGACTTTGTTAGTAAATACTTTTTATTCATGAACAGAGTTAAATATTGCATTATATTTTTGCAGTGCCCTTTCCAACCTAATGACAATGATTGTGGGTACTATATCATGAAATTTATGAAGGATGTTATTATGCATGATCAACCATTTATTCCTCAAAAAGTAAGTCATTTAGTTGCATTTCATATTGTGTTGTAATGAAATTGAATTAGTGCCTGACAATTATGTTTTACTGATTTTAATTCGTTCTAACTTGTGTCTGATTGTATATATCTGTAGTATTATGAAGATCAACGTTGTGACACTTTGACAGACCATCATGTTAATGAAGTGATTGAGGAATGGTGTGAATATATGTTTAGGCAAATCTCTAGGTAGCTATATATACTATTAAATTCACTAGCTGGTCTTTTTTGTGTTGTTTCTAATTGTCAATTGTTGTGTCATGCATGTTTGTTAAAGTTGAATTTGTTGTATTATATTTCATTCAGCTAGGTTTACAATATATTGTATAACAATTTTCAGTACTACTTTAGCTAATCAATCATTTATTGGTATCATTTTAAAGTTATCTATTATTGTTCTTATTAAACCTTGCAGACTATAATTATATATGCATGGGAGATATATATGAGGAAACAATATGCTAAAAAAAAACCAATACGAAGAACCCAAAAAATATGAGGAAAAAATATGCTAAAAAAAACCAATACGAAAAATTAAAAAAAAAAACACCTCCTATGGCGCCTGGCCGGCCAGGCGCAACAGGAGGTTATTTTAAAAAAAAAAATTTAAAAATCTATGGCGCTTCCAAGGGCCATAGCTTTTTTTAGTAGCGTCCAGATAGGTGGCATTTCGCTAGCGTCACAGCTAATGCAATTATAAGCGCCACAGCTTTGCTTTTTTGTAGTAGTGAGTATGTCCTTATCATCAGACAGGAAAAAAAGTATGGACTTGGGGAATTTTATTTTTTTTTGAACTTTGATGAAGTCTTGCTATTGGGGGAGCTCCAAAGTCAAGGTGGCCACTTGGGATTAATTGATATCAACTGAAATTAAGGACCAATAAAAACAGCAAGAAACGACAACCAACTATTCATGCATTTGTCGTATACCTTATCCGACTTCTAAAACTTTGAATAAACTAAAGTGATCAAAACTTCCTCTCCCCTTTCTAAACAAGTCTGTTATTTAAAATTATATATGAACCAGCAACAAAATCAAGAACCTATGACACCTTTCAATTTCTCCAATTTATTGCAAAGGATGGCAAAAATATATCAAAGTGAAAGCCAATCAACACTGTTCAAAGAAAACATGCTTTGGAACAACAGTGTAGGTATAAATTAATTCGTTGAAACATTAATTTTTTACATTTGCAAAAGAATAATTAAATACAAGAACACAAAACCAAAGCGAAGCGATGAACAATTTCTTTACGAGAACAACAGATCGATAAAGGATAACCAGTTAGCTGTCTTAGTTGACGACGCTGCATATGAACAACGATAACGCATAACCAGTTAGCTGTCTTAATAATTAGTTGACGAAGCTGCATATCTTTCTGATCTCTCCTTCTGAACCAGTGAGCACTTCAATGGAACCCATACGAACCATTGCCTTCGCAAACTTGTAGGCCCAACTCCTACCATTTTTCACATTCCTCATCACCATTTTCCTCGTTGACTCACTTTCAAACAATGTCTGATCAGAAGTCAACACCCCTCGATGATTCTTAAGCGCCACATAGTACTTGTTGTCCAAACGGTTAGGCGTAGCAGCATCAAGCACAACCGTTGGATCTTCATCACCGCCATTGTTGGGTGAAGGAGGACACTTTGTCTTCAAGAGTTGAGCAAACGAAGGATCCAAGGAAGGGTCTTGGGGATGAGTGGCATTGAAGGAGTAAAGGCGACCATTGGAGAAGGAAGAACAGTTAGAGACTCCAATAGAATGGGCTCCAGAGAGAGTGACCATTTCATCCATTGATAATCCCTTTCGTGCAAAACGCTCAATGAGTTGCTGTGAGTTGAAGGAAGGTGGTGGAATATTATTTGGGATATCGTCTCTAAGAGAGACACGACCGTCTCTTCGTCCAGCTGGCACATCGTAGTTTATGTGTCCAACTTTCTGAGCACTGTCTCGAGCGGCGAAAGCGATGATGTCAGCACAAGAAACAGTTTGAGGGCACGCTGCCTCAATTTGAGCCTTAGCTTCATCAATGACATCGAAGCCACGTAAGCTGGGGTTGTTTGCAGGGTGGTCTCTCTCAGCTGGATTACCAGGTGTGGATTTGAGCAACACAGAACCATCACAACCCTGTTTATATATATGAATCCATGACATGAGAATCTTAGAAATATATAATTATATATATGATAAACGTAGAAGGAAGGAAATGGGGAGTGAACTGACCCTGACAAAGCAGTCATGGAAATGCATTCTGATGAGACCAGCAGCGATTCCAGGGTTGGCAGAAACAGCTTTGTTGACAGCTCTCTTCACAATTGCTTCTGCTAATGGACATGTTGACTTGTAGAAATCCAGTTTCAATGATGGTGATGATGAGGAAGCCAATACTGAAGAAAATGAGAGTATCAAAACGAAGCAAGTGAAGAATAGTTTCTTGTGATCCATGATGATAAGAGTGGAATGTTGAAGGTCTTGATCTTAAAACTGGATTTGCAGAATGGTAATTAAGAAGGAAAGTGGAAGAGTGGGTGAGTGAGATTGAGATGAAGTGATAAAAATGGCTGTTGAGTTGTGAATGGAGGCTTAGAGGGAAAGGTATTTATATGGAAAAGGTGAGAGTAGGTTTTACTAAGTAAACAAAACGCGTGAGGCTATTGGCTGTAGTAACCTCAATGCATGAATAATTATAAAGCTGAATAAATTTGAACGTGTCTCCTTTTGAACATATCATCAGCACGCCTCCTTTAGGAGAGTGTTTTTACTGGCAATTTGATTAGTCTTCACTAATTCTCAATTTTAGTACACTCAACGTTAATTAATTACATATTCAATTTCACTTCCACCCTCACAAATTGAAGGGCCTGATCTCTTATTAAGCACTTTGCTTGTAAGAGAGAGCTAATTAGATTTAAATAGTCAATATCTTATTTCGACGGTTTACATTTGTTTTTTTTTTTTAAGTTTTCATTTTTCTAATAAAAATTATTTTAGTGGGAATATAATATAAAATATTGATAATTTCTTAATTAATATATTTTTTAAAAAATAATTTTATTTAAAAATCATGATTTAAAAAAAAAACTCAAATTTAGATTGTCTTTATCAAATTTGAACGATATATATCTGATTAGCTCTTTTTATTGAACAAACTAACAAAGTGCTTGGCTGGGAACCGGAATATGCTTAGCAGAAACTGGAATTAGTTTGTGTTTGGGGAATTTTATGTTCTTTTAAAGAAGTTTGTTGGGTCTTTTATTGACCGTGGATTCGCGGTACAATTACATTTTATGGATCCATATATACTCTCTCGGTCCCTCCGGTCGTTCTAAGAGTCAAAAATTTGAATTAACAAGATTCTTTTTATAAGAGATCTCTAAGAGTTGTTTAAATATCTTTTATTTTCGCCCCCATTAATTTTATGTATTGCCTAAATTAAAAGGTTAGTGATATATATATATATATATATATATTTATTTTATTTCTCTCTCTTACTTGCCTCTTATAAAAATGAGGGTATAATTTCTAAAAATGTTTATTCTAGACATACCAATCTGGTTCTATTTATAAGTCTTTTTTGACAAAAAAAAATTTGATCCTATTTATAAATCCAATTTCAGGATAGCAAATGAGATTGTGATAATTTTGCCCCTATTTATTGTACTAATGAAGAAATAATTTAAAGATAGATAGAGAAGAAAAATTTAAAAAGTACTCATTCATAAATGAGGGCATAGTTGAAAATTTATCCTATAATCATTGAGTTAATTATCTCTCCTTGGTATGTGAGATTTAGTTAAAAAAAACTTATAAATAAGATCAGAATAATACTTATTATTTTTAACTACTTTCTAAAACCATGTAATTCAATTATAAAACTTTAACCATGTAATTCAATTATAAAACTTTTACGAATAGAACAGGAAGTAATTAATTAACTTGTGAATTGCTTACTTTGGTATGACGTGGTTCATGTGTTGCAAGTGAACTGCTTTTATGGCGGCAGTTGGCCAACGGGCCGATGGTCCCATTTCTTACATTTATTCTTACAAGCAATAAAAATGCCCCCTACGACTTCATCTTAGATAACGTTCCGCATTTTAAATATTTTTCATACTAAAAAAAAAACTGTAAACCTCATTAATTTTATAATAAAATTTAAAAATTTTTTAACTCTATCCTTATTTAATATGCTCCTTCCAATATTTTTAATAATCAATGTCAGGTCCTTAATATAAGCAACTTTCTTTTTGTGTCTCAAAATTTAAACTATTTTTTTCCTTTTCTATCCTTATTAAATACATATATTTATATTAATTATCCCCCACTCATCACTAATTTTTTTCATTTAATCATTTATTATTCATTCTTTCTCATATTTTCTACTCATTCTTTCTTATATGCCAGTAGTTTTTTTATTACCAACTTTTTTTCTCTTGTACTCTTTTCATAAATAGGGGCATATTTAAAAAAGATATAACATTTTTGATACATTTATTATTTTTAACTAAACTTAACCATCAATTCATTTTACGAAATAAAAAAAAAAAAGTTGCTTATAAAAATGACTGAATGAAGTACTTAATATTACATGAAAATAAAGTCAACATAATAATAAGTAAATGATTAAATTATATATTCACCTTAAAAATTTAATTAGGTATCTTATAAATAAGATAAAAAAAACTTCGCTAGCTTTATAATGAGTTCTTCAAATGCCTATTACTAGCCCACAATATTGAACCTTACGATGAACTCGTCCAACTATTAGACTTTTCTCATTTTCACAGATCCTGCATGAGTTTGTGAAGTGTTCCTTCTGGTCCTACATATAAGGTACTTCTAAGTTCTAACATATTTCATATAGACCAATAAAAATTTTAAACTTTATTAATTCTTACATAAAGTTTAATAAGTTTCCAACTATCCCTATTTAATACTCCCTTCGGTAATTAATATAAGACATATTTGGGGAGTTGATCTTGTTAAATATAAAATATAGTTTTCATATTTGTCATTGTTTTCCTCATTTACTCTTATTGATGCTCTCTTAACCATAATCAAAGAGGAGAGGAAATGAGAAAATTAAGATAGATGAGCAAGGTGTTTTAGAAAATACATATCATATTAACTAACTTAACTAATTTTCTTAATCTAATCAAATTTAGTAAATATATCTTATATTAAGGGTTAGGGGAGTATATATTATACCTATGAGAACAAAGTCAATATAATAATAAATAAGGGGTAAAATTGAACATTCATGAAAATTTTCTCTTTCTACTTTATATATAGGACTAGAGGAGTATTAAATTAATTACCTTATTCCAAATATGTACGTCCTTCTCAATTTCCATTTAGGGGATAGAGAATACATGATTTTTTTTTAAAAAAAAATTATGGTATTTATTAGGGATAAAAACAGGAATCAAAGAAATTTTTACATAATTTTAATGATATACTCCCTCCAGTCCTTTTTATAAGAGCCCCAAATTTAAATTATCTTATTCTTTTTTATGAGAGCCCAGTAAATATTGTTTCAACATTTAATGAGTTTTTTTTCCATTTGTGCCCCTCATTAATTATATATATTATATTAATTAAAGAGTTATAATGCTTAGGTTTATTCTATTTCTTTCTCTTACTGACACTACTACATAAAATACTTTTAACGTCCGTTTTTAAACCCTTATTACAACCTTTTAGTCTTTTACATAGGACGCCTATATGAGTAACGTAATAAAATCTGCCAACAACGTCAGTTAAGAAAAATGACCCACGTCTGGCATCCCTTTTGAAAAAAAGGGACGCCATAAGTCACTTTTTGAAAATCATCCACATTTCTTAAACCAGGAAAATCAATCACATTCATAGGGGTGTGGGTGTTTGTGTTTTTAAAAGTTGAGCCTTCAATGTGTATAAATTGCAAAATCCGCATCTCTTTCCTGGGGCTGAGCCAATATCAACAATTATCAAATTAAACCACACAACAGCAGAACCACCAACACATGGACACAATCTCAATGATACAAACTAGAAAACATACAATATGGCTATTCTCAAGAAGTTAAGCATGCACAACTAGAAAGAGGAACCCATTTAGGACGCAGATGATGGAGCAGCAAGTAGCAAACACGATGAAGATGGAGGTTTTCTGTAAACTGCTATTGTTTCTTGGCCAATTCTACGCTTAGCTCCTTGACAACAGCTGCAAGTGCCTCCGGGTTGACATTCAGGTCACAAAGAGCGATAAGAACAGAGAGTGTGTGGCGGTCCAGACCTGTGTCAAGTATATTCGCCATGTGAAATACAAGGTCCAGAGATTCTCTTGCACGTTTCGCATCTTCAGAATCCATAGCAAATCCTTAGACCTTAAAATGAATCCGATTTATTTAATTCACCAACTTCTCAAAACTGGACACCCCAGCCTGAGACTTCAACACTGTTCGTTTACATGGAGATCACTGGATCAGATAGAGCTACTAAAAGTATAAATTAAATAAATTCCCCTAACATAGATTGAATTACTGAGTTTTCCATGGACAACTGTTCCTGGTTTCATGCCCTGTACTGAACAGAGAAACTCAGAGAATCCATAATATTTACTTAATTTGCCTTGGTAAAAATTAGGTAAATATGAGCAGGCCAATCAGCATTCCAAAGTAAATCTTCTTACACTTCCCAGGCAATTTAAATCAAACTACATTGTGAACCTTAACGGAGAATTCAGAAATGGAAAAGGCTTGCATCTATCAAGTGGCCGACACTCCTAGTATTGCGCAGCGTGCCAGGTTCCCAGTCGAACCCTACCGGTGAAGATCTAAGCAAGTGAGCACGGATTCAATCACTGAGCAGGCGAGCATATAGAAGATCTGAGAGAGGGGGGAGGAAGTAGCACTGCGTGAGAGAGGAAGGAGGACGGAGGAGTGACGCCGATGCTCGACGGTGATGAGAGAGAGAAGAGGGAGCTCGCGACGGCGGTAGAGAGGGACTGACGAGCTCACGATGATGGTTGATGGTTGTGTTGGGGATGACGGACACGACTCTATGTTGGGAACGATTGAGTTTTGGGAATTTTCTAAATTTAGGTTTGTGTAAACTAAAACAAAACTTCTTTCACACACTTATCTCATAAACTATAAAGTTATTCTTAAAAACTAATTCAAACACACATATGTATTGGGGGAAGAAGCTTTCGAAGGAGTGACTTTAAATTTTTGGGGCACTTGAGTCCTAATTTGAATTTGGGACTCCCAAAACACCTGTTTTGGCGTCCCTTTTATTTTGAGATTGAAACACCTAAAGTCATATTTTTAGTATCCCAACTATAAAAGGGAAGCCAAAAGTTGACTTATGTGTTAAAATTTTTGCCTAGAATTATAAAAATAGCACCGTCTTTATCTTTTACTTTCTTTTTTTTAAAAAGGGACGTTTTTTTGAAAGTAAAATTTATGTCTTGTAGTAGCGTGACCCCTTATAAATAAAGACATACTTGGAAAAAAAAAAGGTTATTTCAAGACATACTTATTATATTTAACTAATTTTAACCGCTTAACCTTGTAATTAGGTTATCGATCTCTTATAAATAAGATTGGAGGGAGTATATGTCTATAAATTAATTTTTTTTTATTAATTCATATTTCAAAATGATTGTCCTATAAATTTGTGTGCATATATGGAATAATAATTAATTGTAGTCACAAGTTTATTGCATTATCACCTCCATTATAACACTATAAAAAAACACTGAATATCCGACGGAATTCAAAGTTTCCTACCGAATTTCCGACAGAAATGAACTTCCAACGGAATTCAGATTTAGTCGCAAATTTCAGATGGAATTTCCGATAGAATTAATTCTATACCAAATTTTCGACGGAATTCAATTCTGTCGTAAATTTCCATCGCAATTTTGGATGGCATATTCTATCGAAAATTCTCTCGCAATTTCCGACGGAATCTCAATTCCATCGGAAATTCCGTCGCAAAATTATTTTTCATTTTTTAAACTTTAAAAAGCCATGTGGCAACTCTGGTGGTTGCCACCCCATTGCCAGCGGCGGCACATGGCGACTCTGGCAACATTCCCCTTGTCATCCGAGCCCTGTCCGCCACGTGTGGCAACCTTACTCTGCCATGTGCCGCAACCTTACTCTGCCATGTGTCGCAACCTCCTTTTTCCTGAAAATGCAACTCAATTTGCCCTCCTTCGAACCCACAACCTCGTCTGTACGCGCACGATGCCTTACCGGATAGGTTCAACTGCTTTGGCGTTCTATTATTACACAATTATATATTTACATATATAATCTTATTATACATAATCAATTATTTATAAATATATATTTTTTCTTATATATAAATGTAATAGTAATATAAAATAATTTTATATATTGTTATAATTTTTAATATAAATTAACTTCAAATTAAACAATTTTACATCTTAAATAAATTTCATATAACTATATTTTTTCTAATTTCTAAATTTAATTTTTTTAACATTAATTAATAAATAATAAATAATTATTAACTAATATTTTATTTACTAATATGAATTAATAACTAATAAATTTTATTTTTTATAAATAAATTTTTATATGACCATTTTGCTTCTACAGGGACCAAAACCGATAATGGGAAATTAAAAAAAATTTTAGAAATTAAAAAATAATAATTTAAAATAAATTTAAAATTAAATTTAAAATATTAATTAATAAATATTAAATTTTATAAAAATAATTTTTTAAAATTAAATTTAATTAAAATATAATAATTTTTAACGGGCCAATGATAAACGGAAGCATGTGTGAGTGTCAACTATCTCATGCTAATAACAGATTGTAAATGCTCACATTGCTGACATTTAACACTCCCCCTCAAACTGGAAAGTATATGTCAATCATACCCAGCTTGCACAGAAACTTTTCAAATGTAGTTCTGCTTAGTGGTTTCGTCAGTACATCTGCAATTTGGTCTTTAGATCTAATGTAGGACATATTCATGATGCTTGCTTCAATTTTCTCTTTAATAAAATGTCTGTCTATGCCAAAATGGAAATTGATCTTCAAGGGGCGGAGCCTCTCAAAGCTGAACTACAGAAGGCAAGAACAGAGGCCCAGAATTTGGTTGTGTCTAAATAGGAACTTATTTCTAAGAGGCAACAATTGACTCAGGACCTTCAAAGGGCCCATATTGATGTGCAGCAGATTCCTGCTCTTTTGTCAGAACTTGAGGGTCTCAGACAGGAATATCAGCATTGCAGGTAATCCATTTCTTTTGTTTTGGGGCTGTTTCCAATGGCAATGTTGTGCACAGAGTTACTAAAGCCTGACCTGGAGGATTAATATGATTGTCACTTCTAGTACAATTGTATGTGTATGATTTGAAATGTTCAACATCAACTATCTGGGAGCATGAATTTATGGCTTTCAATGGAAGAAGTAAAGAACTAATAAGCTATTGTGTTTCCTTTGGTTGAAATTTTTATTTGATCTATAGTTGATACTAAATACTCCTCCGGTCTTTAATATAAGATATATTTACCTAATTTGATTGGATTAAGGAGGTTAGTTGAGTTAGTTAATATGGTATGTATTTTCTAAAACACCCCAGTCATCTTTCTGAATTCCTGAATTCCTTCATTCCCTTTTCTCTTTGATTGTTGTTGAGGAGTATCAATTGGGGCAAATTAGGAAAAGAGTAGGGTTCAGGAACCCGGACCAGCTAGTCCTGCTTGGAAACCAGTGAATCGGCCGGTAGACCGGTCCGGTCCGGGTTCCCATTTAAAAAAAATTTAAAATTTTCTTTAGAATTTTATATTAATAAGCCTAAAATATTCAATTTCTTACCGGTTTGCCCCCGGTTTAGTTCCAGTTTGGCCCCGGTCTGACCCACTGACTCTTAACCCAATACCCCGACCAGTTTAGTACCCGGTCCAGGTTCATGAACTTTAGGAAAGAGTGACAAATATGACAGTTATGTTTTATATTTAGGATTAAGATTAAGTCTCCAAATATATATTATATTAAGGATTGGAGGAGTAGTAAGATTAACGTGAATGGCTTAATGGGAGTAAAAGGCTTGATAAGACTTTACCCTAATAAGGACTAAATTTATGCCCAATGTGGCAATGTTGGCAGTGCTTGGGTGGATTTCTGTAGAGTATGTTTGTAACAAAATATATAAATTATTCTGCGGTGCACTTGGGGTGCATTTTTTTGTCAGCTCCTTCCATTGTAAATCATTGTCCCTCCTCCCTCCATCAACATTGTGAATTTGCATCTCTACATTAGGATAGAGAATGAAGAATTAATGGGTGCTAAAGTAGATTGATCTCAGAAGACTGAATGGGACAGAATTCAGAGGACATATTTATTCAATAATAATAATAAAAAAAATGATGTGCCTTATCTGATAGAAGGAAGAACGATTATAAATGCTCTCTTTCAAAGCCTTCTGGAGTGATAGAAAAGGTCCTCTAGTTGTAGTGTTTTGATTCCTTCAGTTTTTGCGTTTTCTGTTCCATTTAAACTAACATATAGAACAGAAAAATATATGTGATGCTATAAAAATTAAAAAAAACAACACTGGCTTATCTGACAAATGACTAAAGTGTATGAGTGCTCCCCCCCCCCCCCTTATTTATAAAAAAAAAAAAATCTTGATCTGTCTACTTTGAAGTGGTTATAAAGGTTCCTTTGTCTGTGGTGATGCATTTTTAAGCTTCTGCTTTTTTGGTTCCTTTTAACCTATTATATAATTGTATCAAGAATGTGGCTTATCTGAGAAATGAAAAGGAATATAAATGCTCTGCTTTTTTTTTTTATTAATTAAAATAACCTAACCTGCTTACTTTGAAGTGATAGGAAAGTTCTTTCATTTGTGGTATTTTGGTTTTCCCATTTTTTATCTTTTGCCATTTCATTCATAGATTATAGAACTTGAAGACATATATAAATAATATCAAGTATCAAGAATGATATGGCTTAACTGACCTTCAACAAGATTGTATAGATTCTTTTGTTTCTTAATTGGTGTTTTGCTCCCTTATCCCCTGTCATCCTTTCCATTAAAGAATGAATATACAATTTCCTTTTCTCTTTTAGTTTCCTTTATTTCCTTGCAATTGCATTCTAATTTTTATCTTGCTATCATATTGTCAATTTATTGTGTTAAATGCCCCTGATTCTGATAATCTATTGGTTGGGTTATGCAGATCCACTTATGACTATGAAAGAAAGTTATACCATGATCACCTTGAGTCGCTTCAGGTGATGGAAAAGAACTAGATGTCTATGGCAAGGGAAGTGGAAAAACTTAGAGCTGAGTTAGCAAACACTAGTAATGTTGATAGAAGAAATGGTTTGTATCTCTTATTACATTCTCTTTCTCTCAGTCTTCTTGGATAACATAGTTTGTGATACGGAAGCAATTTGAGAAAAATGAATTGTGTGTATTATTGATAAAAATATCTGTATATATACAAAATGAATCATCTAATGTGTAAGCCAGCTGTACATCTAATACAGCAGAAAATATTAACAAACTAACAAATAAATACAACAGAAAATCTGTTATTCCTTTGACACCCCCCGCAAGCTGGAGCATGGATATTTTGCATGCCCAGCTTGGAAATAAGAATATGAAATCGAGTTGGATGTAAAGGCTTTGTGAACACATCTGCTAGCTGATCAGAGGAACGAACTGGGAGAAGATGAATGATATGAGCTTGAAGTTTCTCACGAACTAGGTGACAATCCAATTCAATATGCTTGGTTCTCTCATGAAAAGTTGGATTGGCTGCAATTTGAATGGCAGACTGATTATCACAAAAAATGAGAGCTGGATCAATGTGAGAAACATGAAAATCAGTCAAAAGATAAAGAAGCCATTGAGCTTCACAAGTGGTAGCACTTAGAGCACGATATTCAGCTTCAGAAGAAGACTTAGACACAGTAACTTGCTTCTTAGCTTTCCATGAAACAAGGGAAGAACCCAAAAAAACAGCAAAACCAGTAACAGAGCGCCGAGAATCAATGCAGCCAGCCTAATCAGAATCACTGTAACATCTGAGTTTCAAATCAGAAGAGGAAGAAAGAAACAAACCAGCACCAGGAGATGACTTAAGATAGCATAATACGCGATGAGCAGCCTGAAGGTGAACATCCCGAGGGTCAGCCATGAATTGACTGAGCTGCTGAGTTGCAAAACTCAGATCTGGCCGTGTGGTGGTCAAATATTGAAGACGACCAATGAGACGACGATAAGCATGAGGATCATGCAAAGGAGAACCTTGATGTTGAGAAAGCTTTAAATGGGGGTCCATAGGAGTAGTGGTTGGTTTACAAACTAAATAACCACAATCTTCAAGAAGTTCAAGACCAAACTTTCGCTGAGAAAGAAAGATACCATCCTTGGACCAGGCTAACTCAAGACCAAGAAAATAACGTAATTCACCAAGATCTTTGATGCCAAAAGCCTGATCTAACTACTACTTAACAGAAGTGATCTCAGAAAAATCATTGCCAGCCAATACAACATCATCAACATAAACCAAGAGAACAGTAAATGATGAAGAAGAAGCCTTAAAAAACAGTGAATGATCAGATGCAGATTGAGAATAGCCATAAGAAAGTAAAGCAGCAGAAAGCTTGGCATACCACTGCCGACTAGCTTGTTTTAAGCCATATATAGACTTCTGTAATTTGCAAACCAGATTAGGAGAAGGTGGTATAAAACCAGGGGGAAGATCCATATAGACTTCTTCAGTTAAATCACCATGTAAAAAATCGTTATTAACATCTAATTGATGTAAAAACCAGCCCTTGGCAGCATCAATAGAAAGAAGTAAACGAAGGGTTGTCATTTTTACAACAGGGGAAAAAGTATGAAAGTAATCAACACCTTCAGTTTGGGTGTAACCCTTAGCAACCAAACAAGCCTTATGTCGTTCAATATCACCATTAGCTTTGAACTTTGTACGATAGACCCACTTACAACCAATGGTCTGTTTACCTGGTGGTAAAGAAGTGAGTAACCAAGTCTGATTATGTTCAAGTGCAGTAATTTCTTTGGACATGGCATCCCTCCAAACAGGATTTTTAACAGCTTGCCTATAGGTAGTAGGGTCAGAAACAGAAGAAACAGACATAACAAATTGTTTATAACTAGAAGCAAGAGAAGAGTATGACAAAACAGAAGACAAAGGATACCTAGGAGCACCTTGGGCTGATGATTGATCACAAGCTGAAGAGAGGGTGCAATGGTAGTCCTGCAAATATGAAGGGGGATTGTGTGGCCTAGTGGAGCGACGAATAGGGGGAGAAGGTAATGAAACAGAAGCAGATTCGGTTGGAGAAGAGGAAGGGAGAGAAGGAGAAGAAATGGGAGGTGAAGAAGGAGGCAAAATAGGTGAAGAAATAGAAGAAGACAGAGGAATGTCATCATCTAAAAAGGAAGGATTAGATTGAATAGAAGGAAGAGGAGGTGGAGAAGAAGATTGAGTGATAATGCCATTAAGATAAGGAAAAACCAATTCATGAAAAACAACATCTCTAGACAAAAAAATTTGATGAGAAACAAAATCAAGTAAAATGTAAGCTTTGGAACCAGTAGGTATGCCTAAGAAAACACATTTTCTTGCACGAGAATCAAACTTGGAATGATGATGAGACAAGGTTGAAGCAAAGCATAAAGAACCAAAAACCTTAAGGGAGGAATAAGAAGGGGGGAAAGCAAATAATTTTTCAAATGGAGTCAAATTGTGAAGTAAAGGAGTGGGAAGACGATTAATGACATATGCAGCATGCATAATAGCAAAAGACCAATAAACGATAGGAATATGTGATTGAAAAAGTAGTGCACGAGCAACATTAAGAAGATGCTGGTGTTTTTGCTCAACCAATCCATTTTGTTGGGGAGTTGCAACACAAGAGGTTTGATGAATGATACCCTTAGAAGCAAAAAAAGTAGGCATAGAAAATTCTGGACCATTATCTGTGCGCAGAACCTTAAGAGAGGTGGAAAATTGAGTTTCAATTAAGGCAATAAAATTTTTAAGTTGAAGACGAACTTCAGATTTAGTTTTGAGAAGAAAAACCCAAGTATAACGAGAATAATCGTCAACAATAGTCAAAAAGTAACGATAACCCTGAACAGAAGGGACAGAAAAAGGCCCCCAGATATCAGCATGAATAAGATCAAAAGTTTTATTGCTAGAAGATGTGCTTACAGGAAATGAAATGCGTTTCTGCTTAGCAAAATGGCAAGTATCACAAGGAAGGGAATGGGGAGTACATTTAATAGCAGGAATGGATTTTTGTAGCAATGAAAAAACAGAGTCAGATAAATGGCCAAAGCGATGATGCCAAAGAGTAAAGGCTGAATCAGGAGAGGTATTGGCCAGGTGAACTTGGGAAGAAGGAGACGAACCTTGCATATTTGCATTGAAAATGTATAACCCTCCAATTAGCTTAGCTGTACCAATCATCAGCGAAGGTTGGAGTGAGTGAATTTGACAAGAGGAAGAGGAAAAAGTAAGTGATTAATGAAATGAAGAAACCAAACGTGACACAGAAATAATATTGAAGGCAAAAGAGGGAAGGAAAAGAACATTCTGTAACACCAAAGAAGGGGAAAGGATAACTGTGCCTGAAATAGTAGCAATGGCATTAGAACCAGTGGGAAGACTAACAGAAACAGGCTTAATTGAATGATAAGAGGAAAACAAACTAAGAGAGGAACAAACGTGATCAGTCGCTCCTGAATCAATGATCCAAGTAGAAGAGAGGGAGGAGAACAAATTACATATACCTGTGATAGGACCACAAGTAGACACATGATTAATAGCCGCTGTGGAAACAGGAGGCAACACAGTAGCAGGGGTGTTAAGCAGAGACAGAAGCTTAGTATATTGATCGGCAGAGAGGGAAGGCCTGATGGAGGAGCCGAAAGAGATGAGGATGCTTGAACAAGAGCAGAATCTTGAGTAGCCACATTATTTACCACAGGTGCATGACCAGAGGATGAACCACCAGAGGACCGAAACTTAAATCTAGGTGGAAAGCCATGCTTGCGATAGCAAGTTTCCTCGGTATGACGTGGTTTACCACAGAAGGTGCACTGCTTGTATTGCCGAGAACCAGAATTCATAGGACGGGGAGATTTAGCAGCTAGTAAAACCGAGGCATCAGTAGAAACAGGAATATGCAACTCACGTTCTTGCTGAAGAACGATAGAAAAAACACGATGAATCGGAGGCAGAGGGTCCAGAAGCATAATTTGTGATTTAACAGGATTATATAGCTCGTTTAAACCTTTCAAGAATCGAATGACATAATCTTCATCGCGATGATGAAGTGCAACAGTTGTGGATCCACAATCACATGCTTTAAGGAGATGGATATTGGAAAGCTCATCCCATAAAATTTTGAGGTGAGTGTAGTAATCACTTACACTGAGATTGCCTTGTTTCAGATTGAATACCTCCTCTTGAAGCTCAGCAACACGGAAGAGATCGGTCTGAGAAAATCGTGAATGGAGATCATTCCAGATCTCAGAGGCCCGATCGAACCAGAGAATGCTTCGGGCGATGCTCGGAGAAAGAGATTTCGTCAGCCATCCCTGAACCAAGTTATTGCAACGCTCCCATGCTGAGAACAGAGGATCACCGGTCGCCTGCGGAGCAAGAGAGCCATCAACGAACTTCAATTTGTTTTTCGAGAGAAGAGCCATACGCATAGCTCTGGCCCATGTGTGATAATTCGAACCGGTGAGGGGAGGAGAAACAAGAACCAAAGCCGGATTCTCGTTGGGATGAATATAATAGGGACTAGCTTGGTCAACAATGGAATCGGCAGCCATGGAAAGAGGGATTAGGGTTGAAACGAAAAAGGGAACAGGTGAGAAAGGAAAGAAGAAATCGAAAGGAAGAGAGAAATGGGTACACGAATCCCAAAAAAATCAAGTGGCTCTGGATACCATGATACGGAAGCAATTTGAGAAAAATGAATTGTGTGTATTATTGATAAAAATATCTGTATATATACAAAATGAATCATCTAATGTGTAAGCCAGCTGTACATCTAATTCAACAGAAAATATTAACAAACTAACAAATAAATACAACAGAAAATCTGTTATTCCCTTGACAGTTTGACCTTCATGGTATTATCAAACGTCATAGGTCCTTATGGTGGCACTCCTGGAAACAATGAGAATGATACCTCTGCTCATCCTGGTGGTCAAAATGCATATGAAGAAGGTTAGGCTGCTGCTCAGGTGCGTGTGAATGCTATTCTTAGCTTTGTTGTGGGGTTGGAAGTTTCTAGTTCACTTTCCAGTGTTCCTGATCTCTACGATTTTCTTCAGCATAATTAAGATGCTTGAACTAATCATTACTGTCTTTTTCGTTTGCCAATGCTTCCTAATGTTTCTCGAGCTTCCATAACTATAGCATATGCTATAATAATGTCATGCTGGGAAGATATGCTCTGGCGTGCAAAAAGGAAAAAATGTAGTAATGATATGATTTTGTGTTGAGTACAGTTAACTTGAATTAATAAGACTGTTTGATCTGATTTCCTTTAGACATTAATCAATCTGTTATGACCATTTTGATTGTCCCAATTTTACTTTAACCGAGTGTTGGTTTGCTGTTACTTTTAGATATTTCGTTCTGTATTTTTAAGATGCTTCGACTGACCACCACCACCACGACACAAATGTGCATTATTGTTTTATGAGCTTCTTTGTTTTGTGCAAAATGGGAATGGAGAACTCTGTATCATATGTATGTTAGATTAGTTAGGGAACTGATTTAGAAGCAATATAGACTGGACATGGATGTATGTAGGTTGATCCTGACTATGATCGATTTGAACTTAGACGTGGTCCGAGTTTACTCTACCCACTTGTCATCCACGTGTATGGCCTAATAATTCTGCTCATGATATAACAAGGACGTGGTCCCCTCCCTGCTGCTAGCAGTGGGGTTGCAACAGCCACTAGTGGTGCTCAGATAACTGGATATGATCCATAGAGAGCGGCTGCTTTTGACGCATCGAGATTAGCTGGCTATGATGCACAGTCAAGAGGTGCTGCCGGCCTGCCACATGGACATGCCGCTCCTCCCCCAGTGAACAATATGCCGCTGTATGGGTCTGCAACACCACCTGCACGTCGGGGAAACCCTGCTAGAAGATGATTTTAAGAGGCCATTTTTTCTCTATTGTATCGATGGCGCTCAAAATGCTTGGTATCATTTTACAATGATCAAATCGGATGGATACTCACAGGTTTAATTGCTGAGTTTTGGGATTTTGGTATAACCTGCTGGCTGAAACTGAAAAGCCCCATCTCTAAGGAACTACTTTTGTCCATCGAACTTTTGCAAAGCGCATTAAGATTCCTTTCTGGCAAAATGTATACTTAGTAGTTCGTACTACCTTCAGTATCTAACATAAGAGTTTGTTAGAGATTTGGATTTGTTAAGTAGATATTCCATTAAGGATTTAAGGTAGAAGTAAAATTCAGTTAGTCATGATGCAAAGTGTTCAACTGTTTTTTTGTCCTGATGACGGAAAGGGGTAAAAGAGCTATGGCAACAAGAAGGAGAAGGGGGGGGGGGGGGGGGGCTACATTCATGTCCAGTCTAAGAAGAAAAATGAAAAAATGGTCCCATTGATAACTCTAGAAGAGCGATTGACAACTTCGTGGAACCAATTTTTCATTTTTTCTATTGGACGGACCTAAATATAATTCTAAAAGAAAAAAGAAGGAAAGGGGTAAAAGAGCCGGGTTAAAAGATAAAAAAGGAAATGAACAAACTAGATAGCTACTGCATGAGGGGTTGAGACCTGTTACAGCCCCAGCACAATACTCCTCGTTTGCTATTATATGATAGTATTAGCTAAATGGAATCAAAGAAAGCAAATAAAGGTGATTAAGTCATTAGTTCCGTCTGATAACGAAATAATTTTTTTATTTTATTCATTTAAATAAAAATTTTTCATATCTGCATTACATTTTCTGTGATAGGTTATAGGTAATAACTTTAAATGGGTACTATTGGAAAAAACTTATAATAAGAACCACGTATCCCTTTTAAAAAGTTTCTTTTTAATAAAAGTGAGAGAATATTTGGAATAAGTAGTTAATGCTTCACAAATTTTTACAAAATGAGTTAATGTATGGGACTTAATTATGGAGTTGATCTTGGTCCTAAGCGTAAGATCTATTTGTTATGTGTTAATATTTTTCTAATTTACCCCTATTGATGTTCTCTCAATAATAATTAAATAAGACAGAAATTGAGGAAATTAAGTAAAATGATTAGAATGTTTTAAAAATATATCATATTTACTAACTTAACTAACTTCTTTAATCTAATTAAATTAAATAAATAAATTTTAACTAGAATGGAGGGAGTATATTTAGGACTACAAAATCATAATGAAGGCTGCCTATATGTGCGTATATGTATATAAGAGAACGGAGGGATTATTTTAAGACTGGAATAGTACAACAAAAGAGAAAGTTTGTGAAAACAAGAAAAGGCAAAGATGAATTCTTTTGAATGTTTCATATTTTAGGCCAATGAAAGTGTTTGCTTGTAAGAATAAATGTAAGAAATGGAGGCGCCAGCTAAGTGATGCCATAAAAGCTGTCCACTTGGAAGAATAAAACACATCAGCCGCGTCATGCCAAAGTTAAATTTTCCAATACCTTATAGTCACAACTTTTTATTTATATGACCCAAAAACCCAGAATTAAAGACTTTGAAAATTAATGTTTATCAATAATGTTAATTAATTATATGGATCCTTAAAAACGTTATTATAAACAGTTAATCTTTGTTGATTAAAAGACCAAATAGGCGTCTTTTAAGAAAATGAAGAGAAAATTTGACAAACGCAAACTGATTCAATTTAAACGAACAAGCAAGTATACTCATCACTCATATTGAGAATTAGTAGTGAACGTACACTAATGATCAAGTTGGCAGGAGGAGGCGTGCTGATATGATATGTTCAAAAGGAGACAGCTTCAACCTATTCGGCTTTATATTTTATTAATTAATTCATGCATTGAGCTTAATTACAGCCACGCGGTTTGCTTACCAAGTAAAACCTACCCTCATCTTCTCCATCACTCCTTCTTCATATATAAATACCTTTCGTTCTAAGCTTAAGCCTTCATTCACAACTCATCTGCAATATCATTCTCCCTCATAATTCTCAATCTCACTCCCCCATTCTTGCATTTTCCTTCTTAATTACCATCCTACAAATCCAGTTTTAACTTCAACACCTTCAATATTCCACTACTCTCACCAACAACATGGATCACATTAAAGTATTGCTCTCCAGCTTCGTTTTGATACTCTCATTTTCATCATCATCAGCATCACTGAAAGTGGGTTTCTACAAGTCAACATGTCCATTAGCTGAAGCAATCGTGAAGAGAGCTGTCAACAAAGTTGTTTCTGCCAACCCTGGAATCGCTGCTGGTCTCATCAGAATGCATTTCCATGACTGCTTCGTCAGGGTCAGTTCACTCCCATTTCCTTCCTTCTATATGTTTATCATATATATATAATTCTCATACCATGGATTCATATATATAAACAGGGTTGTGATGGTTCTGTGTTGCTCAAATCCACACCTGGCAATCCAGCTGAGAGAGACCACCCAGCAAACAACCCCAGCTTACGTGGCTTCAAGGTCATTGATGAAGCTAAGGCTCAAATTGAGGCAGTGTGCCCTCAAACTGTTTCTTGTGCTGACATCATCGCTTTCGCCGCTCGAGACAGTGCTCAGAAAGTTGGACACATAAACTACGATGTGCCGGCTGGACGAAGAGACGGTCGTGTCTCTCTTAGAGACGATGTCCCAAATAATATCCCACCACCTTCCTTCAACTCACAGCAACTCATTGAGCGTTTTGCACGAAAGGGATTATCAGTGGACGAAATGGTCACTCTCTCTGGAGCCCATTCCATTGGAGTCTCTCATTGTTCTTCCTTCTCCAATGGTCGTCTTTACTCCTTCAATGCCACTCATCCCCAAGACCCTTCCGTGGATCCTTCATTTGCTCAACTCTTGAAGACTAAGTGTCCTCCTTCAACCAATAATGTCGGTGATGAAGATCCAACAGTTGTGCTTGATGCTGCTACGCCTAACCGTTTGGACAACAAGTACTATGTGGCACTTAAGAATCATCGTGGTGTCTTGACTTCTGATCAGACATTGTTTGAAAGTGAGTCCACAAGGAAAATGGTGATGAGGAATGTGAAAAATGGTGGGAGTTGGGCTTACAAGTTTGCCAAAGCAATGGTTCGTATGGGTTCAATTGAAGTTCTCACTGGTTCAGAGGGAGAGATCAGAAAGATATGCAGCGTCGTCAATTAATTAACAAACCTAATTAACTCGCTAGGCTTTGTTGTTCGCGTAAAAAATTTGTTTATACCTCACTTTGTTTATCAATTTTTTATTCAATTATTATTCTTTTGCAAGTGTATTTAAGGAGTTAATGTTTCAACAGATTAATTTAATTACTTTTACCAAAAAAACAAATAATTTAATTACTCTGCTGTTCCTTCTACATGTCACCTTTAAAATTTGATCTTCTGACTATCACGCAACATATCGTACGGACTGCAATCCCGGTCGCCTGTGATAAGTGATTTCACCCTTCCATGGCACTTCAAGCTAGGGGATGGAAATATATCAGGCCATATATGTCCTAGCCAACATAAAGCCTTATCTATAACCTTACAAGCCTATTTAGATAAATAGGTCATGCCTAATTGTATAAAGCCTAACCTACAAGCCTATAGACTTAACCTATTTAACTTTTTTTTTTTAATTTATACTTTTATATAAGTATATATAATAACATCTAAATAATTCTATTAATTATTTATAAATTTACCAAATTAATCTTAATCTTAAGTTTCACAACTCACCGTTATTAATTACACTCAAACTTTACTTTTACATCAATTATTCACCCCTACCTCTCTTCTCTTTGATCGTTTGAGATGACAATATTAACTCACTCCTTCTCCCTTGATTTGTGCCATCCACTAAAGCATAATAATTGCTGAGTTTATTTTAGCGCCAAATGAAATATAATCTTAGTATGAGGAGTTTGTCCCAATTTATGTGGGAATAGTCAAAGAAATAAAATCTAGTTTTACATGCTCTTTGTTATGCTTAGTCGATTTTAGAAAATATATCTTATTAGTCAATAGAGATTAGTTTGTCTTATTCCCATGTGCTCAAACAATTATTGTCACTAGACATTATTTTTCCCCCTTACTAAACCTTTTATATTATGACGAGAATGGATGTCAAGCTTTTAAAATATAATATAGGATTGTAAATAAGCATGAAGGGTTATATATGAATTTTGAGGCATATGTTTTAAAGGCTTATATTTTAAGTTGGCCTTTAAACCAACTTCAGGCCTTGTCTGGCCTTTTGAAAGCCTAAGCTCAAGTCAAAGCTTAGGCTTTAAATATTTGTTGTATTGCATGCTCAAGCCTATTTAGGTAAAATTTAACCTAGCCTAACCTATTTTTACCCCTACTTTGAACATAAGTGGCGGGTTACTTTTGTGATTGAAAAATACCAAAGAAAATTCTCTTTGCAAATATTCCCTCCACATATTTTGCCTATTACTTTTCAACCAAAGGAATTCAAATAATATTATTTCAAATATTATTTTGCCCATTATTTAACATGAATATTTAAATTATTTTTAATAATAATAATAATTATAAAATAAAAATAATATTTAAATATTCATATAATTTATTAAATCATATTTAATAATAATATCATTTTACTTGGGTAAAAGTGTTTTTACTTTTGTTTTTACTTTAGTTAAAATCACTTTAACTCAGAGAAAGAAACATTTTACTCAGGTAAAAGTGTTTTTACTTTTGCTTGTACATTGGGTAAAATCACTTTACCTCAAAGTAAGAAACATTTTACTCAGGTAAAAATGCTTTTACTTTTGCTTTTACATAAAATAAAAGAATTACATCATCTTGTCTGCAGAAAGTAAAGATTCCTAAACTTTTACGTCTAATCTCTACTAAAAGCAGAAAATTTGTGTCAGCAAGTCTTGGACTCTTGTGCCGACGAATTTTCTTCGGAATCAATCTTCGCCGAGGCTAATGATCTCGTCATCCGAATCATGGCCAAAGTATTGGGCCGGATCTTCAGTTTCTGATCCATTTGAGGATTGAGCAGATCTACTACCTTGAGGCTCGTCCGATTGGGTTTGGAGAAGCCCAAGAATTTCATGAAGTTGTTTTTGGTCAGAACTTTTTTATCAGTTGTCGAGGCCAAACAAGCTTGAATTTTTGCCTTCTGGTTAAGGAAAACACTAGATTCATGATCTCCTGCCATAAGAAATTTGGGATTTTGCTTGAACCATTTCTTGAGATTCGTTTCAGACACATTTTTGATGTTCGAAAACTTTGCCCACCATTTGACTAAGGAAGTTCTCTGCAACATGGGGAACATTTTTTGGTACTTGGAAACTCCATATTTGAAGCTCCATTTGAATACCTAGGCTAAACCAAATTTTGAAAAATAATGAAGATCTACTGGGAAGGGATCTTCACTAAGATTGACACGACTTTTAAAATAGTCGAAACCAATTTTCGTTGTGCTAGGAAGAATTTTCTGGATAGGACCAAAATAATCCCACCATTGATTGAACCACAACGGAAATTGGTACTTTGAGTCATACGTGAACATGAATAGCCAAGTATGGCTAAACTTTGGATTTTGGTACCAAAAGGCACAATACCATGCATCTAGATAGTCCCAATAATTGAAACCAATTGGATCCACGTTTTTTATGGAAAATTGTTTCCTTTTATTTAAATCTTGTCCCCAATCTTGAGAAGATAAAAATTTCCATATTCGAAATGTCGAATAGCCATGGATACTTTTATCTTTTGGATGATCAGCGTCTAGAAAATGTCTTACTTCTGTAGACTTTGTATCTACAAGAATAAGCTCATAAAATTTTTGAGTTTTTTCTAAACATTTTGGGGCAAAAAAGAACCTTTTTGGAAATATTTTGGTTGCTAGAGCAACTGGATTTTTATCATAGAAACTTGGTTCTGTGTGAAAAAGGTTTAAGACCTTTTCTGGTTTTAACACAAATGTGGTTTGTGTTAGTTGAGAGTATAAGGCCAATTCTTTTGGCGATGAACCAGCCTTAGTGACTTCTTTTGATTTGGCTTTGATTGCTAAGTCAAGAGCCTTAGGATTTAAAGTGAATGGGGCAAGAGCCTTAGAATCTTCTTCTTCGGTAATATCGGCTCATCTTTTGGATGGCAATTTGGCCAATTTTTGATTAGCTTGTAAGGGTAAAAATGTTTCAATTGGGAATTCATAATGGGAAGGATCCATTATGATTCTAAAATTTTTTTGAACAGGCTATTTAGAAATTTTAGACCTTGAAGAGGATCCTTTTTGGTGGATCGATGATCCTTGGGTCAATGACCCTTTTGATAATTCAATTGTAGCTTTGAGCTGTTTCATTTCTTCTTTTTTGATCCTTTCTGGATCATCCTTTTGTGGGGCTTTGCCTTTTTCTTTCTTTTTCTTCTCTTTATCACTCATTTAGTCACCTTATTTCCCCTACAAGAATTCTCTAGTTAGAAAATCTAGGAGAGAATTTGAAGTACCTTTGATAAATTCAATTTCAAAATCAAAGACACTTAAAATTGCTTGCCAATGGGCGAAAATATGTTTTGATGCTAAATTCTTAATATCTTTTTGCAAAACATCTTTTGCAGCTTTACAATCAACTCTGATTAAAAATTTTTGGTTTAACAAATCGCTTTGAAATTTGTTTATGCATTAAACGATTGCTAAAATTTCTTTTTTAATTGTGGAATAGTTTTGTTGAGTTCTATTCCAATGTTTTGAAGTAAATGCAATACAAATGCCACCGTAACCTATGTCAGAGGCATCCGTTTCAACAATTTTGAATGCTTGTGGATTTGGAAGATACAAAACATGGAAGATTTTTTACAAGAGATTTGATTTTGATAACCACATTGGTGTGATCAACTGTCCACGAAGGAGGACTTTTCTTAAGACGCTCATGAAGAGACTTAATGATATTGTTTAGGTCTAAAATGAAATCATCTACGTAATTCAAACAACCTAAGAACCTTTGAAGTTGATTTTTATGCAGGATTTGATCTAGAAATTTATTGGCAAATTGGATTGCACAATCAATTGGAACAATAGTTCCTTGGTATATATGATGACCAAGAAACCGAATTTTTGTCTGAAAGAGACTAATTTTGGTTTTAGAAACTGCTAGACCTTTATACCTAGCAACATCTGTGAAGACCTTAACATGTTTGAAATATTGGTCAATTGTTTCAGAAAACACTAAAACATCATCAATATAAACAATGATAAATTTAGTGTATGGATTGAAAATTTCATTCATGACCTTTTGAAATTCAGAAGGTGCATTTTTTAAACTGAAAGGCATAACATTCCATTCATATTATCCAAATGGGACAATAAATGCAGTCTTATACCTATCCTTTTTAGAAATTTGGATTTGCTAAAAACCAGATTTCATATCAAATTTTGAAAATATTTTGGCCTGATGAAGGCGATTTAAAATATCTTTTTTATTAGGTATTGGATACCTGATCCATTGAAGAGCTTGATTGAGAGGCTTGTAATTAATCACAAGTTTTGGAGTTCCTCGTTCAAGTTCAACATTCTTATTGACATAGAAAGCTCCACAAGACCAAGGACTTTGGCTCTTATGGATTAACCCTTTTGAAAGTAAATCCGTTATTTCTTTTTGACTATGTTCTAGGAGTTCCTGGTTCATTTGAATTGGTCATGCTTTCGTTGGGATAGCTCTTTATTGAAATCCTTTTCATAAGGAAGATCAATTATATGTCTTTTTCTTTCCCAAAAAGCATTAGGAAAATCAGAACAAATTGTGTCTTGAATGGTTTTCAAAACATTTTGGATTTTCTGTTTAAGAAAAGGTTTCTCTAATTGATTTTCAATTGTTTTATAAGAAACTTCTTCTTTTAGAAAATTCATTTAATTTTCTTTATACTCAACTGAGTTAACAAATTTTGTATAAAGAGGATAAACAAATTTGAAGAAAACCTTTTTGCCCATTATCTGAGATTCTATACCTTCATCTGTTGTAAAATGAGGTATTAGTCTTTGGATAAAAGGTGCACCAAGATTGGTATTAGTCTTTAGATAAAAGGTGCACCAAGAATAACATCTTGTGACAAAATTTTTGCTAAAATGAAGAGTTTTCATTTCAACACCATTATTTTCTATTACTGCATTTGAAAGCTTGTAGCTAATGTCTAATGGTGATCCATTTGGTCCACAAAGATTTTCAGTGATTTTTTCATAAAATTTTGTTGGAATCAGACATTCTCTGATATAGCTTAATGCTGCTCCAGTATCAAATAAAGCTATTTTTTTTAATACAAAAGTATTAGCAACAACAATTTTGATTGGAATGTGTCATTTTTGGATTGAAATTCTTGATATAAAATTTAAGAATTCAGGAGCTTCTAGATCCTTTTCACCTGGATCACTGGCTTCCTCGATTTTTATCTTTTCTTTATCAAGACTTTCTTCCTAAATTTGATTTAAAATAAGATAATGGAATTCCTGAGTAATTTTCAGATTCCTTATCTCTTCTTTTAAACTATTTATCTCATTCTGAAGGTCATAAATTGAGACATGTTTTGGGTTCTTTTGAAACCTTTTTATGATTTCTGAAAAATCATATTGTGTTTGTGAAGAATTTTACCAAGCTTTTTGGACTGGCTTTGAATTTGAAGAAGATGCTGAACTTTCTCTTAGTTTATTGAAAAACTTAACCTTTTCTTCATTGCTTGAAAGAGAGTTAATTATTTCAAAAACCAAATCTTCTTCAATTACGTTTATTTGGAAAATGTCTCTTTTGGAATCAGTTAATATCAATCCCTTGGTTGGGTCATTAAACTTTGAACTTTCTAAGTTCTCAGCAACCTTTTCAAAACAATTTATTTGAAAATTATTTTCATCAGATGAAGATGAAATGTCATCTTGTTGAAATTCATTACCTTCTTCAAAAGATGATGCTTCATATTCTTCCTTAGAAGAGGTTTCTTCAATCAAAAAATTGTTTAATTGTTGAAGAGTTGATTCTTCAAGTTGTAAGGCATCATTTTTTTAAGCCTACAATATCTTGTCATGTGGCCTTCTTTACCACATCAAAAAAAAAAAAAAACAATTTTTCCTTTGGAGAGATCCATATGAGTTCTTGATTTGAATTCATTTTTAAATTTCTAGGTTCGATTAGTCCTATGCTTTTTCTAAGGTTTCTTATGATATTTTTTATAATATTTTTTAACCTTGTAATTTTTGTCTTCATGTCTGTGTTTAAGTTTTTTAGACTTTTTATAGGCAGGAAAACCAAATTGTTCATAGAAAGATTCCAAATCTTTCCAATTTGAAGTTTTTTCTTTGGCAAGTTGATGTTTAATCCTATCTTCTTGACAAAGTTTTAAATCAGTTTTCTGACAAATTGCGATGATCTATCAATATGTTAAATTTTCGTAATGGATTTGACCATCACCAGATTGATTTCTAATTCTTTCCCAAACCATTTCTCCTAATGAACTAGGAAGGCTAGCTAAGAATTTTTCTTTCCAAATTGGATGATTTTCATCTTCTCTGGTATAGATTCTCATAAGTAAATTATCCCTAACCATCTAAAATTTGACAAGGTTTTACACCTTAAATTGGACAGAAGATATGCCGATTTATCTTTCCAGAAGGAAGGATCCCCAATGAAGTGTTCAATTATGTTAGCTATAAGACAATTAATAGAATCTGAAATTGGTGCCCCTTCATTAGTGATTGTTATTCCTTCTGAAGTGGTTTTTACTAGTTCCAAGATTTGCATTTTTTGATTTTGAGTGAGATGGTAATCCCACCAACCTCTGAGTTGCCCAGTAAAGCCAGAGATCAATATATGAACAACTTCCTCCTCTTGGCAGTTGTTATATATAGCATAGGCGTTACTGACCATTGTCATTTGTTGGCATATTTTCAAAATATTTGTCTCAGTTTGTCCATCTATGTTCCAAACATAAATATTATTTGCATTGAAATTTTTTTATAACAATATCTTTTTCTTCTAGGCCTATATCCGGAGAAGTGGCTCTAGGGTAATATAATTTTGTTGGATTTTTCCAATTTAAATTTTCAATTTTGTTAATTTTAAGACAATCTTCACTAGAACTAGTTTGATTATTTTTCAAAATATTTATTGTTAATTTTGAGTTTGAAGAAGCAGTTTTGGCCTGAGGAGTTTCAGGAATTATTATCTTTTTTAATTCTTCTTCAAGTCTTTTTTGAAAACTTTCTTTTTTAATACTACTTGCAATATTTGTAGGGATAGTATATGATTTGAAAATTGGTTGTTTGCTAATGGAACTAGAGGAAGGGATTTCATTTGTCTTAGCAACAGTTATTTTCTTTTTTAGGATTTGCTCTCCTAGAGTTTGAAGATAAGAATTTGTATATTTATTTTGCTCAATGATATTTTGAATATCTTTTGAATTTGTTTCCGTTTTAGGATCCTTATTTTTGAAAGGAGAAGCTATAACAAGTGCTTCACCAATTTTAATTCCAGGAATTTGGTAAGATTGTTTTGGTAGAAGATCAGATTCAACTCTATCTTCATTTTTTAAAATCCAAGAGGCGTTAGCCCCTTCGAATGTCTTGAAAGGATAATCCTTTATACCATGTTCTTTTACATAGGCTTCAAACCATAGAAAGAACAAAATATGAAGTTTATACTTTCTAAGCATTTTATAAAACCTTTCTTAAATTAGATTTCACAATTCTTTGGTCTTATATCTTGTGAAAAACCATTCTCGCCTTTCTTTGTTTTCATTAGAATAGAAATCTTTTTGCAAAATTTTTTTATCTAATCCAAATTGTTCCTCTATGACATTCATATCAGAATATGTTGGAGATTGGCAAGTTTGGGTTTCAACTTGTTCATCTTCAGGATTTTGGTAGGCAGGTCTTACAACACTGGCTGACTCATTTAGACCTTGCATAACTGAAGGTGAAATTATTGGTTTTTTGACAGAAGAACTACAAGAATGCCTAGAAGGTTGTTCTAGAGCAGTCTTTATAGCTTTCCTAAATGGAAGGTGTTCTAGAAACACTAAATGATCTTCTTCGATCAAAAGTGATTCTAACATCTCCATTTTCATTTTGCCTAATTCTATAAGAATCAAGTGCAGGTTTTGGGATGACTGGGGCAATTTTAACTAAATCCCAATCATCAGGAAGAGTAACTTCTTCCCATTTTATAGTTTTTGGCACCGTAACATTTTCTCTAGTAGCATTTGTTAGGAACAAGCATGTTTCTTTACCTTGGTTAAACATTTTAACATTTGATTTAGAAGAATTCATTACTTTATACTGGATCCTACAAATTAAGGCAATTGGTGAAACTCCAGGTTTCATATTAAACCCATGTAATTTGAGGCTTAGTTTCAAAACATTGATGATAGAATCATCATGAAGAGAAGCCGTAATATTTGGGAAACAATTGAAGTAGATTGGTCCATCATTGAGACCTGCTTCAACCATTCCATAAATTGATTTACAGAAGATTTCATGTCTACCATCTCTGACACAAACCAAAGTGGAGACATCTAAACCTGCTTTGACTAAGGGTTTAATTGCAATCTGGACACATCCAATGTGTATAAATTTGTATTTCTTTTGGTGTTTTAGAATTGACTTTTCTAACAAAAGACACATGTCAGTTGGTCCTGATTTTAGAGGAATAGTTTCTTCAACTGTTCTAATCATATAATTAGAAGACTTAAAGAATTTTTTATCCTCAAGTTTTTATAAATCATTTTGGTTAATGATTAGAATAGTCCAATCACTAAAATTTTGGTCAATATCTTCAAAATGAATTTCATTGTTGAAAATATTATTTTGTAAGGAAAATTTTCCTAAATTTTTGGTTGGTGCAATACCAAAATTGGAGGATTAAGAAAGAGTAGAAGAAGAACGAGATGAGTTGGAGCGGAAAGAGAAAGATCTAAACATGATTAAACTTTACTCCCTTACACTGATATCATCACCGTCAGGTTTCATAGAATTGTGCTAGATAAAATGAAGTTTCTGGGTTATTTATGGAACTATTATAAATATTACCTTGTATGTTCTTATAAAGATAAAAAGCTGCAAATATTATTATCACTTAACCAACGCCTTAAACATTTCTCTTTAATAACACATGAATATTCGAACAAGCGGCTTTTGGACTTATCTGCCCTATCCGTCGGGACATACTGCCATCACCTTAGAAAAGACGGATGAAGTTCATATGCTATTATAAGAACAACTAATTGGCGTACTATCATATAATAATAATATTAAGCTAATACTTAGCTTTATGTTAACATGTTTCTGATGTGGAAGATCAACCAAGGTTGCGACCATAGAACATACTTATCCAGTAATATTCATACTAGCTTTATAAATTTTTCAGAACTTTAAAGCATCTAATACATCCCTACTTCCCCTTCTGGCTCTGATATTAACTTAGTATTATTAGTATTTAATAATAATTATTAAATAATTAATGATCATCTATTAAATATAATCATAAAAAGCAAAAAGCTTTATTAAATATAATTATACATGAGTAAGCGATTTTAATAAATGAAATCCAAACATAATCAATATTCTTAAAATCACTTATTAAAACAATATCCAAACAGAAATCACAGTTAACTAGTGTCACTTCTCATGAGCTTCACTTATAAAAGTCGCAATCATCTAAAATCAAAGTTGTTCACTCCTAATACAAATGGGCACTATAAGGATAACCAATGGAGGACTGCATCCAGATCCCACATAAAAATTTAATTATTCAAAAATTCCAACGGCTTATGAATATTTAAGGCTGACATGTAAATAAGGTTAAATAAATAATTAATTTCTTTATTTGCAACGTAATTTTGCAATTCTCCCAATTTGCAGTTTATATATATATATAATGTTTGAGGTGGTCAAACGGATATTATCGTCATATTTTATTATTCATTTTTTATGTGAATTGACAATATACCTGACCAACCGCAAGGCATAATTCAAACGAAGGAACAAATAGATAGGTTATGAGCTTTAAATATCGTATAAAAGTCAAGCACACACTTATAGAGTATACTTGTATTCCCATCACCTCATTACTTTATTAATTCTTATCATTCGCCTAAGCAAAAATCATTTGGCGCTAAATATAGTTACCCACACACACAAAGAAGTATCAATGCAAAAATGTGAAAGCAAAAAAAAAAAAAAAAAAGCATCACCTCACTGTTCTGAAAATTTTTATTGTTACATTTTGCACGATACCCATTAACGTGCTGTGTTGGTAATAAAGCTCCTATTCAAAACATATACACAGTCGGTCAAACTCGAAGGGCAAAAGGATCCTTTTTTCTCAGAAGCAATCAAGTAAGCAAACAAAAGGAGCTATATATGAACATTTCCATTTTAATATACGAACCATCCGGATTTTTTTTTTTTTGCTTTATTTTTCTAAAAAAATATTTGAATAGGTATAGAATTTAAAATTATGTAATTAATCTCTTAACCACCATTTTTTCCAAAAAAAAAAAAATGAATTTTTTAATTTAAAAACTATCACTTAAAAAACATGTCTAGATATTAGAGGTTAGGAGTGCTCATCAATTTGATGAGTGCCCAACCAGACCCACGAAGAGGGGCTATTGTTAATTAATAGACACCACTTCGCTTCTTGATGTAGCCCTATGAACCAATGAGCACTTGTATCAAACCCATGCCAACCATGCATTTGTGTATGTATTATTCATGAAAGGTTACGGCCTAGTAATATAGTAGTTCCTCTGTAAGTGAGAGATCGTATGTTTGATCCCTCTTGTTTCAAATATCTTATACCTTTAGTGGCTACCCCTTTAAAAATGTTTTTTTTTTTTTAAAGAAACAAAGTAATATGCAGACCAGCCATATATAACAATTAGTTGATGTGTGAAATTGCTGATTGAGCAATTCAGCGGGGAGAGCCGGGCAAATGGTGACATGATGTACTAAGTTGACTTTGATGAAGTCGTACGTAGTAGCTATATGACAATTGAAACAAGCAATCTTGAGGCTTGATATGCATGGGACCAAGTTTTAAAGTAGGACTAATTTAGCAGCCAACTATTTTGAAGCTCTAAATGACATAAAACTTTCTTGAGGTTAGAATCATATATAAATAACCTCCTTAAATTTTAAAATTTAACAATAAAACTACGCTAACAAATCTATGGAGATAACCCTAAATTATATCAATTTTATCCTTCCTAAACTTTACTTTTGTATACATATACCCCCTTCAAAGTACAAAAAATAGAGCATTAGTACGCAATTTGATGATTTCGTTGTAAAAGAGATTGTTACTAATTGATTAGTGATGGGATTTTGTCTTTAAATTTTGTGACTAAATCGATGTTTTTTATAGTTAAATTTTGAGTTATATGCGTATAAAATTCTTAAACTTTAATTGAAAATTCAAGGCGCCATGCATGATGTGATGTTGTAGTTGGAAATTGAGGAATATCAATTCAAAAACTTTAATATCATAGTTGAAAACATGGACTTTTCTTCCCCTTCCAGTAGAAGCATTTTGATTCATAATATTTTTTAATCATCAACCATAGTCCTTAATTGTCATTTTCCAACCTTAGAGTTCTTAATTGTTATTATCAGGTTTCTAACTGTACTTCTCTGAAACTTGCTAGCAATGACCCCACATGGTCAAAAAGTTTTGCTCGATTAAAATCATCTACAGGAGGGATTCGATAAGTAAAAATTATAATTTTTTCTGCATATGTAATTTTTAAGTAGTTACAAAAACTGACATAAAAGCAAACACATCAACATCACTTCACTATTTCGAAACGATTTATTACATTTTCAAGACACTGGACGTATAATCATTTGAGTTGGTAAAGCTAAACATATACACAATTGGACGAACTCTCAGCCAAAATGAAACCTTATTACAACAGAAAAAATCACAGAATGAATCAATCTTCTGTACCAAAATAAAAAAGGGGATATGCATGAACATTTTCATTTTTAGTTTCTGATATATATGTGAAAGAGAAAGAGCTATTATTAATTAATAGCACCACATCGCTTTCTGATCTCGCCCTGTGAGCCACTGAGAACTTCAATGGAACCGATACGAACCATTGCTTTAGCAAACTTATAAGCCCAGGTGGAGCCATCTTTAGCATTATTGGCCACCATTTGCCTCGTTAACCTACTTTCATACAACGTTTGATCTGACGTTAACACCCCTCGATGATTCTTCAGTCCTAAGTAATAGTTATTGTCCAAATAATTCGGCGTCGAAGCTTCAAGTACAACAGTTGGATCATTATTTGAACCACCATTGTTGTTTGTCGAAGGAGGACACTTAGTTTTTAGCAACTCAACAAACGTAGGATCCATCGAAGGATCCTGGGAATGTGTTGCGTTGAAAGAGTATAAGCGATTGGAGAAGGAAGAACAATGTGATACACCAATGGAATGAGCTCCTGAAAGAGTCACCATTTCGTCCACTGATAATCCCTTTCGCGCGAAAAGCTCGATGATTTGGTCGGCATTGAAGGAAGGTGCTGGAATATTATTTGGGATATCGTCTCTGAGAGAGACACGACCGTCTCTTCGTCCTGCCGGAACATTGTAGTTGATTCCTCCAAGATTATAGGCACTGTCTCGAGCAGCGAAAGCAACAATGTCTGCACATGAAACTGTCTGTGGCAATGGCTTCCTCGATCATCTCGAAGCCTCGTAAGCTAGGGTTGTTGGAAGGATGGTCTCTCTCTGCTATATTTCCAGGTGTAGATTCTATTAACACTGAGCCATCACAACCCTGTACACAAACACACACACAGACACAAATGTCAGGAGAATTTAACAGATAAAAATGCATACATAATATTCCCTCCAACCCTTAGTATAGAAGCTATCTTGCTAATTTGTAGATATTAAGGAAATTAGCTAAGTTAGTTATTTATAACAAATGTGTGTTGGGATTGCTAAAATACCTTTTTTAATCATGTGCATTAAAACTATCTATCAAAACCTCCTTAATATGTGCTATCAATTGGGATAACTATAATTTTGAGGGACAAAATCAATTGAGATATTATATTTAAGACCAAAGTAAATATTCTGTGTAGCTCTTATATTTAGAACAGAAGAGAGTGAAAATAGAGTAAAATTTTGGGCAAATATTATTGTATGTGAACTCACCCTCACAAAGCAGTCGTGGAAATGCATTCTGATCAATACAGCAGCGATGCCTGGATTGGCAGAAACAGCTTTGTGCACAGCTTTTCTAACTATTGCTTCAGCTGATGGACATGATGATTTGTAGAAGTCAACCTTCAGAGAAGCTGAAGAGACAATCAGTGATGAAGATGAGAGAAGTAAGACCATCACAAAGACCAATAGCCTCGTTTGTAGATTAGCTATTAAAAGAATAAGTGGTTTTTTCTGGTGTGTGTGTGTGTGTGTGGATGAAAGTGCGAAGCACCAAAGGAACTTGGAGGAGAAAGATATATATTTATATATATATATAGAGAGAGAGAGAGGTCTTGAGTAGGCTTGAGGGATGATTTTGAGGTGGAGAGCAGTGTAGGAGGGTTTGTTAATTTATAGGTGGAGAATTGGGAAGGAATTAGCTTTTACTGAGGCAGCCAAAACGTGTAGTAATAGTGTAGTTGAAGGCGTCAGGCTTTGAGAACTTAATTAAAAACATGGTAGGTAGGTATGTATTATAAATATATTAAGTTGGTATAGGAAATTAGTGACTGAGTAATTCAAAAGGAAAGATTTTCTTATCCCTGTTCTTTGATGACGACAGGGTAAAATATGGCATTTCATCGACTTTGATCAAGTCGATTTTGGATTTATGAATGGAGGAGTATGGTCCACAAGCCTCTGCGTTACTTGTTACTCAACTTATTAGAGCTATATCGAGCAAAAAAAAAAAAAAAACTTATTAGAACTATAACTTCAATGCTCAAGAAATTAAGAAATAGAGAAAAGTAAAACAAATACATAGTAAACAATTCGTTAAACTCAAGTGTATTCAATTCCGGAGTTTTTATTAATCTATTGGTATCCGGGCACTAACTAACAGAAACCGACTAGCCCAGTTCAAGGAAATGTATGTCAACAATGGGGAAAACTCGCTACCTGAGTAATTATTGCATCTGCATACCAAGGGCTCAATTCCGGTTAACCCAAGCAGTTATTTAATTTATATATTGCATCACAAATTAATGCATGTATTAGATATATATATATATATATAATAATCAACCTTTCAATTTCTCCAATTTATTGCAAAGGATGGGAAAAATATATCAAAGTGAAAGCCAATCAACACTGTTCAAAGAAAACATGCTTCGGAACAGCAGTGTAGTTATAAATTAATTCGTTGAAACATTAATTTCTTACATTTGCAAAAGAATAATTAAATACAAGAACACAAAACCAAACCGAAGCTATGAACAATTTCTTTACGAGAACAACAGATGAAGCATAACCAGTTAGCTGTCTTAATAATTAGTTGACGACGCTGCATATCTTTCTGATCTCTCCTTCTAAACCAGTGAGCACTTCAATGGAACCCATACGAACCATTGCCTTGGCAAACTTGTAGGCCCAACTCCTACCATTTTTCACATTCCTAATCACCATTTTCCTCGTTGACTCACTTTCAAACAATGTCTGATCGGAAGTTAAGACCCCACGATGATTCTTAAGTGCCACATAGTATTTGTTGTCCAAACGGTTAGGCGTAGCAGCATCAAGCACAACCGTTGGATCTTCATCACCGCCATTGTTGGGTGAAGGAGGACACTTTGTCTTCAAGAGTTGAGCAAATGAAGGATCCAAGGAAGGGTCTTGGGGATGAGTGGCATTGAAGGAGTAAAGACGACCATTGGAGAAGGAAGAACAGTGAGAGACTCCAATAGAATGGGCTCCAGAGAGAGTGACCATTTCGTCCACTGATAATCCCTTTCGTGCAAAACGCTCAATGAGTTGCTGTGAGTTGAAGGAAGGTGGTGGAATATTATTTGGGTTATCATCTCTAAGAGAGACACGACCGTCTCTTCGTCCTGCTGGAACATCGTAGTTGATTCCTCCAACTTTTCGAGCGCTGTCTCGTGCGGCGAAAGCGATGATGTCAGCACAAGAAACAGTCTGAGGGCACACTGCCTCAATTTGAGCCTTAGCTTCATCAATGACCTCGAAGCCACGTAAGCTGGGGTTGTTTGCAGGGTGGTCTCTCTCAGCTGGATTACCAGGTGTGGATTTGAGCAACACAGAACCATCACAACCCTGTTTATATATATGAATCCATGACATGAGAATCTTTGAAATATATAATTATATATACATAAACGTAGAAGGAAGGAAATGGGGAGTGAACTAACCCTGACAAAGCAGTCACGGAAATGCATTCTGATGAGACCAGCAGCGATTCCAGGGTTGGCAGAAACAGCTTTGTTGACAGCTCTCTTCACGATTGCTTCTGCTAATGGGCATGTTGACTTGTAGAAACCCAGTTTCAATGATGCTGATGACGAGGAAGCCAATACTGAAGAAAATGAGAGCATCAAAACCAAGCAGGTGAAGAATAGTTTATTGTGATTCATGACGATGAGAGTGGAATGTTGAAGGTCTTGAACTTAAAACTGGATTTGCAGAATGGTAATTAAGGAAGAAAGTGGAAGAGTGGGTGAGTGAGATTGAGATGAAGTGATAAAAATGGCAGATGAGTTGTGAATGGAGGCTTAGTGGGGAACGTATTTATATGGAAAAGGTGAGAGTAGGTTTTACTAAGTAAACAAAACGCGTGAGGCTATTGTCTGTAGTAACCTCAATACATCAATAAATTATAAAGCTGAATAAATTTGACGCTGTCTCCTTTTGAACATATCATCAGCATGCCTCCTCGAGGAGAGTGTTTTGTCTTCGCTAAGTCTCAATTTTAGTACACTCAACGTTAATTAATTACATATTCAATTTTGGTATGACGCGTTCATGTGTTGCAAGTGGACTGCTTTTATGGCGGAAGTTGGCCGGCAGTTCCATTTCTTACATTTATTCTTACAAGCAATATAAATGCCACCTACAACTTCATCTTAGTTACTGCTCCGTCAACATTTTTCACATTTTTTTTAAAAAAAAGAAAAACTATAAACCCTGTTAACTCTATCATAATTCAATAACTTTCCAACTCTATCCCTTCTTATATACATAATATTACATGAAAGTAAAATCAACATAATAATAAGTGAATGATTAAATTGTACATTAACTTAAAAAATTTAATGAGATGTCTTATAAATAGAAGAAGAAAAAGCTTCTCTAGCTTTATAAATATGAAAAGATGAGTACTTCAACCTATTAATGGCCACAATATTGAACCTTACGATGAACTGGTCTAACCATTAGACTTTTAATTTCTTCTTTTCACAGATCCTTCATATATATATATATATATGAGTTTGTGAAGTAATCCTTTAGTCCTATATACAATTCACTTCCAAAATGCTTCACATAGATTAAGAAAAACCTTAAATTTTATTAATTATTCCATAAAATTCAACAACTTTCTTACTTTATCCCTATTTAATATATATTATACCCATAAAAACAAAGTCGATACAATACTAAAGAAAGGGTAAAATTGTATGTTCATATGAAAATTTTCTCTCTCTACCTTATATATAGGATTAGAGGAGTATTAATTACCTTATTCCAAATATGTCCTTCTCAATTTCCATTGAGGGGATAGAGAATATATGATTTTTTTTTCAAAAATATGGTATTTATTATGGATAAAAACAGGAATCAAAGAAACTGTTACATAATTTTAATGATATGCCCCCTCCGGTTCTCTTTACAAGAGCCTAAAATTTGAATTATCTTAGTTCTTTTTATAAGAGACTGGCAAAATTTATCTCAATATTTAATAAGTTTTTTTTAGGCCATTTGAGTTAGGAATAGAAATAGGCTAGGCCTTTAAGAGAAGCCTATGACCTAGCTTATATAAAATCCAGCCTAACCTATTTAGTAAATAGGCTATGCTTGGACTCAAGCTAAGACTTGTTTAGATAAACAGGTCATGCCTTTTTCTACAGGCCTGGCTTGTTTAACTTTTTTTAGTTTATATTTTTATATAAGTATATATAATATCATCTAAATAATTTTATAAATAATTTATAAAGTTTCCAACTTAACATTAATCTTAAGTTTCACATCTCATTGTTATTAATTACACTCAACCTTTTATTTTCGCATCAATTATTCACCCCGACCTCTCTTCTCTTTGATTGCTCGAGATGACAATGCTAACTCACTTCATCTCCCTTGATTTATACCGTTTACTAAAGCATAATAATTGTTATGAGTTTATTTTAGCGTTAAATGAAATATCATAATCTTAGTATGAGGAGTTTGTCTCACTAGTACAAATTTGTCTTTTAGACCAGCTCATTTAGACTGGTTATACAGGGATAACGTCTAAAATGTATGACCGGTGACTTTTTTGTAATTATAGAGAACTTCGGAGACCGGTTCCATGGATATAAGGTCTTAAAGATATTATTTAGACCTCATTTTATGAGTAACTAGTCTTAAAAGAATAAAAATAATTAAAAATAATTATACTTTTTAGACTGGTTATTTCTATAACCGGTCTAAATAAAAGACCTGCAATTAAAAATATATATTTTTTACTTTTTAGACCGGTTATAATAAAAGTTGAAACTTTTTAGATCGGTTATTTTTAAAACAGGTCTAAAAGGTATATTTAAGACTGGTTGTTTCAAACAATCGGTCTTAAAAGTGCGCGCCCTAATTAAAATTTTACTCTTCTCTTCCTCCCACCAAATCTTAGCTTGCTCTCTGAACTCACTTTTTTCTAAAATTTCTGTGATGATGTTCTTGTTCACAACTCCGCCATCCTCTTTCTTTCTAAATCTTGAGCAGTCTTTCCATCTGAACCTAATATCTCCAATCTAATTGATGGTGTTCTTGTTCACAATATCAGGGGCGACATTGGTATGGGTCTGTATTAGCTTGGGAAGAGTCACTACCCATATCTTGCAAGTAGTCAACCTTCATTTCGCTGTCAATCGATAACATTCCAACTCCGACTCCTCCCTTAAAAGCCTTGTGGTCGTTCTTCTTCCAAAAGGGAGCACAAAGAGAGACTAGTCGTGAAGCAACTTTCCAGGTTTGTTTTGATTTCTGTTAATAATTTGAACTTGATCCTTTTTATATTGTTTCGGGTGGGTATAACCATGTCTGGCATCAGATTCTGATATGCTTGAAGTAGGAAATGGAGATGTTCTATTTTATGATTATTGCTTTGTTTGAATATGCCCAATGTTACTCTTTATCTTACTCTCACCATTGAACTCAGTGATGATAACTTCAGATACTAACTTAATGTTCACATTACGATATTTTATTTATACTTTCTTGTCTTAGATTTCCATTAATGATCACATTATGATATTTGCTATGTGGGTTTGAATTGAATATAAAGTTATGAAAATTCTGAATAGCTTTGCAATGCAAGTTTTAATACTTGTATCTATATACCTTTATTATGAAATGTTACTTAGTTCTTATCATGCCATAATTTATTGGTATATTGCTATAAGTGTAGTTATTGTCTCCTAATATGCATGCTTCTTAATTTTGTTGAAATCTCTAAAACTCTGTGGTTGTTGTTTTTTTGTCTATCGTTTTGCTATTGGATAGGGTGTTACAAGGTGTTGAAATATATGGATCGTACTTGAATAAAAGCTAAATGGATGAGTGTTGAATATGATATTGGGGTGAGGGATTTTTTAGACTTTGCTAGAAGAAATGCCAATGATGATAGTGGGATGTTTTATTGTCCTTGTATAGTATGTTTGAATGAGAAGAGACTAAGTGCTACAAATATATATACACATTTAATTTGTGAAAGATTTTGGTAGAGTTATACAGTATGGGTATAGCATGGTGATGAAGAATTAGAAATGCCAAGTGCATCTCAACAGGGGGGAGTGGTCTTTGATGATAATGACACGGATATGGATGATCGGATAGAGGATATAATTTGTGATGTAAGAGAAGAGGCTTTTGAGCAATCACATGCATATGGTAATATGTGTAGTGATGCTGAGAAGCCGTTGCACTTGGGGTGTAAAAAATATCAATTGTTGAGAGCAGTATTGAAATTGGTAAGCTTAAAAGCATAGCATGGATGGAGTGATAAGAATTAAATGGTTAGCACGTGGTCTTGAGATTGATGTCATCAGTTGGACTTTATTTGTTATCAATGGTTATACGTTTTACACGAAGTCCCTAGATGATAGGAGCACCGTCTATAACAGTGGTGTTATATTAATGGCTAAATCTATGCACTTCTCCAGTTTGAAAGATAAGAATCCTAGATGCCCCATACCTTATTATGGGGTTATTGAAGAGATTTGGATGGTTGATTATGTTAAAATTAAATTTCCCATTTTCAAATGCAAGTGGGTTGATGTCAACAATGGTGTGATGATCGATCAGTTAGGATTTACATTAGTTGATATAAATAGTAGAAGTTTTGGAGATAAACATTTTATTATGGCATATCAGGCGAAAAAAGTGTTCTATATTATCAATCAGACAAATAAAATGTGGTCTGTGGCTCTCTAAAAAAAAGGGTCATTCATATCAATGAGAAAAGTCATTCAATAAATGATCTTCTTGAGACTCCTTCTTTTTATAAGGGTCTTCCAGAATTGAATGAAAAAGATGAAGCAGATAATGAACAGGATATAAGAAATGATTTGAAGGGATATGGGGGATACCCCTTTATAAAACTACTTTGAAGGTTAGCTAGCTAAAGCAATTATTATGAATTATATTTGAATTATGAATATTGTTATTTTATACATAAAACTACTTTTTATTTTGTTGTCGTCACAGGAAAATGAAGGATTTGAAGTGTCCTAGTGTAGATGCTCTGGAGCCAACTAGTGATCATCAGTGATGGATTACTGTCTGCTGTGTTCTTTCTCGTTAGATTCCTCTATAATCAATTTTTGATTCTATCATTAGCTAAAGTTTTGAATTTTTTTGTCAAGCTGTAATATTAAAATAGGGGAATAAAGTGGATCTGATTGTGTGAGATTATGTGTTGATTTTCAATGATTTATTGTTGTTGCTTCTGTGGAATGTGGGGTGTACGTAGGAAGAATGATGTAAGTTACACCAGTTGAAATTGTGTTTTAATATGTTTGATGAATTGGGAATGTGTAAAAGAAGAATTTATTTGGGGTGTAGGAAGAATGATTTATTGTTGTTGCTGATGTGTAATGTGGGGTATAGGAAAAATGATGTAAGTATTACGCCAATTGAAATTGTGTTTTAAATGCTTGATGAAAATGCTTCTGTATAAGGTGTTAGTTATAATGTGTAAGAGAAGAATTTATTTGGATGTCGCTGAAATAGCTTGCTGGGTAAAATGTTTTAACAAGGGAAATGATTTGCTGGGTAACAGGAATATTTTTTTAAAAAAAAAGGGCAACCTAAACAACCGGTCTAAAAAATGACATTTTAGATTGGTTGTTGATAAAACCGACCTAGACTTTTAGGCCGGTTGTTAAAATAATCAGTCTAAAAATTCATACTTTTTATACCAGTTTTATCAACAACCGGTCTAAAAAGTATGACATTAAGACGTATTATTTCAAGAACATGTCTTAAATGTTGTTATTTTAAGACCGGTTGTTAAAAACTTATTTTTTAGATTGGTTGCTTAACCGGTCTAAAAGTTAATATACTTTTTAGACCGACTGTATCAATACCTCATCTAGAACCGGTCTAAAATACTATTTTTAACTTGTCTAAAATGTGTTTTTTCCACCAGTGTCTCATTTTATGTGGGAATAGTAAAAGAGGTAACGTCTAGTTTTACATGCAACTTGTTATGTTTGGTCGATTTTAGAAAATATATTTTATTAGTCAACAGATATTAGTTTTTCTTATTCATATTTACTCAGACAATTGTTGTTTCTAGACATTATTTTTTTCTCCCTTACTAAACACTTATATTATGACAAGAATGGATGTCATGCTTTTAAAACATAATGTATGATTGTAAATAAATTTGAAAAGCTATATATGAATTTAGAGGTATATATTTTAAAGGCTATTTAAAAAGCTTAAATTTTAAGTAGGTTTTTAAACTGGCTTCAGGCTTTGTTAGACCTCTTAAAAGCCTAGGCTCAGATTTAAAAAAAGTCTACATAAAAAATCAGACTTTAAATCTCTATTGCAGACTCAGGCCCATTTAGATAAAGTCTAACCTAACCTATTTCCACCCCCTACTTTGAGGAAATTAAGGTAGATGACTAGGGTGTTTTAGAAAATACATGTCATATTAACTAACTTAACTAACTTCCTTAATCTAATCAAATTTAGTAAATATGTCTTATATTAATGATCGGGGGAGTATATATTATACCTATGAGAATAAAGTCAATATAATAATAAGTAAAGGGTAAAATTGAACCACTACTACAAAAAGGGGCTTTAGTGGCGTAGCTCCTGTGGCATTTCTTTAAAGAAGCGCCAAAAATAATTATTTATTAATTTAAAATCAAAATTATTTGAAAGCTTTGGCGCTTACAATTATAAACGTCATAATTGATGTTCACCTTGCATGACGTTTCTCTGAACAAGCGCCAAACAAGGTCTTTAGTTTTTTTTTAAAAAAAACAATAGGAAGCTTTGGCATTTTATCTGGAAGCGCCAAAGCTTCTTATATTTTTTGGAGGGGAAGCTTTGGCGTTTTGGAATAAAATGCCAAAGCTTCCACAATTACAAAAAAAAAAACGAAGGGAAGCTTTGGCGTTTTAGAATAAAACGCCAAAGCTTCCACAATTACAAAAAAAAAAAAAAAAACGAAGGGAAGCTTTGGCGTTTTAGAATAAAACGCCAAAGCTTCCACAATTAATTAAAAAAAAACGAATTTGGAGGGGAAGCTTTGGCGTTTTGTAATAAAACGCCAAAGCTTCCACAATTATTTTTAAAAAAAAAAAACAAAGGGATCATCTTTACCGAAGGGAGAAGAATCACGTGAAAGTTTTGGCATTCATTGAAAAGTCAAGTCAAAAAAGAATCAACACATAAAATATAGTTAAACTAACCAATTACATAAACACAGTGCCAAAACTTCATATTGAAAAAATAAAAAATAAAAAACACAATAGAAGCTTTGGCGCTTCCTAAAGAAGCGCCAAAGCTTCCATTTTTTTTTAATTTTATTTTGAAAATGGGAAGCAATGACATTCTTTTATGAAACGCCAAAGCTTCCCCTGTTTACAAAATTTAAAAACCCCGCCATTGACATCCCGCCATTATCACTCTCCCGCTTGTCACTTCCCATAACTTCGATCCATTACTCTCTCACTTTATTGGTCTATTAGCTTTTCTTATTCGTTATCTCCACTCCTTCCTCTCTTTGATGGCAGCAAGAGTAGAAGTAGGAGATTCCTAGCTTGTAAGCATTGTTTTTTAAACATTTGATCCATGTTTTCTTTTTCTTTTTTTTTTCTTTTTGGTATAAATTTGCAATGACTCTTATATGTTTGCTCATATTTTTTATTTTTTAAGTATTGATTTGAAGTTTCAACTTTGTCAACTTAAACTTCCTATATATTGTTATTTTTTTAATTTTTAAACTTACAAATTAATAATATTGTAGTAATATAAATCATTGTAGTTAATGTTTTGTATTTTTACCATTGTATTGTGATTTGTTTGTTTTATCGAGAAAATAAAATAATTAAAAAAATGATCATCATCGTTTTATATTGTAATTTACCTATTAGATGAAATGTATAATCATTTACTTATTAAAAAATTATATATGATTATCAGATATTTAATTTTACATAACACTGTAAAAAAAATATTTAAAAAAAAAAATAAAAGTCCAAAGGAGGCATTGCCTCCTTTGGCGTTTTTTAACATAAACGCTAAAGGAGGTGTCAACCCTCCTTTGGCATTTATTTTATAAACGCCAAAGGAGGGTACCTCCTCCTTTGGCATTTATTTTATAAACGCCAAAGGAGGGTACCTCTTCCTTTAGCGTTTTTATAGATTGAAAAACGCTATAGGTATTTTAAATTGCGTCAAAAGTTTTGGTGTTTCTTAAACGCTAAAATATGTTTTAAAATAAGCGCCATTATACCGCTTTTTTGTAGTAGTGAACATTTATATGAACATTTTCTCTCTCCGTCTTATAAATAAGACTAAAATTCATCTTCTCTCTCTGCTTTATATATAGGACTAGAGGAGTATTAATTACCTTATTCCAAATATGTCCTTCTCAATTTCCATTTAGGGGATAGAGAATACATGATGTTTTTTCTAAAAAATGGTATTTATTAGGGAAAAAAACAAGAATCAAAGAAATTTTTACATAATTTTAATGATATACTCCCTCTAGTTCTTTTTATAAGAACCCAAAATTTGAATTATCTTATTCTTTTTTTATAAGAGCCCAGCAAAAGTTGTCTCAATATTTAATGAGTTCTTTTTCATTTGTGCCCCTCATTAATTGTATATATTGCATTAATGAATGAGTTGTGATGCTTAGGTTTACTTTATTTCTCTCTCTTACCGACGTTACTACATAAAACACTTTTAACGTCCATTTTTAGGCCTTTTCTACGTCATTTTACATAGGAACACATATGTGAGCAATATAATAAAATCTGTTAGCAACGTCAGTTAAGAAAGGGACGCTGTAAATGACCCACTTATGGTGTTCCTTTTTTTTAAAAAGGGACGCCATAAGTCATTTTTGAAAATCATCCACATTTCTTAAACCAGGAAAATCAATCACATTCATAGGGGTGTGGGTGTGGGTGTTTGTGTTTTTAAAAGTTGAGCCTTCAATGAGTATAAATTGCAAAATCCGCATCTTTTCCCTGGGGCTGAGCCAATATCAACAATTATCAAATTAAACCACACAACAGCAGGACCACCAACACATGCACACAATCTCAATGATACAAACTAGAAAACATACAATATGGCTACTCTCAAGAAGTCAAGCATGCACAACTAGAAAGAGGAACCCATTTAGGAGGCAGATGATGGAGCTGCAAGTAGCAAATAAGATGAAGATGGAGGTTTTCTGTCAACTGCTTTTTTTTCTTGGCCAATTCTACGCTTAGCTCCTTGACAACAGCTGCAAGTGCCTCCGGGTTGACATTCAGGTCACAAAGAGCAATAAGAACAGAGTGTGTGGCGGTCCATACCTGTGTCAAGTATATTCGCCATGTGAAATACAAGGTCCAGAGATTCTCTTGCACGTTTCGCATCTTCAGAATCCATAGCAAATCCTTAGACCTTAAAATGAATCGGATTTATTTAATTCACCAACTTCTCAAAACTGGACACCCCAGCCTGAGACTTCAACACTGTTCGTTTACATGGAGATCACTGGATCAGATAGAGCTACTAAAAGTATAAATTAAATAAATTCCCCTATTGAATTACTGAGTTTTCCATGGACAACTGTTCCAGGTTTCATGCCCTGTACTGAACAGAGAAACTCAGAGAATCCATATTACTCCCTCCGGTCCTAATTATAGGACATATTTACCTAACTTTGGAGAAATTAAGGATAGTGGTTAAATTAGTTAATCATATTTATTTTCCTAAAATACCCTTATTTAAAATTTAAAATGACATCCAATTACGTTGATTCTCTGTTTTTTTCTTGTACCTCTCCTGCCTCACACAGGACTTCTCCAACTCGTTTGCAGGATCGGGTTGGGGCTGGGCTGTGATTAATGTGTTTAATTATTATTAAGAAAGTATTAATAAGGGGTATTTTGGAAAGAAAATGACAAAAATTAGAACTTTGTCCTATAATTAGGACCAAGATCAACTCTCAAATGTTGTCCTATAATTAGGACCGGAGGGAGTATTTACTTAATTTGTCTTGGTAAAAATTAGGTAAATATGAGAAGGCCAATCAGCATTCCAAAATAAATCTTCTTACACTTCCCAGGCAATTTAAATCAAACCACATTGTGAACCTTAACGGAGAATTCAGAAATGGAAAAGGCTTGCATCTATCAAGTGGCCGACACTCCTAGTATTGCGCAGGGTCCCAGTCAAACCCTACCGGTGAAGATCTAAGCAATTAAGCACGGATTCAATCACTGAGGAGGCGAGTACGTAGAAGATTTGAGAGGGGGGGGGGGAGGAAGTAGCTCTGCGTGAGAGAGGAGGGAGGACGGAGGAGTGACGCCGATGCTAAACGGTGGTGAGAGAGAGAGGAGGGAGCTCGTGATGGTGATAGAGAGGGACCAACAGCTGACGATGATGGTTGACAGTTGTGTTAGGGATGACGGACACGACTCTATGTTGGGGACGCTTCGACTATGTGTTGTGGGGAGGAGCTTTCGACGGAGTGACTTTTAATTTTTAGGGGCACTTTCAGAGTCCCTGTTTAAATTTGGGACTCCCAAAGTACTTGTTTTCGCAGCTCTTTTATTTTGGGATTGGAGCGTCTAAGGTCATATTTTTGACATCCCAACTATAAAAGGGAAGCCAAAAGTTGAACTGTGTTAAAATTTTTGGTTAGAATTATAAAAATGTTACCGTCTTTATTTTTTATTTTCCTCTTTTGAAAAGGGACATTTTTTGGGAAGTAAAATATATGTCTTGTAATAGCGTTGCTCCTTATAAATAAAGGCATACTTGAAAAAAAAAAGTTATTCAAGACATACTTATTATTTTGAACTAATTTTAACCGCTTTCTTAAACTCTGTAATTAGATTATCGGGCTCTTATAAATAAAATCGGAGGTAGTATATGTCTATAAATTAATTTTTTTATTAATTCATATTTCAAAATGATTGTCCTATAAATTTGTGTGCATATATGGAGTAAGAATTAATTGTAGTCACAAGTTTATTGCATTATCACCTCCATTATAAACACTACAAAAAAAACACTGAATTTTGGACAGAAATAGATTTCTGATGGAATTAATTCTGTCCCAAATTTCCAACAGAATTTCCGATGAAAATCATTTCCGTCGTAATTTCCGACGGAATTAGATTCTGTCGCAATTTCCAACGGAATATTCCATCAAAAATTCCCTCACAATTTCCAAAGGAATGCAAAATTATTTTTTATTTTTTAAACTTTAAAAAGCTATGTGGCAACTCTGGTGGCTGCCAACCTCATTGCCGGTGGCACAGCGCGTGGTAGCTCTGGCAATGTCCCCCTTGTTGCCGGCGCCCCGTCCGCCACGTGTCGCAACCTCCTTTTTCCTGAAAATGCAACTCAACTTGCCCCACCTTTGGTTTGAACCCACGACCTCGTCCGTATGCGCGCGATGTCTTACAGGATAGGCTCGACTACTTTGGTGTTCTATTATTACACAATTATATATATATATATATATAATCTTATTATACATAATCAATTATTTATAAATATATTTGTTTTTTATATATAAATGTAATAGTAATATAAAATAATTTTATATATACTTATAACTTTTAATATAAATTAACTTTAAATTAAAAAATTTTACATCTTAAATAAATTTCATATTACTATATTTTTTCCTAATTTCTAAAATTAATTTTTTTAACATTAATTAATAACTAATAAATAATTATTAACTAATTTTTTATTTACTAATATTAATTAATAACTAATAAATTTTATTATAAATAAATTTTTATATTACCATTTTGCCCCTACAGGGACCAAAACCTATGATGGGAAATTAAAAATATTTTAGAAATTAGAAAATAATAATTAAAATTAAATTTTATAAAAATAATTTTTTAAAATTAAATTTAATTAAAAAATATTAATTAATTAAAAAATATTAATTTTTAACGGGTGAGTGATAGACGGAGGCATGTGTGAGTGTCAACTATCTCATGCTAATCACAAATTTTAGGTGTTGACATTGCTGACATTTAACACTCTTCCTCAAGCTGGAAAGTATATGTCAATCATACCTAACTTGCACATAAACTTTTCAAATATAGTTCTGCTTAGTGGTTTTGTTAGTACATCTGCAATTTGGTTTTCAGATCTGATGTAGGACAGATTCATGATGCCTGCTTCAATTTTCTCTTTAACAAAGTATCTGTCTATGCCAAAATGGAAACTGATCTTCAAGGGGCGGAGCCTCTCAAAGCTGAACTATAGAAGGCAAGAATAGAGGCCCAAAATTTGGTTGTGTCTAGACAGGAACTTACTTCTAAGAGGCAGCAATTGACTCAGGACCTTCAAAGGGCCCCTGTTGATGTGTAACGGATTCCTTCTCTTTTGTCAGAACTTAAGGGTCTCAGACAGGAATATCAGCATTGCAGGTAATCCTTTTCTTTTGTTTAGGGGCTGTTTCCAATGGCAATGTTGTGCACAAAGCTACTAAATATGATTGTCACTTCTAGTACAGTTGTATGTGTATGATTTGAAATGTTCAACATCAACTATATATCTGGAAGCATGAATTTATGGCTTTCAATAGAAGAAGTAAAGAACTAATAAGCTATTGTGTTTTCTTTGGTTGAAATTTTTATTTGATCTATAGTTGATACTAAATACTCCTCCGATCCTTAATATAAGACATTTATCTAATTTGATTGGATTAAGGAGGTTAGTTAACATGGTATGTATTTTCTAAAACACCCTAGTCATCTTCCTGAATTCCCTCATTCCCTCTTCTCCTTGATTGTTGTTGAAGAGCATCAATTGGGGCAAATTAGGAAAAGAGCAGGGTTCAGGAACGCGGACCGGACCGGTTGGTCCAGCTGGGAAACCGGAGAACTGGCCAGTAGACTGGTTCGGTCCGGGTTCCTATTTTAAATTTTTTTAAAAATTTTCTTTAGAATTTTATATTAATAAGCTTAAAATCTTCAATTTCTCACTGGTTTGGCCTCGGTCTGACCCACTGACCCTTAGCCCAGTACCCTGACCAGTTCAATACCTGGTCCGGGTTCATGTACCTTGTAAAAGAGTGACAAATATGAAAATTATATTTTATATTTAAGACTAAGATTAACTCCCCAAATATATCTTATATTATGACTGGAGGAGTAGTAAGATCAACGAGAATGGCTTAATGGGAGTAAAAGGCTTGATAAGGCTTTACCCTAATAAGGACTAAATTTATGCCCAATATGGCAATGTTGGCAGTGCTTGGGTGGATTTCTGTAGAGTATGTTTGTAACAAAATATATAAATTATTCTGCGGTGCACTTGGGGGGCATTTTTTAGTCAGCTCCTTCCATTGTAAACCATTGTCCCTCCTCCCTCCATCAACATTGTGAATTTGCATCTCTACATTAGGATAGAGAATGAAGAATTAATGGCTGCTAAAGTAGATTGATCTCAGTACACTGAATGGGACAGAATTCAGAGGACATATTTATTCAATAATAATAATAAAAAAATGATGTGCCTTATCTGATCGAAGGAAGAACGATTATAAATGCTCTCTCTCAAAGCCTTTTGGAGTGATAGAAAAGGTCCTCTATCTGTGGTGTTTTGATTCCTTCAGTTTTTGCGTTTTCTGTTCCATTTAAACTAACATATAGAACAGGAAAATATATGTGATGCTATAAAAATTAAAAAAAACGCTGTGGCTTATCTGACAAATGACCAAAGTGTACAAGTGCTTTCCTTCCCCCCCCCCCCCCCACCCCCCCTTAAAAAAAAAAATACTTGACCTGTCTACTTTGAAGGGGTTAGAAAAGTTCCTTTGTCTGTGGTGATGCAGTTTTAAGCTTCTGTCTTTTTGGTTCCATTTAACCTAGTATATAATGGTATCAAGAATGTGGCTTATCTGAGAAATGGACAGGAATATAAATGCTCTGCTTTTTTTTTTTTTTTTTGAATTAAAATAACCTAACCTGCTTACTTTGAAGGGATGGGAAAGTTCTTTCATTTGTGGTATTTTGGTTTTTCCATTTTCTATCTTTTGCCATTGCATTCATAGATTATAGAACTTGAAGACATATATAAATAATATCAACAATCAAGAATGATATGGCTTAACTGACCTTCAACAAGATTGTATAGATGCTTTTGTTTCTTAATTGGCGTTTTGCTCCCTTAATCCCCTGTCATCCTTTCCATTAAAGAATGCATATACAATTTCCTTTTCTCTTTTAGTTTCCTTTATTTCCTTGCAATTGCATTCTAATTTTTATCTTGCTATCATATTGTCAATTTATTGTGTTAAATGCCCCTGATTCTGATAATTTATTGGTTGGGTTACGCAGATCCACTTATAACTGTGAAAGACTAAGTTAGGAAGAGATGAGAGAGATCAGTGCGTGGCAGGGCTATTTCCATTATACTGTATTCTGACAAAACATATATAACTAAAACATTACAATAAGTAACAACTAGCGTTTGGAAGTAATTAACTCTACTATAATTAGACTAGCAGTGTAGTACGTCTAAGAATCTAAGGGGGTGAAAAATCTGTAAACGTTAATGTCTGAAGAAGCAGCAGCAGCAGAAGAAGTAGGTGCAGTAGTAATAACTGAACAAGTATTTCTCATCATGGCCTTGCACCTACATGCTTGATTATTACCACCACCACCACCAACGACGCTCTGAAACCCTAAACTGCAACACAAACACACTTCTTTATTATCATCACGTCGTTGTCGTTTTAATACCTTGTCGTCTGAGACTGCATCAGAGGGGTGAACGAAGAGGGTTTTATTGTCGTTGGAGGAAGCAGGGAGACCTATGGAGAGCTCCAAGTTGATGAGTTGGTGATGATTATGATTATGATTATGATTATTATTATTATTATCAGAATTGGCTGATTCGTCTGTGGTAATCCCGCTGCTGCTATTGCTATTTGAACCTTCCCCTGATGATGAGACTGGCCTGAGTTTAGGGTTATTATTTTGGTTGTTACTGGTTCTTCTTCTCTTGATAGTACCGCTGGTGGTCGCCGGCGTGGTGTGGTGGTTGCCGAGGCGGCTGAGGTGAGTCGACGGTGGGTTTGAGGGTCGATTCCGAGGCTGTAGAGTTTGCGCTTGATGTGGGTGTTCCAGTAGTTCTTGATCTCATTATCGGTTCGACCCGGTAACCTAGCCGCGATTAAAGACCACCTACAAATTCGCTACAACAGTCCCAAAATAAAACGTTTAGAACAAAAGAGAAATAAATTGAGGTTAGGAAAGAAACAGAAAAAACAAGATGCTTGAATGAAAACATGACTTTTATATCATCACTTGAAACAGCTGCCAAAAAAAATTGATGATCATAGAGTAGATGTATTCGCAGTATCAGATTCAGGGTTTTGGTCGAAAATCGAAACAGGTTGATGGAAAACCAAACAAAGAGGATTAAGAGTATATAATTTATTGTCAATTTTACTTTAACGGAGTGTTGGTTTGCTGTTACTTTTAGATGATAAAATTAGTCGATCTATGATTTCGTTCTGTATTGCTAAGATGCTTGGACTGACCACCACCACCACGACACAAATGTGCATTATTGTCTTATGAGCTTCTTTGTTTTGTGCAAAATGGGAATGGAGAACACTGTATCATATGTATGTTAGATTAGTTAGGGAATTGATTTAGGAGCATTATAGACTGGACATGAATGTATGTAGTTGAATCTTCTGTTTGTGATTAAATGCTGCCCTGTGTGTCTGATGATAATGAAGTTTACCAATCAGAAGGACCATACATACCTACGTGGTCTAGGTTGATCCTGATTATGATCGATTTGAACTGAGACGTGGTCCAATTTTACTCTACCCACTTGTCATCCACGTGTATGGCCTAATAATTCTGCTCATGATAACAGGGACGTGGTCCCCTCACTGCTGCTAGCATTGGGGTTGCAACAGCCGCTAGTGGTGCTAGCGCTCCTCCCTATGTGGGAGCTTAGCCTGGCTCCACTGCGCCTGCATGGCCTAGTTATGATCCATCTGTATGGATCTGCAACACCACCTGCACGTGGGGGAAACCCAGCTAGGAGATGATTTCAAGAGGCCATTTTTTCTGTTTTGCATCGATGGCGCTCAAATCTTGGTATCATTTTACAATGATCAAATCGGATGGATGCTCACGGGTTTAATTGCTGAGTTTTGGGATTTTGGCATAACCTGCTGGCTGAAACTTAAAAAGCCCCATCTCTAAGGAACTACTTTTGTCCCTCGCGCTTTTGCAAAGCGCATTAAGATTCCTTCCTGGCAAAATGTATACTTAGTGGTTAGTACTACCTCCAATATCTAATATAAGAGTTTGTTAGAGATTTGGATTTAGTTTTAAATATAAGACTTTAATTTATTTTATCTCCATATTTATCATTTTATATTTAAACTATCCCTATTAATCATTCGTGTTGTAAGATTTTGTACCAAGAGGTAGTTTCAATATAAATAATGTTACAAGGTATCTTATGAAAAACATCTCACGATTTAAACAAATAACTAATTTAACTAATATTTGTTAAATAGATATTATATTAAGGATTGGAGGTAATAGTCAAATTCAGTTAGTCATGATGCAAGGTGTTCATCTGCTTTTTTGTCCTGATGACAGAAAGGGGTAAAAGAACCATGGCAACAAAAGGGAGAAAAAAAAGGGGGGAGAATTACATTCATGTCCTGCATAAAACAAAAATGATACCTCCATGAGAGCAATTTTTCATTTTTTCTATTGGACGGGGGTAAAAGATCCGGGTTAAAAGAAAAAAAAGAAATGAACAAAGATAGCTACCGCATGAGGGGTTGAGACCTGTTATAGGCCCCAGCACAATACTCCTCGTTTGCTATTATATGATATTTTTATCTAAATGGAATCAAAGAAAGCAAATAAAGGTGATTAAGTCATTAGTTCTGTCTGATAACGAAATAATTTTTTTATTTTACTCATTTAAATGAAAATTTTTCATATTTGCATTACATTTTCTGTGATAGATTATATAGGTAATAACTTTAAATGTGGGTACTATTGGAAAAAACTTATAACAAGAACCACCTATCTCTTTTAAAAAGTTTCTTTTTAATAAAAGTGAGAGAAAGAATATTTGGAATAAGTAGTTAATGCTTCAAAAATTTTTACAAAATGAGTTAATATATAGAACTTAATTATGGAGTTGATCTTGGTCCTAAGCGTAAGATCTATTTCTTATATGTTAATATTTTTCTAATTTACTCCTATTGATGTTCTCTCAATAATAATCAAGGAAGATAGAAATTGAGGGAATTAAGCAAAATGATTAGGATGTTTTAAAAATTTATATTTACTAACTTAACTAACTTTTTTAATCTAATTAAATTAGATAAATATATCTTAGCTAGAATGGAGTGAGTATATTTAGGACTACAAAATCATTATGAAGGCTGCCTATATGTGTGCATATGTATATAAAAGAGCGGAGGGATTATTTTAAGACTGGAATAGTACAACAAAAGAGAAAGTTTTTGAAAACAAGAAAAGGCAAAGATGAATTCTTTTGAATGTTTCATATTTTAAGCCAATGAAAGTGTTTGCTTGTAAGAATAAATGTAAGAAAAGGAAGAGCCAGCTAAGTGATGCCATAAAAGCAGTCCACTTGGAAGAATAAAACACATCAGCCGCGTCATGCCAAAGTTAAATTTTCAAATACCTTATAATCACAACTTGTTATTTTATGACCCAAAAACCCAGAATTAAAGACTTTGAAAATTAATGTTTATCAATAATGTTAATTAATTATATGGATCCTTAAAAACGTTATTATAAACAGCTAATCTTTATTGATTAAAAGACCAAACAGGCGTCTTTTAAGAAAATGAAGAGAAAATTCCACAAACGCAAACTGATTCTCTTTAAACGAACATGCAAGTGTACTCATCACTCAAATTGAGAATTAGTAGTGAACGTACACTAATGATCAAGTTGGCAAGAGGAGGCGTGCTGATATGATATGTTCAAAAGGAGACAGCTTCAACCTATTCGGCTTTATATTTTATTAATTAATTCATGCATTGAGCTTAATTACAACCACGCGGTTTGCTTACCAAGTAAAACCTACCCTCATCTTCTCCATCACTCCTTCTTCATATATAAATACCTTTCCTTCTCAGCTTAAGCCTTCATTCACAACTCATCTGCAATATCATTCTCCCTCACAACTCTCAATCTCACTCCCCCATTCTTGCAGTTTCCTTCTTAATTGCCATCTTACAAATCCAGTTTTAACTTCAAGACCTTCAATATTCCACTAATCTCACCAACAACATGGATCACATTAAAGTATTGCTCTCTGGCTTCGTTTTGATACTCTCATTTTCATCATCATCAGCATCAGCATCACTGAAAGTGGGTTTCTACAAGTCAACATGTCCATTAGCTGAAGCGATCGTGAAGAGAGCTGTCAACAAAGCTGTTTCTGCCAACCCTGGAATCGCTGCTGGTCTCATCAGAATGCATTTCCATGACTGCTTCGTCAGGGTCAGTTCACTCCCATTTCCTTCCTTCTATATGTTTATCATATATATATATATATATAATTCTCATATCATGGATTCATATATATAAACAGGGTTGTGATGGTTCTGTGTTGCTCAAATCCACACCAGGCAATCCAGCTGAGAGAGACCACCCAGCAAACAACCCCAGCTTACGTGGCTTCGAGGTCATTGATGAAGCTAGGGCTCAAATTGAGGCAGTGTGCCCTCAAACTGTTTCTTGTGCTGACATCATCGCTTTCGCCGCTCGAGACAGTGCTCAGAATTTGGACACATAAACTACGATGTGCCGGCTGGACGAAGAGACGGTCGTGTCTCTCTTAGAGACGATGTCCCAAATAATATCCCACCACCTTCGTTCAACTCACAGCAACTCATTGAGCGTTTTGCACGAAAGGGATTATCAGTGGACGAAATGGTCACTCTCTCTGGAGCCCATTCCATTGGAGTCTCTCATTGTTCTTCCTTCTCCAATGGTCGTCTTTACTCCTTCAATGCCACTCATCCCCAAGACCCTTCCGTGGATCCTTCATTTGCTCAACTCTTGAAGACTAAGTGTCCTCCTTCAACCAATAATGTCGGTGATGAAGATCCAACGGTTGTGCTTGATGCTGCTACGCCTAACCGTTTGGACAACAAGTACTATGTGGCACTTAAGAATCATCGTGGTGTCTTGACTTCTGATCAGACATTGTTTGAAAGTGAGTCCACAAGGAAAATGGTGATGAGGAATGTGAAAAATGGTAGGAGTTGGGCTTACAAGTTTGCCAAAGCAATGGTTCGTATGGGTTCAATTGAAGTTCTCACCGGTTCAGAGGGAGAGATCAGAAAGATATGCAGCGTCGTCAATTAATTAACAAACCTAATTAACTCGCTATGCTTTCTTGTTCACGTTAAAAATTTGTTTATACCTCACGTTGTTTATCAATTTTTTATTCAATTATTATTCTTTTGCAAGTGTATTTAAGGAGTTAATGTTTCTACAGATTAATTTAATTCCTTTTACCAAAAAAACAAATAATTTAATTACTCTGCTGTTCCTTCTACATGTCATCTTTAAAATTTGATCTTCTGACTATCACGCAACATATCGTACGAACTGCAATCCCGATCGCCCGTGATAAGTGATTTCACCCCTTCCATGGCAATTTGACCTAGGGATGTAATTAGATCATGCTCTTGTATGTTCTAGCCTTCGTAAAGCCTTACCTAAAAGCCTACAAGCCTACAAATTTATTTAGATAAATAAGTCAAATCTAATTTTATAAAGCCTAGCTTACAAGCCTAACCTATTTAACTTTTTCTTTTTTAAATTTATGCTTTTATATAAGTATATATAATAACATCTAAATAATTTTATAAATTATTTATAAATTTACCAACTTTACCTTAATTTTAAGTTTCACAACTCATTATCATTAATTACACTCAATCTTTACTTTTGTATCAAGTATTTACCCCTATCTCTCTTCTCTTTGATCACTTGAGATGACAATGTTAACTCACTTTTTCTCCTTTGATTTGCACCTTCCACTAAAGCATAATAATTGCTGAATTTATTTTAGCGCCAAATGAAATATAATCATAGTATGAGGAGTTTGTCCCAATTTATATGGGAATAATAAAATATAATCATAATAAAATTTAGTTTTACATGCTCTTTTTTATGTTTAGTCGATTTTAGAAAATATATCTCATTAGTCAACAGAGATTAGTTTTTCTTATTTCTATGTGCTCAAACAATTTTTGTCACTAGATATTATTTTTCCCCCTTACTAAACCTTTATATTATGACGAGAATAGATGTTAAGCTTTTAAAGCATAATGTAAGATTGTAAATAAGCATGAAAAATTATATATGAATTTTGAGGCATAGGTTTTAAAGGCTATTTAAACGCCTATATTTTAAGTTGACCTTTAAACTGACTTCAAGCCTTGTTTAGCCTTTTGAAAGCCTAAACTCAAGTCCGAGCTCAAGCTTTAAATATGTGTTACATTGCAGGCCCAGGCCTATTTAGATAAAATTTAACCTAGTTTAACCTATTTTTATCCCTACTTTGAGCATGAGTGGCGTGGTTGCTTTTACAATTTAAAAATCCCAAAGAAAATTCTCTTTTCAAATATTCCCTCCACATATTTTGCCTATTACTTTTCAACCAAAGGAATTCAAATAATATTATTTCAAATATTATTTTGCCCATTATTTAACATGAATTTTTAAATTATTTTTAATATTAATAATTATAAAATAAAAATAATATTTAAATATTCATATCATTTATTAAAAATTTAATTATTTAAAAATCCCAACGGCTTATGAATATTTAAGGCTGACATGTAAATAAGGTTAAATAAATAATTAATTTCTTTATTTGGAACGTATTTTTGCAATTCTCCCAATTTGCAGTTATATATATATAATGTTTGAGGTGGTCAAACGGATGTTATCGTCATATTTTATTATTCATTTTTTATGTGAATTGACAATATACATGGCCAACTGCAAGGCATAATTCAAACGAAGGAACAAATAGATAGGTTATGAGCTTTAAATATCGTATGGAAGTCAAGCACACACTTATAGAGTATACTTGTATTCCCATCACCTCATTACTTTATTAATTCTTATCATTCGCCTAAGCAAAAATCCATTGGCGCTAAATATAGTCACCGGCACACACAAAGAAGTATCAATGCAAAAATGTGAAAGCAAAAAAAAAAAAAAAATGCATCACCTCACTGTTCTGGAAATTTTTATTGTTACATTTTTCACGATACCCATTAACGTGCTGTGTTGGTAATAAAGCTCCTATTCAAAACATATACACAATTGGTCAAACTCGAAGGGCAAAAGAATCCTTTTTTCTCAGAAGCAATCAAGCAAGCAAACAAAAGGAGCTATATATGAACATTTCCATTTTAATATACGAACCATCCGGATTTTTTTTTTTTGCTTTATTTTTCTAAAAAAAATATTTGAATAGGTATAGAATTTAAAATTATGTAATTAATCTCTTAACCACCATTTTTTCCAAAAAAAAAATGAATTTTTTATTTTAAAACTATCACTTAAAAAAAATAAATCTCGTTCGTCCAGATATGATAGGTTAGGAGTGCTCATCAATTTGATGAATGCCCAACCAGACCCACGGAGAGGGGCTATTGTTAATTAATAGACACCACATCGCTTCTTGATGTAGCCCTATGAACCAATGAGCAGTTGTATCAAACCCATGCCAACCATGCATTTGTGTGTGTATTATTCATGGAAGGTTACGGCCTAGTAATATAGTAGTTCCACTGTAAGTGAGAGATCATATGTTTGATCCCTCTCGTTTGTAATATCTCATACCTTTAGTGGCTACCCCTTTAGAAATGTTTTTTTTTTTTTTTAAAGAAACAAAGTAATAGGCAGACCAGCCATATATAACAATTAGTTGATGTGTGAAATTGCTGATTGAGCATTTCGGCGGGGAGGGCCGGGCAGTAAATGGTGACATGATGTACTAAGTTGACTTTGATGAAGTCGTACGTAGTAGTTATATAATCATGTAAACGACTAAAACTTGGTCCCATGCAAATCAAGCCTCAAGATTGCTTGTTTCAATTGTCGTATAGCTTCCATGCTTAACTATTTACAAGTAGGACTAATTAAGCAGTCAACTATTTTAAAGCTCTAAATGACATAAAACTTTCTTGAGGTTAGAATCATTTATAAATAACCTCCTTAAATTTTAAAATTTAACAATAAAACTACCTTTTCAAATCTATGGAGATAACCCTAAATTATATCAATTTTATCCTCCTTAAACTTTACTTTTGTATACATATACCCCGTTCAATTCAAAGCACAAAAAAGAGTGCAGTAGCACGAAATTTGATGATCTCTTCGTAAAAGAGACTATTACTAATTAATTAGTGATCGGATTCTATCTTTAAATTTTATTGCTAAATCGATGTTTTTTATAATTAAATTTTGAGTTATATGTGTATAAATTTCTTAAACTTTAATTGGAAATTCAGGGCACCAAGATGTGATGTTGTAGTTGGAAATTGAGGAATATCAATTCAAAAACTTTAATATCATAGTTGAAAACATGGCCTTTTCTAAACCTTCCAGTAGTGGCATTTTGATTCATAATATTTTTTAATCATCAACCATAGTCCTTAATTGTCATTTTCCAATCTTAAGAGTTCTTAATTGTTATTATCAGGTATCTAACTGTACTTCTCTGAAACTTGCTGGCAATGACCCCACATGGTCAAAAAGTTTTGCTCGATCAAAATCAACTATAGGAGGGATTCGATAGGTAAAAATTATAATTTTTTTCTGCATATTTAAATTTTAAATAGTTATAAAAATTGACATCAAAGCAAACACATCAACATCACTTCACTATTTCGAAACGATTTATTACATTTTCAGGACACTGGACGTACAATCATTTGAGTTGGTAAAGCTAAACATATACACAATTGGACAAACTCTCAGCCAAAATGAAACCTTATTACAGCAGAAAAAATCACAGAATGAATCAATCTTCTGTACCAAAAAAAAAAAGGGATATGTATGAACATTTTCATTTTTAGTTTCTGATATATATGTAAAAGAGAAAGAGCTATTATTAATTAATTAATAGAACCACAACGCTTTCCGATCTCGCCCTGTGAACCACTGAGAACTTCTATGGAACTCATACGAACCATTGCTTTAGCCAACTTATAAGCCCAGGTGGAGCCATCTTTAGCATTATTGGCCACCATTTGCCTAGTTATCAACGTACTTTCATACAACGTTTGATCTGACGTCAACACACCTCGATGATTCTTCAGTCCTAAGTAATACTTATTGTCCAAATAATACGGTGTCGAAGCATCAAGTACAACAGTAGGATCATTATTAGAACCACCATTGTTGTTTGTCGAGGGAGGACACTTAGTTGGTAGGTATGTATTATAAATATATTAAGTTGATATAGGAAATTAGTGACTGAGTAATTCAAAACGAGGGGGATTTTTTCCTCTTCTTTGATGACGACAGGGTAAAATATGGCATTTAATTGACTTTGATCAAGTCCATTTGTATTTATGAATGGCGGATTATGGACCACAAGCCTCTATTACTTGTTGCTCAACTTAGAACTATAGCTTCAACGCTCAATAAATTAAGAAATAGAGAAAATTAAAACAAATAAATACTCCTAGTAAACTATTTTTTCAACTCAAATGTATTGAATTCCATTTTTTATTATTAAGCCACTGCTATCTAGTGCTAGCCAGTAGTAACTGACTAGTCCGGTTCATAAGAATATATATCCACAATGGAAGAAAGCTCGCTAGCTCCTAGTAACCATCACGCTTGCATATATATCAAGGGCTCAGTTCCTATTAACCCAAACAGTTATTTAATTTATATATTGCATCACAACTTAATGCATGTATTTTAAATATGTTTGTGTGTAATTATCAACCTTTTCTTACCATTAAATGAAAAAATTCATAGTTCAATATTCCTCGTTTCTTTTGCAGGGAAGAAAAATGAAAATTATAATTAGGGCATATTGATGAGGTCGCGTCTAGGAAATCTTCGCAAACTGTAACAGAATTGAACAAGGTTTTTTATCAGAAAAAATGATATACTACGTACTTATACAGCTGTAACATCAGGATAGGTGGAATTAATTTAATTGATTAATAGAGTGAAGTTGAATCTGTCCACCGTTTGTATTGTTCATTTTAGTTTGAACACTTCACTATATATGGGTTTTTTAGTTTCTATGGGTTTTTTATATACCCATGGAAACGTTCCAATGAACGCCGGTGTATTCCTTCCATCCCTATTTATAGGGTCCCATGTTTTGAATTGGCCATTCCCCTTTAATAATATTCTCTTTAGAGTTATCAATAGCATTAAATGTATTTTTATCAATGTTACCTCTAATTAATTTTCCCATACTCTCTCTATTATCATTTTTTCACTATTACTGCCTGTCATTTATTTACTTATAAATAAGGGCATATATTTATATGGAATAGCAAGTATATTTTCTATATTTTTATTACTTAGAACTAATTTTAACTATGTTTTTAATATCGCAATTCGGTTAATAAGACCTTATAATTAGGGAGGGAGTAGTGGGCTGGAACATATCCTCGAGAATGATCATAACACTAATAACCCAATATATGTAAGGTAAAGTCCCTGAAACAAAAAACACTCCTCTAGTTCTTATAGTAAGAAATATTTATCTAATTTTGAGAGATTAAAAAGATTAAAAGAATTATTTAATTATAACATACGTGAGATGATCTCTCTAAAATACTTTTGTGCAATATTAAATTATATATCATTTTATAATAATTAAATTAGAAAAATTAATTTAAAGAAAATGATAAATATAAAAGATAAAATGGGGAAAAAATATCTTACATTTAGGTCCAAAATCCACCCCTCAAACTTGATGTTACATTTAGGAAGGAGTACATAATAACTTCCCTAAAATTCATAGGAACATTTTAAATTTAATTGTACCATGAGTTCTAGAAACGTTAATATGAGTGTTTTCATCATTGTAAGCAATTGACATTTTCCGGGACTTTATTGTAATTATTGTTAAATCTAGAGATCATTGTACTTAGTTTTTGTCAACGTATAATCGACTATATATAAATTATACGATGATGATAATGTTGATGATGGATTATGTACATTGTTATTGTAAACAAGAAAAAAAAAATCAAGACATTAGAAAATTGTTACTCGGACTCCAAAATAGGTAAATTGTTACTCCTGCAAGTACTTAATATAGGACATCTTTGGAGAGTTAATCTTGGTTCTAAATATATAACATAGTTTTCATATTTTTCAATCGTTTCATAATTTATTCCTAATGGTACTCCCTCAATAATGATTAAGAAGGAGAATGAATTAGGGAATTAAGGAAGATAACTAATATGTTTTACAAAAAATATGTTATATTAACTAACTTAATTTCTTTAATCTAATTAAATTAAGTAAATTCGTCTTATATGAAAGACCGGAGGGAGTATTAAATTCCACAACATTGTTACACTTAATTTGTGTATATGTATTTTCTACTTTTCTTAATTTGATAACTAATTTGTAAGTTATTAAGAAAATTAATTAATTAATTAATTATCTGTTAAAAAAAGAGTATGTTGCTTTCCTTAAAATACCTTCTCTAATAATTTGTTTTGAAATTATCCTTGATGGAAACCCCTTGGATGTGCAAACAATAGAAATAGTTTGAGGGTGGGAAAGTTATAAATTTGAAATATAAATTAGATTGAAGTATTACATTTAAGCTAAAGTAGACTTGCTAACTAGCTTATATATTTAGAATAAAGGGAAGTAATTATAAAATCGACCTAATTATAAATTTGAAACAGTATGTCCTTGTCATCAGACAGGAAAAAAAAGTATGAACTTGGGAAATTTTATTTTGTTTCGAACTTTGATGAAGTCTTGCTATTGGGGGAGCTCCAAAGTCAAGGTGACCACTTGGGATTAATTGATATAAACTGAAATTAAGGACCAATAAAAACAGCAAGAAACGACAACCAACCATTCATGCATTTGTCGTGTACCTTATCCGACTTCTAAAACTTTGAATAAACTAAAGTGATCAAAACTTACTCTTCCCTTTCTGAAAAAGTCTGTTGTTTAAAACTACATATGAACCAGCAACAAAATCAAGAACCTATATCACCTTTCAATTTCTCCAATTTATTGCAAAGGATGGGAAAAATATATCAAAGTGAAAGCCAATCAACAATGTTCAAAGAAAACATGCTTCGGAACAGCAGTGTAGTTATAAATTAATTCGTTGAAACATTAATTTCTTACATTTGCAAAAGAATAATTAAATACAAGAACACAAAACCAAAGCGAAGCTATGAACAATTTCTTTACGAGAACAACAGATGAAGCATAACTAGTTAGCTGTCTTAATAATTAGTTGACGACGCTGCATATCTTTCTGATCTCTCCTTCTGAACCAGTGAGCACTTCAATGGAACCCATACGAACCATTGCCTTGGCAAACTTGTAGGCCCAACTCCTACCATTTTTCACATTCCTAATCACCATTTTCCTCGTTGACTCACTTTCAAACAATGTCTGATCGGAAGTTAAGACCCCACGATGATTCTTAAGTGCCACATAGTATTTGTTGTCCAAACGGTTAGGCGTAGCAGCATCAAGCACAACCGTTGGATCTTCATCACCGCCATTGTTGGGTGAAGGAGGACACTTTGTCTTCAAGAGTTGAGCAAATGAAGGATCCAAGGAAGGGTCTTGGGGATGAGTGGCATTGAAGGAGTAAAGACGACCATTGGAGAAGGAAGAACAGTGAGAGACTCCAATAGAATGGGCTCCAGAGAGAGTGACCATTTCGTCCACTGATAATCCCTTTCGTGCAAAACGCTCAATGAGTTGTTGTGAGTTGAAGGAAGGTGGTGGAATATTATTTGGGTTATCGTCTCTAAGAGAGACACGACCGTCTCTTCGTCCTGCTGGAACATCGTAGTTGATTCCTCCAACTTTTCGAGCGCTGTCTCGTGCGGCGAAAGCGATGATGTCAGCACAAGAAACAGTCTGAGGGCACACTGCCTCAATTTGAGCCTTAGCTTCATCAATGACCTCGAAGCCACGTAAGCTGGGGTTGTTTGCAGGGTGGTCTCTCTCAGCTGGATTACCAGGTGTGGATTTGAGCAACACAGAACCATCACAACCCTGTTTATATATATGAATCCATGACATGAGAATCTTTAAAATATATAATTATATATACATAAACGTAGAAGGAAGGAAATGGGGAGTGAACTGACCCTGACAAAGCAGTCACGGAAATGCATTCTGATGAGACCAGCAGCGATTCCAGGGTTGGCAGAAACAGCTTTGTTGACAGCTCTCTTCACGATTGCTTCTGCTAATGGGCATGTTGACTTGTAGAAACCCAGTTTCAATGATGCTGATGACGAGGAAGCCAATACTGAAGAAAATGAGAGCATCAAAACCAAGCAGGTGAAGAATAGTTTATTGTGATTCATGACGATGAGAGTGGAATGTTGAAGGTCTTGAACTTAAAACTGGATTTGCAGAATGGTAATTAAGGAGGAAAGTGGAAGAGTGGGTGAGTGAGATTGAGATGAAGTGATAAAAATGGCAGATGAGTTGTGAATGGAGGCTTAGTGGGGAACGTATTTATATGGAAAAGGTGAGAGTAGGTTTTACTAAGTAAACAAAACGCGTGAGGCTATTGTCTGTAGTAACCTCAATACATCAATAAATTATAAAGCTGAATAAATTTGACGCTGTCTCCTTTTGAACATATCATCAGCATGCCTCCTCGAGGAGAGTGTTTTGTCTTCGCTAAGTCTCAATTTTAGTACACTCAACGTTAATTAATTACATATTCAATTTTGGTATGACGCGTTCATGTGTTGCAAGTGGACTGCTTTTATGGCGGAAGTTGGCCGGCAGTTCCATTTCTTACATTTATTCTTACAAGCAATATAAATGCCACCTACAACTTCATCTTAGTTACTGCTCCGTCAACATTTTTCACATTTTTTTTAAAAAAAAGAAAAACTATAAACCCTGTTAACTCTATCATAATTCAATAACTTTCCAACTCTATCCCTTCTTATATACATAATATTACATGAAAGTAAAATCAACATAATAATAAGTGAATGATTAAATTGTACATTAACTTAAAAAATTTAATGAGATGTCTTATAAATAGAAGAAGAAAAAGCTTCTCTAGCTTTATAAATATGAAAAGATGAGTACTTCAACCTATTAATGGCCACAATATTGAACCTTACGATGAACTGGTCTAACCATTAGACTTTTAATTTCTTCTTTTCACAGATCCTTCATATATATATATATATATATATATGAGTTTGTGAAGTAATCCTTTAGTCCTATATACAATTCACTTCCAAAATGCTTCACATAGATTAAGAAAAACCTTAAATTTTATTAATTATTCCATAAAATTCAACAACTTTCTTACTTTATCCCTATTTAATATATATTATACCCATAAAAACAAAGTCGATACAATACTAAAGAAAGGGTAAAATTGTATGTTCATATGAAAATTTTCTCTCTCTACCTTATATATAGGATTAGAGGAGTATTAATTACCTTATTCCAAATATGTCCTTCTCAATTTCCATTGAGGGGATAGAGAATATATGATTTTTTTTTCAAAAATATGGTATTTATTATGGATAAAAACAGGAATCAAAGAAACTGTTACATAATTTTAATGATATGCCCCCTCCGGTTCTCTTTACAAGAGCCTAAAATTTGAATTATCTTAGTTCTTTTTATAAGAGACTGGCAAAATTTATCTCAATATTTAATAAGTTTTTTTTAGGCCATTTGAGTTAGGAATAGAAATAGGCTAGGCCTTTAAGAGAAGCCTATGACCTAGCTTATATAAAATCCAGCCTAACCTATTTAGTAAATAGGCTATGCTTGGACTCAAGCTAAGACTTGTTTAGATAAACAGGTCATGCCTTTTTCTACAGGCCTGGCTTGTTTAACTTTTTTTAGTTTATATTTTTATATAAGTATATATAATATCATCTAAATAATTTTATAAATAATTTATAAAGTTTCCAACTTAACATTAATCTTAAGTTTCACATCTCATTGTTATTAATTACACTCAACCTTTTATTTTCGCATCAATTATTCACCCCGACCTCTCTTCTCTTTGATTGCTCGAGATGACAATGCTAACTCACTTCATCTCCCTTGATTTATACCGTTTACTAAAGCATAATAATTGTTATGAGTTTATTTTAGCGTTAAATGAAATATCATAATCTTAGTATGAGGAGTTTGTCTCACTAGTACAAATTTGTCTTTTAGACCAGCTCATTTAGACTGGTTATACAGGGATAACGTCTAAAATGTATGACCGGTGACTTTTTTGTAATTATAGAGAACTTCGGAGACCGGTTCCATGGATATAAGGTCTTAAAGATATTATTTAGACCTCATTTTATGAGTAACTAGTCTTAAAAGAATAAAAATAATTAAAAATAATTATACTTTTTAGACTGGTTATTTCTATAACCGGTCTAAATAAAAGACCTGCAATTAAAAATATATATTTTTTACTTTTTAGACCGGTTATAATAAAAGTTGAAACTTTTTAGATCGGTTATTTTTAAAACAGGTCTAAAAGGTATATTTAAGACCGGTTGTTTCAAACAATCGGTCTTAAAAGTGCGCGCCCTAATTAAAATTTCACTCTTCTCTTCCTTCCACCAAATCTTAGCTTGCTCTATGAACTCACTTTTTTCTAAAATTTCTGTGATGATGTTCTTGTTCACAACTCCGCCATCCTCTTTCTTTCTAAATCTTGAGCAGTCTTTCCATTTGAACCTAATATCTCCAATCTAACTGATGGTGTTCTTGTTCACAATATCAGGGGCGACATTGGTATGGGTCTGTATTAGCCTGGGAAGAGTCACTACCCATACCTTGCAAGTAGTCAACCTTCATTTCACTGTCAATCGATAACATTCCAACTCCGACTCTTCCCTTAAAAGCCTTGCCAGTTGTTCTTCTTCCAAAAGGGAGCACAAAGAGAGACTAGTCGTGAAGCAACTTTCTAGGTTTGTTTTGATTTCTGTTAATAATTTGAACTTGATCCTTTTCATATTGTTTCGGGTGGGTATAACCATGTCTGGCATCAGATTCTGATATGCTTGAAGTAGGAAATGGAGATGTTCTATTTTATGATTATTGCTTTGTTTGAATATGCCCAATGTTACTCTTTATCTTACTCTCACCATTAAACTCAGTGATGATAACTTCAGATACTAACTTAATGTTCACATTACGATATTTTATTTATAGTTTCTTGTCCTAGATTTCCATTAATGATCACATTATGATATTTGCTATATGGGTTTAAATTGAATATAAAGTTATGAAAATTCTGAATAGCTTTGCAATGCAAGTTTTAATACTTGTATCTATATACCTTTATTATGAAATGTTACTTAGTTCTTATCATGCCATAACTTATTGGTATATTGCTATAAGTGTAGTTATTGTCTCCTGATATGCATGCTTCTTAATTTTGTTGAAATCTCTAAAACTCTGTGGTTGTTGTTTTTTTTGTCTATCGTTTTGCTATTGGATAGGGTGTTACAAGGTGTTGAAATATATGGATCGTACTTGGACAAAAGCTAAATGGACGAGTGTTGAATATGATATTGGGGTGAGGGATTTTTTAGACTTTGCTAGAAGAAATGCCAATGATGATAGTGGGATGTTTTATTGTCCTTGTATAGTATGTTTGAATGAGAAGAGACTAAGTACTACAAATATATATATACACATTTAATTTGTGAAGGATTTTGTAAGAGTTATACAGTATGGGTATAGCATGATGATGAAGAATTAGAAATGCCAAGTGCATCTCAACAGGGGGGAGTGGTCTTTGATGATAATGACACGGATATGAATGATCGGATAGAGGATATAATTTGTGATGTAGGAGAAGAGGCTTTTGAGCAATCACATGCATATGGTAATATGTGTGGTGATGCTGAGAAGCCGTTGCACTTGGGGTGTAAAAAATATCAATTGTTGAGAGCAGTATTGAAATTGGTAAGCTTAAAAGCATGGCATGGATGGAGTGATAAGAATTAAATGGTTAGCACGCGGTCTTGAGATTGATGTCATCAGTTGGACTTCATTTGTTATCAATGGTTATATGTTTTACACGAAGTCCCTAGATGATAGGAGCACCATCTAGAACAGTGGTGTTATATTAATGGCTAAATCTATGCACTTCTCTAGTTTAAAAGATAAGAATCCTAGATGTCCCATACCTTATTATGGGGTTATTGAAGAGATTTGGATGGTTGATTATGTTAAAATTAAATTTCCCATTTTCAAATGCAAGTGGGTTGATGTCAACAATGGTGTGATGATCGATCAGTTAGGATTTACATTAGTTGATCTGAATAGTAGAAGTTTTGGAAATGAACATTTTATTATGGCATATCATGCGAAAAAAGTGTTATATATTACCAATCAGACAAATAAAATGTGGTCTGTGGCTCTCTAAAGAAAAAGGTTCATTCATATCAATGAGAAAAGTCATTCAATAAATGATCTTCTTGAGACTCCTTCTTTTTATAAGGGTCTTCCAGAATTGAATGAAAAAGATGAAGCAGATAATGAACACGATATAAGAAATGATTTGAAGGGATATGGGGGATATCCCTTTATAAAACTACTTTGAAGGTTAGCTAGCTAAAGCAATTATCATGAATTATATTTGAATTATGAATATTGTTATTTTATACATAAAACTACTTTTTATTTTGTTGTCGTCACAAGAAAATGAAGGATTTGAAGTGTCCTAGTGTAGATGCTCTGGAGCCAACTAGTGATTATCAGTGATGGATTACTGTCTGCTGTGTTCTTTCTCGTTAGATTCCTCTATCATCAATTTTTGATTCTATCATTAGCTAAAGTTTTGAATTTTTTTGTCAAGCTGTAATATTAAAATAGGGGAATAAAGTGGATCTGATTGTGTGAGATTATGTGTTGATTTTCAATGATTTATTGTTGTTGCTTTTGTGGAATGTGGGGTGTACGTAGGAAGAATGATGTAAGTTACACCAGTTGAAATTGTGTTTTAATATGTTTGATGAATTGGGAATGTGTAAAAGAAGAATTTATTTGGGGTGTAGGAAGAATGATTTATTGTTGTTGCTGATGTGGAATGTGGGGTATAGGAAGAATGATGTAAGTATTACGTCAATTGAAATTGTGTTTTAAATGCTTGATGAAAATGCTTCTGTATAAGGTGTTAGTTATAATGTGTAAGAGAAGAATTTATTTGAATGTCGCTGAAATTGCTTGCTGGGTAAAATGTTTTAACAAGGGAAATGATTTGCTGGGTAACAGGAATATTTTTTTTTTAAAAAAAAGGGCAACCTAAACAACCAGTCTAAAAAATGACATTTTAGACTGGTTGTTGATAAAACCGATCTAGACTTTTAGGCTGGTTGTTAAAATAACCAGTCTAAAAATTCATAGTTTTTATACCAGTTTTATCAACAACCGGTCTAAAAAGTATGACATTAAGACCTATTATTTCAAGAACATGTCTTAAATGTTGTTATTTTAAGACCGGTTGTTAAAAACTTATTTTTTAGATTGGTTGCTTAACCGGTCTAAAAAGTAATATACTTTTTAGACCGACTGTATCAAGACCTCATCTAGAACTGGTCTAAAATACCGTTTTTAACTTGTCTAAAATGTGTTTTTTCCACCAGTGTCTCATTTTATGTGGGAATAGTAAAAAAGGTAACGTCTAGTTTTACATGCAACTTGTTATGTTTGGTCGATTTTAGAAAATATATTTTATTAGTCAACAGATATTAGTTTTTCTTATTCATATTTGCTCAGACAATTGTTGTTTCTAGACATTATTTTTTTCTCCCTTACTAAACACTTATATTATGACAAGAATGGATGTCATGCTTTTAAAACATAATGTATGATTGTAAATAAATTTGAAAAGCTATATATGAATTTAGAGGTATATATTTTAAAGGCTATTTAAAAAGCTTAAATTTTAAGTAGGTTTTTAAACTGGCTTCAGGCTTTGTTAGACCTCTTAAAAGCCTAGGCTCAGACCTAAAAAAAGTCTACATAAAAAATCAGACTTTAAATCTCTATTGCAGACTCAGGCCCATTTAGATAAAGTCTAACCTAACCTATTTCCACCTCCTACTTTAAGGAAATTAAGGTAGATGACTAGGGTGTTTTAGAAAATACATGTCATATTAACTAATTTAACTAACTTCCTTAATCTAATCAAATTTAGTAAATATGTCTTATATTAATGATCGGGGGAGTATATATTATACCTATGAGAATAAAGTCAATATAATAATAAATAAAGGGTAAAATTGAACATTTATATGAACATTTTCTCTCTCTGTCTTATAAATAAGACCAAAATTCATCTTCTCTCTCTGCTTTATATATAGGACTAGAGGAGTATTAATTACCTTATTCCAAATATGTCCTTCTCAATTTCCATTTAGGGGATAGAGAATACATGATTTTTTTTAAAAAAAATATGGTATTTATTAGGGAAAAAAACAAGAATCAAAGAAATTTTTACATAATTTTAATGATATACTCCCTCTAGTTCTTTTTATAAGAACCCAAAATTTGAATTATTTTATTCTTTTTTTATAAGAGCCCAGCAAAAGTTGTCTCAATATTTAATGAGTTCTTTTCCATTTGTGCCCCTCATTAATTGTATATATTGCATTAATGAATGAGTTGTGATGCTTAGGTTTACTTTATTTCTCTCTCTTACTGACGTTACTACAGAAAACACTTTTAACGTCCATTTTTAGGCCTTTTCTACGTCATTTTACATAGGAACGCATATGTGAGCAATATAATAAAATCTGTTAGCAACGTCAGTTAAGAAAGGGATGCTGTAAATGACCCACTTATGGTGTTCCTTTTTTTAAAAAAGGGACGCCATAAGTCATTTTTGAAAATCATCCACATTTCTTAAACCAGGAAAATCAATCACATTCATAGGGGTGTGGGTGTTTGTGTTTTTAAAAGTTGAGCCTTCAATGAGTATAAATTGCAAAATCCGCATCTTTTCCCTGGGGCTGAGCCAATATCAACAATTATCAAATTAAACCACACAACAGCAGGACCACCAACACATGCACACAATCTCAATGATACAAACTAGAAAACATACAATATGGCTACTCTCAAGAAGTCAAGCATGCACAACTAGAAAGAGGAACCCATTTAGGAGGCAGATGATGGAGCTGCAAGTAGCAAATAAGATGAAGATGGAGGTTTTCTGTCAACTGCTATTGTTTCTTGGCCAATTCTACGCTTAGCTCCTTGACAACAGCTGCAAGTGCCTCCGGGTTGACATTCAGGTCACAAAGAGCGATAAGAACAGAGAGTGTGTGGCGGTCCAGACCTGTGTCAAGTATATTCGCCATGTGAAATACAAGGTCCAGAGATTCTCTTGCACGTTTCGCATCTTCAGAATCCATAGCAAATCCTTAGACCTTAAAATGAATCGGATTTATTTAATTCACCAACTTCTCAAAACTGGACACCCCAGCCTGAGACTTCAACACTGTTCGTTTACATGGAGATCACTAGATCAGATAGAGCTACTAAAAGTATAAATTAAATAAATTCCCCTAACATAGATTGAATTACTGAGTTTTCCATGGACAACTGTTCCAGGTTTCATGCCCTGTACTGCACAGAGAAACTCAGAGAATCCATATTACTCCCTCCGGTCCTAATTATAGGACATATTTACCTAACTTTGGAGCAATTAAGGATAGTGGTTAAATTAGTTAATCATATTTATTTTCCTAAAATACCCTTATTTAAAATTTAAAATGACATCCAATTACGTTGATTCTCTGTTTTTTTCTTGTACCTCTCCTGCCTCACACACGACTTCTCCAACTCGTTTGCAGGATCGGGTTGGGGCTGGGTTGTGATTAATGTGTTTAATTATTATTAAGAAAGTATTAATAAGGGGTATTTTGGGAAGAAATTGACAAAAATTAGAACTTTGTCCTACAATTAAGACCAAGATCAACTTTCAAATGTTGTCCTATAATTAGGACCGGAGGGAGTATTTACTTAATTTGTCTTGGTAAAAATTAGGTAAATATGAGAAGGCCAATCAGCATTCCAAAATAAATCTTCTTACACTTCCCTGGCAATTTAAATCAAACCACATTGTGAACCTTAACGGAGAATTCAGAAATGGAAAAGGCTTGCATCTATCAAGTGGCCGACACTCCTAGTATTGCGCAGGGTCCCAGTCAAACCCTACCGGTGAAGATCTAAGCAAGTAAGCACAGATTCAATCACTGAGGAGGCGAGTACGTAGAAGATCTGAGGAGGGGGGGGGGGAGGAAGTAGCTCTGCTTGAGAGAGGAGGGAGGACGGAGGAGTGACACCGATGCTAAATGGTGGTGAGAGAGAGAGGAGGGAGCTCGTGATGGCGGTAGAGAGGGACCAACGAGCTCACGATGATGGTTGACAGTTGTGTTAGGGATGACGGACACGACTCTATGTTGGGGACGCTTCGACTATGTGTTGTGGGGAAGAGCTTTCGACGGAGTGACTTTTAATTTTTAGGGGCACTTTTAGAGTCCCTGTTTAAATTTGGGACTCCCAAAGTACTTGTTTTGGCAGCTCTTTTATTTTGGGATTGGAGCGTCTAAGGTCATATATTTGACATCCCAACTATAAAAGGGAAGCCAAAAGTTGACCTGTGTTAAAATTTTTGTTTAGAATTATAAAAATGTTACCGTCTTTATTTTTTATTTTCCTCTTTTGAAAAGGGACATTTTTTGGGAAGTAAAATATATGTCTTGTAATAGCGTGGCTCCTTATAAATAAGGCATACTTGAAAAAAAAAAAAGTTATTTAAGACATACTTATTATTTTTAACTAATTTTAACCGCTTTCTTAAACTCTGTAATTAGATTATCGGGCTCTTATAAATAAAATCGGAGGTAGTATATGTCTATAAATTAATGTTTTTATTAATTCATATTTCAAAATGATTGTCCTATAAATTTGTGTGCATATATGGAGTAAGAATTAATTGTAGTCACAAGTTTATTGCATTATCACCTCCATTATAAATACTACAAAAAAACACTGAATTTTGGACAAAAATAGATTTCTGATGGAATTAATTCTGTCCCAAATTTCCAACAGAATTTCAGACGAAAATCATTTCCGTCGTAATTTCCGACGAAATTAGATTCTGTCGCAATTTCCAACGGAATATTCCATAAAAAATTCCCTCACAATTTCCAAAGGAATGCAAAATTATTTTTTATTTTTTAAACTTTAAAAAGCTATGTGGCAACTCTGGTGGCTACCAACCTCATTGCCGGCGGCACAGCGCGTGGTAGCTCTGGCAATGTCCCCCTTGTTGCCGGCGTCCCATCCGCCACGTGTCGCAACCTCCTTTTTCCTGAAAATGCAACTCAACTTGCCCCACCTTTGGTTTGAACCCACGACCTCTTCCGTACGCGCGCGATGTCTTACAGGATAGGCTCAACTACTTTGGCGTTCTATTATTACACAATTATATATATATATATATAATCTTATTATACATAATCAATTATTTATAAATATATTTTTTTCTTATATATAAATGTAATAGTAATATAAAATAATTTTATATATACTTATAATTTTTAATATAAATTAACTTTAAATTAAAAAATTTTACATCTTAAATAAATTTCATATTACTATATTTTTTCCTAATTTCTAAAATTAATTTTTTTAACATTAATTAATAACTAATAAATCATTATTAACTAATTTTTTATTTACTAATATTAATTAATAACTAATAAATTTTATTTTTTATAAATAAATTTTTATATTACCATTTTGCCCCTATAGGGACCAAAACCTATGATGGGAAATTAAAAATATTTTAGAAACTAGAAAATAATAATTAAAATTAAATTTTATAAAAATAATTTTTTAAAATTAAATTTAATTAAAAAATATTAATTAATTAAAAAATAATAATTTTTAACGGGTGAGTAATAGACGGAGGCATGTGTGAGTGTCAACTATCTCATGCTAATCACAAATTTTAGGTGTTGACATTGCTAACATTTAACACTCTTCCTCAAGCTGGAAAATATATGTCAATCATACCTAACTTGCACATAAACTTTTCAAATATAGTTCTGCTTAGTGGTTTTGTTAGTACATCTGCAATTTGGTCTTCAGATCTGATGTAGGATAGATTCATGATACCTGCTTCAATTTTCTCTTTAACAAAGTATCTGTCTATGCCAAAATGGAAACTGATCTTCAAGGGGCGGAGCCTCTCAAAGCTGAACTATAGAAGGCAAGAATAGAGGCCCAAAATTTGGTTGTGTCTAGACAGGAACTTACTTCTAAGAGGCAGCAATTGACTCAGGACCTTCAAAGGGCCCATGTTGATGTGTAGCAGATTCCTTCTCTTTTGTCAGAACATAAGGGTCTCAAACAGGAATATCAACATTGCAGGTAATCCTTTTCTTTTGTGTAGGGGCTGTTTCCAATGGCAATGTTGTGCACAGAGCTACTAAATATGATTGTCACATCTAGTACAGTTGTATGTGTATGATTTGAAATGTTCAACATCAACTATATATCTGGGAGCATGAATTTATGGCTTTCAATAGAAGAAGTAAAGAACTAATAAGCTATTGTGTTTTCTTTGGTTGAAATTTTTATTTGATCTATAGTTGATACTAAATACTCCTCCGATCCTTAATATAAGACATTTATCTAATTTGATTGGATTAAGGAGGTTAGTTGAGTTAGTTAACATGGTATGTATTTTCTAAAACACCCTAGTCATCTTCCTGAATTCTCTCATTCCCTCTTCTCCTTGATTGTTGTTGAAGAGCATCAATTGGGGCAAATTAGGAAAAGAGTAGCGTTCAAGAACCCGGACCGGACCGGTTGGTCCAGCTCGGAAACCGGAGAACTGGCCAGTAGACTGGTCTGGTCCGGGTTCCTATTTTAAATTTTTTTAAAAATTTTCTTTAGAATTTTATATTAATAAGCTTAAAATCTTCAATTTCTCATTGGTTTGGCCCCGGTCTGACCCACTGACCCTTAGCCCAGTACCCTGACCGGTTCAATACCCAGTCCGGGTTCATGAACCTTAGAAAAGAGTGACAAATATGAAAATTATATTTTATATTTAAGACTAAGATTAACTCCCCAAATATATCTTATATTATGACGGGAGGAGTAGTAAGATTAACGAGAATGGCTTAATGGGAGTAAAAGGCTTGATAAGGCTTTACCCTAATAAGGACTAAATTTATGCCCAATATGGCAATGTTGGCAGTGCTTGGGTGGATTTCTGTAGAGTATGTTTGTAACAAAATATATAAATTATTCTGCGGTGCACTTGGGGGGCATTTTTTAGTCAGCTCCTTCCATTGTAAACCATTGTCCCTCCTCCCTCCATCAACATTGTGAATTTGCATCTCTACATTAGGATAGAGAATGAAGAATTAATGGCTGCTAAAGTAGATTGATCTCAGTAGACTGAATGGGACAGAATTCAGAGGACATATTTATTCAATAATAATAATAATAAAAAAATGATGTGCCTTATCTGATCGAAGGAAGAACGATTATAAATGCTCTCTCTCAAAGCCTTTTGGAGTGATAGAAAAGGTCCTCTATTTGTGGTGTTTTGATTCCTTCAGTTTTTGCGTTTTCTGTTCCATTTAAACTAACATATAGAACAGGAAAATATATGTGATGCTATAAAAATAAAAAAAAACACTGTGGCTTATCTGACAAATGACCAAAGTGTACAAGTGCTTTCCTTCCCCCCCCCCCCCCCCTTCTTAAAAAAAAAAATACTTGACCTGTCTACTTTGAAGGGGTTAGAAAAGTTCCTTTGTCTGTGGTGATGCAGTTTTAAGCTTCTGTCTTTTTGGTTCCATTTAACCTAGTATATAATGGTATCAAGAATGTGGCTTATCTGAGAAATGGACAGGAATATAAATGCTCTGCTTTTTTTTTTTTTTTTGAATTAAAATAACCTAACCTGCTTACTTTGAAGGGATGGGAAAGTTATTTCATTTGTGGTATTTTGGTTTTTCCATTTTCTATCTTTTGCCATTGCATTCATAGATTATAGAACTTGAAGACATATATAAATAATATCAACAATCAAGAATGATATGGCTTAACTGACCTTCAACAAGATTGTATAGATGCTTTTGTTTCTTAATTGGCGTTTTGCTCCCTTAATCCCCTGTCATCCTTTCCATTAAAGAATGCATATACAATTTCCTTTTCTCTTTTAGTTTCCTTTATTTCCTTGCAATTGCATTCTAATTTTTATCTTGCTATCATATTGTCAATTTATTGTGTTAAATGCCCCTGATTCTGATAATTTATTGGTTGGGTTACGCAGATCCACTTATAACTGTGAAAGACTAAGTTAGGAAGAGATGAGAGAGATCAGTGCATGGCAGGGCTATTTCCATTATACTGTATTCTGACAAAACATATATAACTAAAACATTACAATAAGTAACAACTAGCGTTTGGAAGTAATTAACTCTACTATAATTAGACTAGCAGGGCGATTAAAGACCACCTACAAATTCGCTACAACAGTCCCAAAATAAAACGTTTAGAACAAAAGAGAAATAAATTGAGGTTAGGAAAGAAACAGAAAAAACAAGATGCTTGAATGAAAACATGACTTTTATATCATCACTTGAAAAAGCTGCCAAAAAATTTGATGATCATAGAGTAGATGTATTCGCAGTATCAGATTCAGGGTTTTTGGTCGAAAATCGAAACAGGTTGATGGAAAACCAAACAAAAAGGATTAAGAGTATATAATTTATTGTCAATTTTACTTTAACGGAGTGTTGGTTTGCTGTTACTTTTAGATAATAAAATTAGTCGATCTACGATTTCGTTCTGTATTGTTAAGATGCTTGGACTGACCACCACCACCACGACACAAATGTGGGCATTATTGTCTTATGAGCTTCTTTGTTTTGTGCAAAATGGGAATGGAGAACACTGTATCATATGTATGTTAGATTAGTTAGGGAACTGATTTAGGAGCATTATAGACTGGACATGGATGTATGTAGTTGAATCTTCTGTTTGTGATTAAATGCTGCCCTGTGTGTCTGATGATAATGAAGGTTACCAATCAGAAGTACCATACACACCTACGTGGTCTAGGTTGATCCTGATTATGATCGATTTGAACTGAGACGTGGTCCAATTTTACTCTATCCACTTGTCATCCACGTGTATGGCCTAATAATTCTGCTCATGATAACAGGGACGTGGTCCCCTCCCTGCTGCTAGCATTGGGGTTGCAACAGCCGCTAGTGGTGCTAGCGCTCCTCCCTATGTGGGAGCTTAGCCTGGCTCCACTGCGCCTGCATGGCCTAGTTATGATCCATCTGTATGGGTCTGCAACACCACCTGCACGTGGGGGAAACCCAGCTAGGAGATGATTTTAAGAGGCCGTTTTTTCTCTTTTGCATCGATGGCGCTCAAAATGCTTGGTATCATTTTACAATGATCAAATCGTATGGATGCTCACGGGTTTAATTGCTGAGTTTTGGGATTTTGGCATAACCTGCTGGCTGAAACTTAAAAGTCCCATCTCTAAGGAACTACTTTTGTCCCTCGCGCTTTTGCAAAGCGCATTAAGATTCCTTCCTGGCAAAATGTATACTTAGTGGTTAGTACTACCTCCAATATATAATATAAGAGTTTGTTAGAGATTTGGATTTGGTCTTAAATATAATACTTCAATTTATTTTATCTCCATATTTATCATTTTATATTTAAACTATCCTTATTAATCACTAGTGTTGTGAGATTTTGTACCAAGAGGTAGTTTCAATACAAATAATGTTATAAGGTATCTTATGAAAAACATCTCACGATTTAAACAAATAACTAATTTAATTAATATTTGTTAAATAGATATTTTATTAAGGATTGGAGGTAATAGTCAAATTCAGTTAGTCATGATGCAAGGTGTTCAATTGCTTTTTTGTCCTGATGACAGAAAGGGGTAAAAGAGCTATGGCAACAAAAAGGAGAAAAAAAAGGGGGGAGAATTACATTCATGTCATGTCTAAAAAAAAATGAAAAAATGGTCACGTTGACAATTTTAGAGGCGCGATTGACAACTCTATGAGACCAATTTTTCTTTTTTTCTTTTGAACGGGGTTAAAAGATCTGCGTTAAAAGAAAAAAAAAAAGGAAATGAACAAACTAGATAGCTACCGCATGAGGGGTTGAGACCTGTTATAGGCCCCAGCACAATACTCCTCGTTTGCTATTATATGATATTTTTATGTAAATGGAATCGAAGAAAGCAAATAAAGGTGATTAAGTCATTAGTTCTGTCTGATAACGAAATAATTTTTTTATTTTACTCATTTAAATGAAAATTTTTCATATTTGCATTACATTTTCTGTGATAGATTATATAGGTAATAACTTTAAATGTGGGTACTATTGGAAAAAACTTATAACAAGAACCACCTATCTCTTTTAAAAAGTTTCTTTTTAATAAAAGTGAGAAAGAATATTTGGAATAAGTAGTTAATGGTTCACAAATTTTTACAAAGTGAGTTAATATATAGGACTTAATTATGGAGTTGATCTTGGTCCTAAGCGTAAGATCTATTTCTTATATGTTAATATTTTTCTAATTTACTCCTATTGATGTTCTCTCAATAATAATCAAGGAAGATAGAAATTGAGGGAATTAAGCAAAATGATTAGGGTGTTTTAAAAATATATTATATTTACTGACTTAACTAATTTTTTTAATCTAATTAAAATAGATAAATATGTCTTAGCTAGAATGGAGGGAGTATATTTAGGACTACAAAATCATTATGAAGGCTGCCTATATGTGTGCATATGTATATAAAAGAGCGGAGGGATTATTTTAAGACTGGAATAGTACAACAAAAGAGAAAGTTTTTGAAAACAAGAAAAGTCCAAGATGAATTCTTTTGAATGTTCCATATTTTAGGCCAATGAAAGTGTTTGCTTGTAAGAATAAATGTAAGAAATGGAGGTGCCAGCTAAGTGATGCCATAAAAGCAGTCCACTTGGAAGAATAAAACACATCAGCCGCGTCATGCCAAAGTTAAATTTTCCAATACCTTATAATCACAACTTGTTATTTATATGACCCAAAAACCCAGAATTAAAGACTTTGAAAATTAATGTTTATCAATAATGTTAATTAATTATATGGATCCTTAAAAACGTTATTATAAACAGCTAATCTTTATTGATTAAAAGACCAAACAGGCGTCTTTTAAGAAAAAGAAGAGAAAATTCCACAAACGCAAACTGATTCACTTTAAACGAACAGGCAAGTGTACTCATCACTCAAATTGAGAATTAGTAGTGAACGTACACTAATGATCAAGTTGGCAGGAGGAGGCGTGCTGATATGATATGTTCAAAAGGAGACAGCTTCAACCTATTCGGCTTTATATTTTATTAATTAATTCATGCATTGATGAGCTTAATTACAGCCACGCGGTTTGCTTACCAAGTAAAACCTACCCTCATCTTCTCCATCACTCCTTCATATATAAATACCTTTCGTTCTAAGCTTAAGCCTTCATTCACAACTCATCTGCAATATCATTCTCCGTCATAACTCTCAATCTCACTCCCCCATTCTTGCAGTTTCCTTCTTAATTACCATCCTAAAAATCCAGTTTTAACTTCAACACCTTCAATATCCACTACTCTCACCAACAACATGGATCACATTAAAGTATTGCTCTCCAGCTTCGTTTTGATACTCTCATTTTCATCAGCATCAGCATCAGCATCACTGAAAGTGGGTTTCTACAAGTCAACATGTCCATTAGCTGAAGCAATCGTGAAGAGAGCTGTCAACAAAGCTGTTTCTGCCAACCCTGGAATCGCTGCTGGTCTCATCAGAATGCATTTCCATGACTGCTTCGTCAGGGTCAGTTCACTCCCATTTCCTTCTATATGTTTATCATATATATATATATAATTCTCATATCATGGATTCATATATATAATCAGGGTTGTGATGGTTCTGTGTTGCTCAAATCCACACCTGGCAATCCAGCTGAGAGAGACCACCCAGCAAACAACCCCAGCTTACGTGGCTTCGAGGTCATTGATGAAGCTAAGGCTCAAATTGAGGCAGTGTGCCCTCAAACTGTTTCTTGTGCTGACATCATCGCTTTCGCCGCTCGAGACAGTGCTCAGAAAGTTGGACACATAAACTACAATGTGCCGGCTGGACGAAGAGACGGTCGTGTCTCTCTTAGAGACGATATCCCAAATAATATTCCACCACCTTCCTTCAACTCACAGCAACTCATTGAGCGTTTTGCACGAAAGGGATTATCAGTTGACGAAATGGTCACTCTCTCTGGAGCCCATTCCATTGGAGTCTCTCATTGTTCTTCCTTCTCCAATGGTCGTCTTTACTCCTTCAATGCCACTCATGCCCAAGACCCTTCCATGGATCCTTCATTTGCTCAACTCTTGAAGACTAAGTGTCCTCCTTCAACCAATAATGTCGGTGATGAAGATCCAACGGTTGTGCTTGATGCTGCTACGCCTAACCGTTTGGACAACAAGTACTATGTGGCACTTAAGAATCATCGTGGTGTCTTGACTTCTGATCAGACATTGTTTGAAAGTGAGTCCACAAGGAAAATGGTGATGAGGAATGTGAAAAATGGTGGGAGTTGGGCTTACAAGTTTGCCAAAGCAATGGTTCGTATGGGTTCAATTGAAGTTCTCACCGGTTCAGAGGGAGAGATCAGAAAGATATGCAGCGTCGTCAATTAATTAACAAACCTAATTAACTCGCTATGCTTTCTTGTTCACGTTAAAAATTTGTTTATACCTCACGTTGTTTATCAATTTTTTATTCAATTATTATTCTTTTGCAAGTGTATTTAAGGAGTTAATGTTTCTACAGATTAATTTAATTACTCTGCTGTTCCTTCTACATGTCATTTTTAAAATTTGATCTTCCGATTATCATTACGGGTTGCAATCCCGGTAGACCGTGATAAGTGATTTCAACCCTCCCATCGCAATCTGAGCTAGGGATAGAAATAGGCTAAGCCTGATACGACCTAGTCTAGCCTATTTAATAAATAGGTCAGGCTTAGACTCACGCTTAGGCCTATTTAGATAAATAGGGCAATGTAATATTTTCCTAAGACCTAGCCTACAACCTACAGCCTATAGATCTGACCTATTTAACTGTTTTTAATTTATATTTTTATATAAGTATATATAATATCATCTAAATAATTTTAGAAATTATTTTTAAATTTACCAACTTAACATTAATCTTAAGTTTCATATCTCATCATCATTAATTACACTCAACCTTTACTTTCACATCAATTATTCACCCCTATCTCTCTTCTCTTTGATCACTTGAGATGACAATGTTAACTTACTCCCTCTTCCTTAACTTGCGCCGTCCACTAAAGTATAATAATTGTTGAGTTTATTTAAGCGCCAAATGAAATATTATAATCTTAATATGTGGAGTTTGTCCTAATTTATGTTGGAATAGTAAAAGAGGTAAAATCTAGTTTTATATGTTGCTTATTATGTTTGATTGCTTTTAGAAAATATATCCCATTAGTCAATAGAGATTAGTTTTTCTTATTTCTATATACTCAGACATTTATTGTCACTAGACATAATTTTTTTTCCTTACTAAACCCTTATAGAATGACGAGAATTGATGTTAGACTTTTAAAATATAATGTAGGATTGTAAATAAGCATGAAGGGTTATATATAAATTTAGATATATATGTTTTAAAGGCTATTTAAATGCTTATATTTTAAGTAAGCCTTTAAACCGGCTTTAGGCCTTGTCTAACTTTTTGAAAACCTAAGCTTAGGCCTGAGCTTAAGCTTTAAATATTTGTCGCAGGCTCAGGCCTATTTAGATAAAGTTTAGCCTAGCCTAACCTATTTTTACCCCCTACTTTAAGCATAAGTGGCGGGGTTGCTTTTGTGATTGAAAAATCCTATAGAAAATTCTCTTTCCAAATGCTCCCTCCACATATTTTGCCTATTACTTTTCAACCAAAGGAATTCAAATAATATTATTTCAAATATTATTTTTCCCATTATTTAACATGAGTTTTTAAATTTTTTATAATAATAATTATAAAATAAAAATAATATTTAAATATTCATGTCATTTATTAAATAATATGTAATAATAATATTTCAATATTATTAGATGTATTAGAGATGGAAGGGAGGGATGTTTTAGATGCTTTGAAGTTCTGAAAAATTTATAAAGCTAGTATGAATAGTACTGGATAAGTATGCTCTGTGGTCGCAACCTTGGTTGATCTTCTACATCAGAAACATGTTAATATAAAGCTAAGTGTCTTCATAATATTATTATTATCTGATAGCACGCAGGTTAGTTGATCTTATAATAGCATATGAACTTCATCCGTCTTTTCTAAGGTGATGGCAAGTCCCGACGGATAGGGTAGATAAGTCCAGAAGCTGCTTGTTCGAATGTTCATGTGTTATTAAAGATCAATGTTTAAGGCGTTGGCTAAGTGGTAATAATATTTGTAGATCTTTATCTTTATAAGAACATACAAGGTAATATTTATAATAGCTCCATAAATAACCCAAAAACTTCATCTTATCTAGCACAATTCTATGAAACCTAATGGTGATGATATCGGTGTAAGGGAGTAAGTTTTAATTATGTTTAGATCTTTCTCTCTCCGCTTCAACCCCTCTCTTTCTTCTTCTACTCCTTCATCATCTTCAAATTCGGGTGTTTTGCCAAACAAAATTCAAGGAAAATCTTCCTTACAAAATAAAATTTTCAACAATGAAATTCATTTTGAAGATATTGATCAAAATTTTATTGATTGGACTATTCCAATCATTAACCAAAATGATTTATACAAACCTGAGGATAAAAAATTCTTTAAGTCTTTTGATTATATAATTAGAATAGTTGAAGAAACTATTCCTCTAAAATCAGGACCAACTGACATGTGTCTTTTGTCAGAAAAGTCAATTTTAAAACACCAAAAGAAATGCAAATTTATACACATTGGATGTGTCATATTGCAATTAGACCCTTAGTCAAAGTAGGTTTAGATGTCTTCATTTTGGTCTGTGTCATAGATGGAAGACATGCAATCTTATTTGAATCAATTTACGGAATGGTTGAAGCAGGTCTCCATGATGGATCAATCTACTTCACTTGTTTCCCAAATATTACGGCTTCTCTTCATGATGATTCTATCATCGATGTTTTGAAACTAAGCCTCAAATTACATCGGTTTAATATGAAACCTAGAGTTTCACCAATTGCCTTAATTTATAGAATCCAATATAAAGTCATGAATTCTTCTACCTCAAACATTTAAATGTTTAACCAAGGTAAAGAAACATGCTTGTTCCTAACAGATGCTACTAGAGCAAATGTTATGGTGCCAAAAACTATAAAATGGGAAGAAGTTACTCTTCCTGATGATTGGGATTTGGTTAAAATTGGCCGAATCATCCCAAAACCTGCACTTGATTCTTACAGAATTAGGAAACATGAAAATGGAGATGTTAGAATTACTTTTGATCGAAGAAGATCATTTAGTGTTTCTAAAATACCTTCCATTTAGGAAAGCTATAAGACTGCTCTACAGCAACCTTTTAGGCATTCTTGTAGTTCTTCTGTCAATGAACCAATAATTTCACCTTTGGTTATGCAAGGTCTAAATGAGTCAACCAATGTTGTAAGACCTGTCTACCAAAATCCTAAAGATGAGCAAGTTGAAACCCAAACTTGCCAATCTCCAACATATTCAGATATGAATGTCATAGAGGAACAATTTGAATTAGATAAGAAAGGTTTTATAAAATGCTTAGAAAGTATAAACTTCATATTCCGTTCTTTTTATGGTTTGATGCCTATGTAGAAGAACAGGGTATAAAGGATTATCCTTTTTAAGCCATTCGAAGGGGTTAACGCCTCTTCGATTTTAAAAAATGAAGATAGAGTTGAATATGATCTTCCACCAAAACAATCTTACCAAATTCCTGGAATTAAAATTGGTGAAGCCATTGTTATAGCTTCTCCTTTCAAAAATAAAGATCCTAAAACGGATACAAATTCAAAAGATATTCAAAATATCATTAAACAAAATAATTATACAAATTCTTATCTTCAAACTTTAAGAGAACAGATCCTAAAAAAGAAGACAACTGTTGCTAAAACTAGTGAAATTCCTTCTTCTAGTTCCATTAGCAAACAACCAATTTTCAAACCATATACTATTCCTGCAAATATTGCAAGTAGTATTAAAAAAGAAAGTTTTCAAAAAAGAATTGAAGAAGAATTAAAGAAGATATCAATTCCTGAAACTCCTCAGACCAAAACTGCTTCTTTAAATTCAAAATTAACAATAAATGTTTTGAAAGATAATCAAACTAGTTCTAGTGAAGATTGTCTTAAAATTAACAAAATTAAAAATTCAAATTGGAAAAATCCAACAATATTATATTACCCTAGAGCCACACCTCCGGATATAGGCCTAGAAGAAAAGGATATTGTTACAAAACAATTCAATGCAAATAACATTTATGTTTGGATTATAGATGGACAAACTGAAACAAATATTTTAGAAATTTGCCAACAAATAACAATGGTTAGTAACGCCTATGCTATATATAACAACTACCAAGAGGAGGAAGTTATTCATATATTGATCTCTGGCTTTACTAGGCAACTCAGAGGTTGGTGGGATTACCATCTCACTCAAAATCAAAAAATGAAAATCTTGCAAGCAGTAAAAACCACTTCAGACTGAATAACTATCATTAATGAAGGGGTACCAATATTAGATTCTATTAATTGTCTTATAGTTAACATAATCGAACACTTCATTGGGATCCTTCTCTCTAGAAAGATAAATTGACATATCTTTTGTCCAATTTAAGGTGTAAAACCATGTCAAATTTTCAATGGTATAGGGATAATTTCCTTATGAGAGTCTATACTAGTGAAGATGGAAATCATCCAATCTAGAAAGAAAAATTCTTAGTTGGCCTTCCTAGTTCATTAGGAGAAATGGTCAGGGAAAGAATTAGAAATTAATCTGGTATTGGTCAAATCCATTACGAAAATTTAACATATGGACAACTCATCGCAATTGTCCATAAAATTGCTTTAAAAATTTGTCAAGAAGATAAGATTAAACATCAACTTGCCAAAGAAAAAGCTTCAAATTGGAAGGATTTGGGATCTTTCTATGAACAATTTGGTTTTCTTGCCTATAAAAAGTCTAAAAACCTCAAACACAGATGAAGACAAAGATTACACGGTTAAAAAATATCATAAGAAACCTTGGAAAAAGCTTAGGACTAATCAACCTAGAAAATTAAAAAATGAATTCAAATCAAGAACTCCTATGGATCTCCCCAAAGGAAAAATTGTTTGTTTTAGATGTGGTAAAGAAGGCCACATGTCAAAATGTTGTAGGCTTAATAAAAGAATTAATGCCTTACAACTTGAAGAATCAACTCTTTAACAATTAAATGATATTTTGATTGAAGAAACCTCTTCTGAAGAAGAATATGAAGTATCCTCTTCTGAAGATGTTAATAACTACAACAAGATGATATTTCATCTTCATCTAATGAAGATGATTTTCAAATAAACTATCTTGATAAGTTTGCTGAGAGTATAGGAAGCCCTATGCTTAATGACCCAATCAAGGAATCGGTTTTAACTGGTTCCAAGCAAGACATTTTTCAAATAAATGTTATTGAATAAGACTTGGTTTTTGAAATCATTGACTCTCTTCCAAGCAATGAAGAAAAGGTTAAGTTTTTTAATAAACTAAGAGAAAGTTCAACCTCTTCTTCAAATTCAAAGCCAGTCCAAAAGGCTTAGCAAAATTCTTCACAAATAAAATATGATTTTTCCTAAATAATAAAAAGATTTCAGAAGAATCCAAAACCTGTTTCAATTTCCGACCTTCAGAATGAGATAAATAATTTAAAAGAAGAGATAAGGAATCTGAAAAATACTCAGGAATTCCATTCTCTTATTTTAAATCAAATTCAGGAAGAAAGTCTTGATAAAGAAAAGATAGAAATTGAGGAAACCAGTGATCCAGGTGAAAAGGATCCAGAAGCTTCTGAATTCTTAAATCTTATATCAAGAATTTCAATCCAAAAATGGCACATTCTAGTCAAAATTGTTGTTGCTAATACTTTTGTATTAGAAACAATAGCTTTATTTGATACTGAAGCAGCATTAAGTTGCATCAAAGAAGGTTTGATTCCAACTAAATTTTATGAAAAAACCACTAAAAATCTTTGTGGACCAAATAGATCACCATTAGACATTATCTACAAGCTTCCAAATGCAGTAATTGAAAATAATGGTGTTGAAATGAAAAATCTTTTCATTTTAGCAAAAATTTTGTCACAAGATGTTATTCTTGGTACACCTTTTATCTAAAGACTAATACCACATCTTACAATAGATGAAAGTATAGAATCTCAGATAATGGGCAAAAAGGTTTTCTTCAAATTTTTTTATCCTCCTTATACAAAATTTGTTAACTCAGTTGAGTATAAGGAAAATCAAATGAATTTTCTAAAAGAAGAAGTTTCTTATAAAACAAGTGAAAATCAATTAGAGAAACCTTTTCTTAAACAGAAAATCCAAAATGTTTTGACAAACATTCAAGAGACAATTTGTTTTGATTTTCCTAATGCTTTTTGGGAAAGAAAAAGACATATAATTGATCTTTCTTATGAAAAGTATTTCAATGAAAGAGCTATCTCAACAAAAGCTCGACCAATTCAAATGAACCAGGAACTCCTAGAACATTGTCAAAAAGAAATAACGGATTTACTTTCAAAAGGGTTAATCCATAAGAGCCAAAGTCCTTGGCCTTGTGCAGCTTTCTGTGTCAATAAGAATGCTGAACTTGAACGAGGATCTCCGAGACTTGTGATTAATTACAAGCCTCTTAATCAAGCTCTTCAATGAATTAGGTATCCAATACCTAATAAAAAAGATCTTTTAAATTGCCTTCATCAGGCCCAAATATTTTCAAAATTTGATATGAAATCTGGTTTTTGGCAAGTCAAAATTTTTGAAAAGGATAGGTATAAGACTGCATTTACTGTCTCATTTGGACAATATGAATGGAATGTTATGCCTTTCGGTTAAAAAAATACACCTTCTGAATTTCAAAAGGTCATGAATGAAATTTTCAATCCATACACTAAATTTATCATTGTTTATATTGATGATGTTTTAGTGTTTTCTAAAACAATTGGCCAACATTTCAAAATGGTAAGGTCTTCACAGATGTTGCTAGGTATAATGGTCTAGCAATTTCTAAAAGCAAAATTAGTCTCTTTCAGACAAAACTTCGGTTTCTTGGTCATCATATATACCAAGGAACTATTGTTCCAATTGATCGTGCAATCTAGTTTGACAATAAATTTCCAGATCAAATCCTGGACAAAAATCAACTTTAAAGGTTCTTAGGTTGTTTGAATTAAGTAGGAGATTTCATTATAAACCTAAACAATATCATTAAGCTTCTTTATGAGCATCTTAAGAAAAGTCCTCCTTCGTGGACAGATGATCACATCAATATGGTGATCAAAATTAAATCTCTTGTCAAAAATCTTCCATACTTGTATCTTCCAAATCCACAAGCATTCAAAATTGTTGAAACTGATGCCTCTAACATAGGTTACGGTGGCATTCTTAAACAAAAAATTGATAGTAAAAAGCATTGCATTGCATTTACTTCAAAACATTGGAATAGAGCTCAACAAAACTATTCCACAATTAAAAAAGAAATTTTAGCAATCATTTTGTGTATAAACAAATTTCAAAGTGATTTGTCAAACCAAAAATTTTTAATCAGAGTTGATTGTAAAGCTGCAAAAGATGTTTTGCAAAAAGATGTTAAGAATTTAGCATCAAAACAGATTTTTGCTCGTTGACAAGCAATTTTAAGTGTCTTTGATTTTGAAATTAAATTTATTAAAGGTACTTCAAATTCTCTCTCAGATTTTCTAAATAGAGAATTCTTGTAGGGGAAATAAGGTGACCAAATGAGTGATAAAGAGAAGAAAAAGAAAGGAAAGGGCAAAGCCCCACAAAAGGATGATCCAGAAAGGATCACAAAAGAACAAGTGAAGCAGCTCAAAGCTACAATTGAATTATCAAAAGAGTCATTGACCCAAGGATCATCGATCCACCAAAAAGGATCTTCTTCAAGGTCTACAATTTCTGAACAGCTTGTTCAAAAAACTTCTGGAATCATATATAATGGATCCTTCCCATTATGAATTCCCAATTGAAACACTTTTAGCCTTACAAGCTAATCAAAAATTGGCTAAATTGCCATCCAAAAGATGGGCCGATCTTGCCCCATTCACTTTAAATCCTAAGGCTCTTGCCCCATTCACTTTAAATCCTAAGGCTCTTGACTTAGCAATCATAGCCAAATCAAAAGAAGTCACTAAGGCTGGTTCATCGTCAAAAGAATTAGCCTTATACTCTCAACCAACACAAACCACATTTGTGTTAAAATCAGAAAAGGTCTTAAACCTTTTCCACACAAAACCAGATTTCTGTGACAAAAATCCAGTTGCTTTGGCAACCAAAATATTTCTAAAAGGGTTCTTTTTTGCCCCAAAATCTTTAGAAAAAACTCAAAAATTTTATGAGCTTATTCTTGTAGATACAAAGTCTACAGAAATAAGACATTTTCTAGACCTTGATCATCCAAATGATAAAAGTATCCATGGCTATTCAACATTTTGAATATGGAAATTTTTATCTCCTTAAGATTGCGGATAAGATTTAAATAAAAGGAAACAATTTTCCATAAAAAACGTGGATCCAGTTGGTTTTAATTATTGGAACTATCTAAATTCATGGTATTGTACCTTTTGGTACCAAAATCCAAAATTTAGCCATACTTGGCTATTCATGTTTACATATGACACCAAATACCAATTTCCATTGTGGTTCAATCAATGGTGGGATTATTTTGGTCCTATCCAGGAAATTCTTCCTGCCACAACGAAAATTGGATTCAGCTATTTCAAAAGTTGTGTCAATCTTAGTGAAGATCCCTTCCCATTAGATCTTCATTATTTTTCAAAATTCGGTGTAGCCTGGGTATTGAAATGGAGCTTCAAATATGGAGTTTCCAAGTATAAAAAATGTTCCCCATGTTGCAGAGAACTTCCTCAGTCAAATGGTGGGCAAAGTTTCCGAACATCAAAAATGTGTCTGAAACGAATCTCAAGAAATGGTTCAGGCAAAATCCCAAATTCCTTATAGCAGAAGATCATGAATCTAGTGTTTTTCTGAACCAGAAGGCAAAAATTTAAGCTTATTTGGCCCCGGCAACTGATAAAGAAGTTTTGACCAGACAACTTTATGAAATTCTTGGGCTTCTCCAAACCCAATTGGATGAGCCTCAAGGTAGATGGATCAGAAGCTGAAGATCTGGCCCAATATTCCGGCCATGATTCGGATGACGAAATCATTAGCCTCGGCGAAGATTGATTCCGAAGAAAATTAGTCGGCGCAAGAGTCCAAGACTTGCTGACACAAATTTTCTGCTTTTAGTAGAGATTAGACGTAAAGTTTAGGAATTTTTACTTTCTACAGACAAGATGATGTAATTTCTATTATTTTATGTAAAAGCAAAAGTAAAAGCACTTTTACCTGAGTAAAATGTTTCTTACTCTGAGTTAAAGTGATTTTACCTAAAGAGAGAAAATAAATTACCGTCAATAGAAACTGATCCAAACACCTATAAAATGGCAATTCATTTCAGTTGTTACTCACTGGATCCTTAGAGCTTTCAAGATCAATTCTCTCTCCCCTCCTCCTCTATGCTGATAAGCCTTGTATGTTTTCTTGCTTTCCTTGTAATTTCTTTATGTTTGTATCATTTTAAATTTCAATAATATATCAGTCTAATAAATCTTCTTCTTCTCTTTTCTTTAAAATTTTCTTGCATATTTCTGCATTTAATGAATTAATGACTCCGTATCCGTCCTTACTTCTCATGCTCTCTTTCTTTTCCCTTTCTCTTAGATCCTTTCGGGGTCACTCCCCCAAGTTAATAATTATTATTAAATAATTAATGATCATCATTATTAAATATAACCATAAAAATGCAAATAGATTTATTAAATATAATTATACATGAATAAGTGATTTTAATAAATGAAATCCAAACATAATCAAGATTGTTAAAATCACTTATTAAAAAAATATCCAAATAGAAATCAAAATTAATCAATGTCACTTCTCATGAGCGTCACTTGTAACAATCACGATCATCTAAAGTCAAAGTTGTTCACCCCTAATACAAACGGGCACTGATAAGGATAACTAATGGAGGATTGCATTCAGATCCCACATAAAAAAATTAATTATTCAGAATTTCCAACCACTTGTGAATATTTAAGGCTGACATGTAAATAAGGTTAAATAAATAATTAATTTCTTTATTTGGAACGTAATTTTGCAATTCTCCCAAGTTATAGTTATATATATATAATGTTTGAGGTGGTCAAATGGATATTATCGTCATATTTATTATTCATTTTTTATGTGAATTGACAATATACCTGGCCAACCGCAAGGCATAATTCAAACGAAGAAACAAATAGATAGGTTATGAGCTTTAAATATCGTATGAAAGTCAAGCTCACACTTATAGAGTATACTTGTATTCCCATTACCTCATTACTTTATTAATTCTTACCATTCGCCTAAGCAAAAATCCATTGGCGCTAAATATAATCACCCACACACACAAAGAAGTATCAATGCAAAAATGTGAAAGCAAAAATAAAAATAAAATAGCATCACCTCACTGTTCTGAAAATTTTTATTGTTACATTTTGCACGATACCCATTAACGTACCGTGTTGGTAATAAAGCTCCTATTCAAAACATATACACAATTGGTCAAACTCGAAGGGCAAAAGGGCCCTTTTTTTTTCAAAAGCAATCAAGCAAGCAAACAAAAGGAGCTATATATGAACATTTCCATTTTTATATATAAACCGTCCGGATTTAATTTTTTTATCTTTATTTTTCTAAAAAAATAATTTTGATAGGTATAAAATTTAAAATAAAGCAATTAATCTCTTGACCACCATTTTTACAAAAAAAAAAAAACATGAAATTTTTATTTAAAACTGACACTTAAAAAATATTAAATCTCAGCCGTTAATATATGATAGGTTGGGGATGAGTACTTAAATCAGACCCAAGAAGAGGGGCTATTGTTAGTTAATAGACACCACATTGCTTCTTGATGTGGCCCTATGAACCAATGAGCCCTTGTATTATTCATGCAAGGTTACAGTCTAGTGATATAGTATAGTTCCTCTGTAAGTGAGAGATCATATGTTTGATCCCTCTTGTTTGTAATATCTCATACCCATAGCGCCCACCCCTTTAATCATGTTTTTTGTAAAGGAAAAAAAAAATAAAGTCATAGGCAGACCAGCCATATATATATATATATCAATACGTACTTACACAAACTCAATTAATCTCAGCCTCGAGATCAGCAATGGATTGTTCTGGCCAGTCTTAAGTATCAAAGTGTGAACAAGGAATTTTGAGGTGGAGAGAGCACTTTGTTTTGTGTGAAATTGCTGTTTTTTTTTTTTTTTTTTTTTGACTTGGGTGAAATTGCTGATTGAGCAATTCAGCGAAGAGGGCCGGGCAAATGGTGTCATGATGTATTAAGTTGACTTTGATGAAGTCGTGCGTGGTAGTTATATAATAATGTAAACGACTAAAACTTGGTCCCATGCATATCAAGCCTCAAGATTGCTTGTTTCAATTGTCATATAACTTCTATGCTCAACTATTTACAAGTAGGACTAATTAAGCAGCCAACTATTTTAAAGCTCTAAATGACATAAAACTGTTAGCAAAAGAAAAATGACATAAAACTTTCTTGAGGTTAGAATTATATATAAATAACCTCCTTAAATTTTAAAATTTAATAATAAACCTACACTTTCAAATCTATGGAGATAACGCTTAATTATATCAATTTTATCCTCCTTAAACCTTACATTTGTATACATATATTTGTATGCATATACCCTTTCAAACTACAAAAAATAGCGCATTAATTAGTGACAAACAGCGCATTAATTATAAAAGAGACCGTCATTAATTGATTAATGACGGAATTCTGTCTTTAAATTTTGTAGCTAAATTGATGTTTTTAATAGTTAAATTATTAGTTATATGCGTATAAATTTCTTAAACGTTAAGTCATTTGCAAATAAATTTCTTAATGTACTATAATTTTTGCCAATTAATGTACTTTAAGTAAATAAATACACGTGGGCAAAAAAAATTAAATAAATACACAATGCATACTTTAGCACCTAATTTTTTCCCCTCCATTTGTAGAACGAAAGTTCACATTTCAAGGAATGTATTACTAAAATAGGTTGGGAATTAACGGTTAATTAGGGCTTTAGAATTAGAAGGAAGATATAACAATTCAGGGCGCCAAGATGTCATATTGTAGTTGGAAATTGAGGAATATCAATTCAAAAACTTTGATATCATAGTTGAAAACATGGCCTTTTCTAAACCTTCCAGTAGAGGCATTTTGATTCATAATATTTTTTAATCATCAACCATAGTCCTTAATTGTCATTTTCCAATCTTAGAGTTCTTAATTGTTATTATCAGGTATCTAACTGTCCTTCTCTGAAACTTGCTGGCAATGACCCCACATGGTCAAAAAGTTTTGCTCGACCAAAATCAACTATAGGAGGGATTCGATAAGTAAAAATTATAATTTTTACTGCATATTTAAATTTTAAATAGTTATAAAAATTGACATAAAAGCAAACACATCAACATCACTTCACTATTTCGAAACGATTTATTACATTTTCAGGACACTGGACGTACAATCATTTGAGTTGGTAAAGCTAAACATATACACAATTGGACGAAGTCTCAGCCAAAAGGAAACCTTATTACAACAGAAAAAATCACAGAATGAATCGATCTTCTGTACCAAAAAAAATAAAGAGGGGATATGTATGAACATTTTCATTTTCTTTCTGATATATATGTAAAACAGGAAGAGCTATTATTAATTAATAGCACCACATCGCTTTCTGATCTCGCCCTGTGAGCCACTGAGAACTTCTATGGAACCCATACGAACCATTGCTTTGGCAAACTTATAAGACCAGGAGGAGCCATCTTTAGCATTATTGGCCACCATTTGCCTCGTTAACGTACTTTCATACAACGTTTGATCTGACGTTAACACCCCTCGATGATTCTTCAGTCCTAAGTAATACTTATTGTCCAAATAATTCGGTGTCGAAGCATCAAGTACAACAGTTGGATCATTATTTGAACCACCATTATTGTTTGTCGAAGGAGGACACTTATTTTTCAGCAACTCAACAAACATAGGATCCATCGAAGGATCTTGGGAATGTGTGGCATTGAAAGAGTATAAGCGATTGGAGAAGGAAGAACAATGTGATACACCAATGGAATGAGCTCCTGAAAGAGTCACCATTTCGTCCACCGATAATCCCTTCCGCGTGAAAAGCTCGATGATTTGGTCGGCATTGAAGGAAGGTGGTGGAATATTATTTGGGATATCGTTTTTGAGAGAGACACGACCGTCTCTTCGTCCTGCCGGAACATTGTAGTTGATTCCTCCAAGATTATAGGCACTGTCTCGAGCAGCAAAAGCAACAATGTCTGCACATGAAACTGTCTGAGGACACACAGCTTCGAGTTCAGTCTTGGCTTCCTCGATTACCTCGAAGCCTCGTAAGCTAGGGTTGTTGGCAGGATGGTCTCTCTCTGCTATATTTCCAGGTGTAGATTCTATTAACACTGAGCCATCACAACCCTGTATTTATACACACACACACACATATGTCATGAGAATTTAACAGATAGAAATGCATACATAATATTCCCACCAACCCTTAATATAGAAGCTACCTAGGATAATAAGAAAATTAGTTAAGTTAGTTATTTGTAATAAATGTGTGTTGGTTTTTCTAAGATACGTTTTTTTAATCATGGGCATTGAAACTATATATCTATCATTAATGGAAACCTCCTTAATATGTGCTATCAATTGGGATAATTATAAATTTAAAAGAAAAAATAGATTGAGATATTATATTTAAGACCAAAGTAAATATTTTGTATAGCTCTTATATTTTGGATAGAAGGGAGTGATAATAGAATAAAATTTTGGGGAAATATTGTTGTATGTGAACTCACCCTCACAAAGCAGTCGTGGAAATGCATTCTGATCAATCCAGCAGCGATGCCTGGGTTGGCATAAGCAGCTTTGTGCACAGCTTTTCTAACTATTGCTTCAGCTGATGGACATGATGGTTTATAGAAGTCAACCTTCAGAGAAGCTGAAGAGACAATCAGTGATGAAGATGAGAGAAGTAAGACCATCACAAAGACCAATAGCCTCGTTTGTAGATTAGCCATTAAAAGAATAAGTGGATTTTTCTAGTGTGTGTTTATATGGATGAAAGTGCGAAGCGCCAAAGGAACTTGGAGGAGAAAGAGATATATATATATAGAGAGAGGGGGGTTTTGAGTAGGCTTGAGGGATGATTTTGAGGTGGAGAGGAGCAGTGTAGGAGGGTTTGTATTTATAGGTGGAGAATTGGGAAGGAATTAGCTTTTATTGACGCAGCCAAAACGTGTAGTAATAGTGTAGTTGAAGGCGTCAGCCTTTGAGAACTTAATTAAAAACATGGTCGGTAGGTATTTATTATAAATATATTAAGTTGGTATAGGAAATTAGTGACTGAGTAAATCAAAAGGAAAGATTTTCTTATCCCTGTTCTTTGATGAGGACAGGGTAAAATATGGTATTTAATTGACTTTGATCAAGTCTATTTTGGATTTATGAATGGAGGAGTATGGTCCACAAGCCTCTGCGTTACTTGTTACTCAACTTATTAGAACTATAACTTGAATGCTCAAGAAATTAAGACATAGAGAAAAGTAAAACAAATAAATAGCAAACTGTTCGTTAAACTCAAATGTATTCAATTCTGGTTTTTTTATTAATCTATTGGTACCCGTGCAATAGCTAACAGAAACCAACTAGTTCAGTTTGTGGAAATGTATGCCAACAATGGGGGAAAGTTCGCTACCTATAAGTAATAATTATCGCATTTTCATACCAAGGGCTCAATTCCAATTAACCCAAGTAGTTATTTTATTTATATATTGCACCACAAATTAATGCATGTATTATATATATATGTATGCATGTATAATAATAAACCTTTTCGTACCATTAAATGAAAAAAGTCATAGTGTAATATTCCTAGTTTCTTTTGCGGGGAAGAAAAATAAAAATTATAATTAGGGCATATTGATGAGGTCGCATCTTGGAAATCTTCGGAAACTGTAACCGAATTGAACAAGGTTTTTGATCAGGGAAAATGATACTACGTACTTATACAGGCTGTAACATCAAGATAGATAGAATTAATTTAATTGATTAATGGAGTGATGTTGTATCTGTCCACCGTTTGTATTGTTCATTTTAGTTTGAACACTTCACTATATATGGCTCTATTTAATTAGTACAACGACCCTGAGAGGCTAAGACGTCTTCCTTAGTCAACGTTATTAATAGGTAGTATACATGCTATGCATCCATATGTATTATATATGTACCCATATAAACGTTCCAAAGAACTCTGTTGTATTCCTTCCATCCCTATTAATAGGGTCCTATTTTTTGAATTGACCAGACCTCTTTTATAATGTTCTCTTTGGAATTGTCTGATAGCATTAAATATATTTTTACCAATATTACCCCTAATTAATTTTCCCATACGATTTCTTTTATCATTTTTTCACTATTACTCCATGCCATTTACTCACTTATAAATAAGGGTATATATGGAATAACAATTATATTTTCTATATATTTATTACTTTAAACTAATTTTAACTGTTTTATTAATAGTATAATTCGGTTAATAAAACCTTATATATATAGACACGGAATAGTGGAAGTATCCTCCGAGAATGATAGTAAAACTAATAACACAATATATGTAAGGTAAGGGGAGAGGGGCCTCTCCACTTCCCTTACCATCTACTTTCCTCCACTTCTTTATTCTCACCATTAGATTAACTTTAAACGGTTGAGATTCGATATCCTATACAAATTAAAAATTATACATAAAACACGTTAACAAAAGTATAAAGATATGAACAGTTATATCAAATTTTAATGATTTAAATTTATTTATATATATTTTTGTTATTTAATATTATAATAATATTTTTATATAATATTAAATCTCAACCATTCAGAATTAATCTGACGGTGAGAATAAATAAGTGGATGGAAATGGAGAGCCCCCTCTCCCGTAAGGTAAAGTCCTTGAAACAAAAAACTCTCCTAATGTCGTTAGTATGACATATTTATCTAATTTTAAAAAATTAAAAAAATTATTTAATTATAACATATGTGACATAATCTCTTTAAAATGCTTCTGTTTAATATTAAATTATATACTAGTTTATAATAATAAAGTCAAAAAAATTAATTTAGACAAAAATGATAAATATAAGAGATAAAATGAAAAAAAAAGGTCTTATATTTAGGTATAAAATCTACCCCTCAAACTTGATGCCACGTTTAGGAAGGAGTATATAATAACTTCCCTAAAATTCATAGTAACATTTTAAATTTAATTTTACCATGAGTTGTAGAAACGTTAATATGAGTACTTTCATCATTGTAGGTAATTGATATAGTAGTTAGATATGTTTGTAGGAACTATTATTAATTGGGAATATTGGACTCAAATATTATTTTGATAATTTTCTTCAGACTTAATGAATTTTAATCCCAATACTTGATAGCCACTTTCTTCATTATTAAGAGCATTCATCATATAACCCCATTTTAATCCAAAATATTTCTTCATTATTTTAAAAAAAATCCAAAAAATTGGAAATAACTTTGTTTTAGCATTTAGTCTAACCTAGAGAATTCAAAATAAAAAAACTCCTTGATAAGAAAACGAACATAAATTGTTTGTATTATATTGTATTTTAATTCATGATAAATTTTATGATTTGACCTCCTATGTTTAAAGTTGTGTCAAATCAGACTTCGAAAATTTTCTTTTGTTTTGAACTTTGATGAAGTCTTGCTATTCGTGGAGCTCCAAAGTCTATGACCAATAAAAAAGCAAGAAACGTGATGTGAACTTATAAGGGAAGATCCCACGAACCCACAACCGATTCTGAAATATACACATCCCAAGAAAGCTAAACACAGATGGACGATCCACTTGAACCCTTGAACACAAAAGAATAAGGACCCGAAGTGTTGGAAAACGCCAGAAGGTCAAATCTGCCAACTACTTGTTGATTTTCGCACACCTAACTTCAAGAAAATGTAGTCAGCAAATTAAGGCTCAAAATGTGCTTATTTATGCCCAAATGAGTCCTCCCATGTGTAGTACTAGGTCCAAGCTCTTTAGTTTCAAGTTTGCAAGCCCAAAACTTGATCAATATCTCCATTTTTAGCACAAATAAACTTAGTGACGTTTTCAGCATCTTTGTTTTGTAAATTAGATTTATTGATCCAATTGTCATTTGATTTACAACAACTTCTTCAATCAGCCCAATCAATGCTTCCTTGAATATTTTAGCTTGTGCTCTCATAATTTGTCCAGTTGGAATTTGATAATGATCATTTGAAACGGAAGAGATGTCACTTGAATTTGAAAGGACAACTTGTTGATTCTGAATCGCATCAAAACGACAAACAACCATTAATGCATTTGTCGGATGCCTTATCCGACGTTTAAAACTTTGAATAAACTAAAGTGATCAAAACGTACTCTTCCCTTTCTCTCTCGTCGTTTTATTTGCATTCTTATTTCAGATCAAGTCTGTTATTTGAAACTATATATGAACCAGCAACAAAATCAAGAAGATGTATAACCTTTCAATTTCTCCAATTTATTCCAAAGGATGGGAGCAATATGTCAAAGCGAAAGCCAATCAACACTGTTTAAAGAAAACATGCTTCTGAACACCAGTCTAGCTATAAATTAATTCGTTGAAACATTAATTTCTTGCATTAGCAAAAGAATAATTAAATAAAAGAATACAAAACCAAAGTGAAGCTATGAATAATTTCTTTATGAGAACAACAGACAAAGCATAGCCAGTTACGTGTGTTACTTAGTTGACGACGCTGCATATCTTTCTGCTCTCTCCCTCTGAACCGGTAAGCACTTCAATTGAACCCATACGAACCATTGCTTTGGCAAACTTGTCAGCCCAACTCCTACCATTTTTCACATTCCTCATCACCATTTTCCTCGTTGACTCACTTTCAAACAACGTCTGATCAGAAGTCAACACCCCACGATGATTCTTAAGTGCAACATAGTACTTGTTGTCGATCCAAACGATTAGGCGTCGCAGCATCAAGTACAACCGTTGGATCGTCAATACCGCCATTATTTTTGGTAGAAGGAGGACACTTAGTTTTCAAGAGTTGAGCAAATGAAGGATCCATGGAAGGGTTTTGAGGATGAGTGGCATTGAATGAGTAAAGACAATCACCGGAGAAGGAAGAACAGTGAGATACTCCAATGGAATGGGCCCCAAAGAGTGTGACCATTTCGTCCACTGACATCCCTTTTGTGCAAAACTCTTAATGAGTTGGTGTGCGTGGAAGGAAGGTGGTGGAATATTATTTGGGATATCGTCTCTAAGAGAGACACGACCATCTCTTCGTCCTGCAGGCACATCATAGTTGATTCCTCCAGCTTTATAAGCGCTGTCTCTAGCAGCAAAAGCAACAATGTCTGCGCAAGAAACAGTGTAAGGACACACTGCCTCAATTTGAGCCTTGGCTTCATCAATGACCTTGAATCCGCGTAAGCTAGGGTTGTTTGCTCGGTGGTCTCTCTCAGCTGGATTACCAGGTGTAGATTTGAGCAACACAGAACCATCACATCCCTGTTTACATATATGAATCAATGCCATGAGAATTTTTTATATATGATTATATATATGATAAACGAAGAAGGAAGGAAATGGGAGTGAGCAGACCCTGACGAAGCAGTCATGGAAATGCATTCTGATGAGACCAGCAGCGATTCCAGGGTTGGCAGAAACGGCTTTGTTAACTGCTCTCTTCACGATGGCTTCAGCTAATGGACATGTTGACTTATAGAAACCCACTTTCAGTGATGGTGATGATGAGGAAACCAATACTGAAGAAAATGAGAGAATCAGAACGAAGTAGGTGAAGAATATTTTATTGTGATTCATGTTGGAGAGAGTGGAAGGTCTTCATGTTAAAACTGGATTTGAAGGATGGTAATGAGGAGAGTGGAAAGGAAGTGATGATAAAAATGGAAGAATGAGAATGGTGAAGAGTTTGGTGGCTTAGAGGGAACGGTATTTATATAAAGAAGGTGAGGATAGGTTTTACTTGGTAAGCAAAACGCGTGTGGCTATTGGCTCTAATTAACCTCAATACATGAATTAATTATAAAGCCGAAGAGGTTGAAGCTGTCTCCTTTTGAACATGTCATATCAGCACGCCTCCTCCTGCCAACTTGATCATTAGTGTTCACAACTAATTCTCAATTACCCTCGCCTGTTCTCTTAAATTGAATCAGTTTGCATTTGAGGAATTTTCTGCTCTTTTAAAGACGCCTGTTTAGTGTTTTAATGAACAAATATTAGCAGTATAATAAGATTTTAAGGATCTATTTAATTAATTAGCACTATATTATGAACCTTAATTTTCAGAGTCTTTAATTCTTTTTTATCAAAGGGATTTTTGGGTCATATAAATAAAAAGCTGTGATTATAAAGTATTGGAAAAATTAATTTTGGCTTGACGTGGTTAATGTGTTTTATTCTTGCAAGGGGTCTGCTTTTATTTCCGCAGTTGGCTGGCACTTCCATTTCTTACATTCTTACAAGCAACGTTTTGAGGACCGGATCGGACCGGACGGTTGAACCGGTCCGACCGGTAGCTAGAGTAAAGGGCGGCTCGTTTCACTGAGTTGAGTTGTTCGAGAGGTTAGGCCGGATGAGACCGTCCAAAGCCGTCTTTTAAGCCGCAAGCCGGAGTTGAGCCGCGAGCTGGAGTGGCTGTTGAAAAACCGGTCGGGTAAAGGCTAAGGAAAGAGGAAGGCAAACAGGAACGAAGAAGATGGAGAAAAACAAATTTTGTAGCCATAGAATTGGAAGCATCTTATAGCACGAGCATCATCGCTGTAAGGTGCGATTTCTCAGGCAGATCGATGAAATCACGGCGCCCATCTCTAGTGATATTTCCATCGACCCTTGAAGCAAGAATTTAAATGAAGAAAAGAAGAGAGATGAAGCTGAAGAGATGAAAGGCAAAGGTAATGGAGAAAAGTAAAATTATCCGGAGGAGTGATGTGACAGCATGAAAACGTGTTGCAGTGCTCCAGCTACTTGCTGTACATTCAAATTTGACTATTGAATTTTGAGAATACGAAGATATCTTCGTTATAACAAATGTTAACTACTAATTAATTTTTGTTGCTTAAATAAAGAAATCTGAATGCTTTTTAAAATACAAAAGATTTATAAGTTCTCATTTTTCAATTATTGTTAATTCTGAAGGAAAGAATTTAAATTAATTGGAAGATAAAATCATATCTATGAATCCAAATCTGAAAGATTTGCTGTATTATAAAGGTATGAACAAATATTTATATTATAATACCATGTTTATTTAGTTAAAGATAAAAATTATTATACAAAATTTTAAATATTACTTATCAATTTTTTTAATTATATTTGTAATGTATGCCTGTCAATATATGTTACTCCTAGATAGATTTCTCATATATATATATATAGGACTAGAAAGAATATAACATTATTTTTAATTCAAGTATTACATCATTGGCTCGATCAGACGAGATGGCTTGATCATTCCAACTATTTGAATTATAACCCGCTAACTCTCTGGCTCGATGTCCAGTCCAGCTTTTAAAACATTGATTATGTGCATCTTTTTATTCTAAAATGGCATATATGTTCCCATTCTTATGGATCATAACTCTAAACCCTCTTATTTGTTATTTTAAAAAGGTTAATATATTTCTCACACACACACACACGCGCACACACACACATATTTGCTAAGCAACAGGATGAGTGGTTCAAATCTGTCTTAAAGTTAGATGTATAGGTTTAGAATTGTTTAAAAAAAAGAAGAACATATCAATTGAGTTATTTTATTTTAAACTTAGCTTGTTAATTGAGTTATTTTATTTTAATAATTTTATACCAGAAGAACATATCAACATAATCAGATTTGTATAACCCTTAAGTGGTGGATATTTTAAGCACTTATCTTTTTTTTTTTTTGATACAACAAAGGCCGGGTTCGAACCCAGATGGGGAGGGGGGAGAAGTGCCTTGAAGGCACTTCGATAACCATGTCGCCTAAAGGCGCTGGTTTTTTAAGCACTTATCTTGATGGATGACAATTGATGAGGTTTTTAAATGATGTTTGTGACTTTACTAACTTCATATGAAGTTAGACTAATGACTAATTATTGTATATATATATATATATATATATATATATATATATATATATATATATATATTTAAATTTAATTATTACATCACCGGTCCGCCTAAACGGCTATACTGTTTCAACCGGTTGAACTTTGACCCGCTGACCTTTCCGGCTCGACGTCCGGTCCGACTTTTAAAACATTGCTTACAAGCAAACACTGCATTGGCCCAAAGTATGAAAGCATACAAAAGAATTCATCTTTGACTTTTCTTGCTTTCATCAGCTTTCTCTTTAGCTATTCCAGTCTTAAAATAATCCCTCCATTCTTATATATATATATATATATAGGTGGCATTTCATAATGATTTTATAGTCCTAAATATACTCCCTCCATTTTATGTGAGACATAGTTACCTAATTTGATTAGATTAAAATAGTTAGTTAAATTAGTAAATATGATATATTTTTTAAAATATCCTAATCATTTTCTTTAATTCCCTTAACTTTTGTCTTACTTGATTATTGTTAAGAAAACAATAATAGGGGTAAATTAAAAATATATATTAACACATAAGAAATATATTTTTTATTTTGTACCAAGATCAACTCCATAATTAAGTTTTATATAGTAACTTATTTTCTAAAAATTTGTGAAGCACTATTAATATTCCTTCTCGCTTTTATTATAACCCATATTTAAATTCATTACCTTTGACAGAAAATGTAATGCAAATATGAAAAATTTTTATTTAGATGGGTAAAATAAAAATTTATTTAGTTCTCAAACAGAACTAATGACTTAATCACCTTTATTTGCTTTCTTTGAATCCATTTAGTTAAAAATGTCATATAACAGCAAACGAGTCAACCCCTCATGCAGTAGCTATCTAGTTTGTTCATTAGTACCTCTTTTTTTCAACCTGGCACTTTTACCCCTTTCTGTCATCAGGAAAGAAAATGAATAATCTTCAATCTGAGCTGAGGTTACAGCAAACCGAAGAAGAAGAAGAAGAAGAAGAAGAAAGAGATGGAAGAACATATCATGAAAGAAGAGAAAAAAAACATGACCTTATGCTCACAGCCCCAGCACTACAAGCCCAGCGGTCATAGAAAATGGGTGTGTTTGGATTGGTGATTGGATAAGTGACTTATTTTTACTTTAACTTATGAAATAGAAGATTGGAAAAAAATAAGATTGGGTAAAATGACGAATATTTGAATCGGCGATTGGATAAATGACTTATGTAAAAGTAAATGATGTTTGGTTTGGTTTTTATATAAGTGGCATTTAAAAGAAAAAATTTTAAAATTATGAAAAGTGAAAAAATTAACTTTGAAACTTTGGCAATGGTCAAATACATAATAAAATTACAATAAAAATGTGGATAAATTAGAAATTATACAAAATTAAAGCTTTTGATAAAGTAAAATATAACGGAACTAATTAGATCAAAAGTTTCGTACAATCTAGTCGAAGTTGTACTTACGCATTGTTTGTAATATTTCGAACATATTTTACCACACTCTAAAAGTCCTTTCTATTGTGCACCTCAGCTTAAATTTTATAAATTATATCAAAGTCTAATTTAAATATTAAATCTTAACTCATATTTTCACATAGTTGAAAATCTAACAAAATAAACCGATTAAAACCTCAATAATACCTCCAATAATCCAAATAAATTATTTAAACTAAATTTAATTTGTAAAAATACCATATAGAAACAATTTATGACATATTTATAAAATAAATTGATTATAAAATCATAAAACAACTAAATAATAAATCGAAACTGATTAAAATTAATTATTAATTATTCTCTACTTTTCTACAGTTATATGTTGACAAAACTCAAAACTTGTCTAAACTTTTATCCCAAAGTATTCTCTAATTAGTAGAAGATTACTATCTAAAGAAAGAGAAAATTATTTAGAACATTTTTTCATGAAAAAAGTTTTATGATTAGAAGTGATTTTGAGTACCTTATTGATCCCCAAAGATCCTCAAAATAGAAGTCATCGATCGCTTGAGGGCTCATTTCTAAACAATTTTAAGCTCCAATTCTGAGCTTATATCTATAGACACTTTTCTTAACTTTTTTCTTAAAACACGTCGCCCAACCAAATATTAACTTTTGAATAAATCACTATACACAATCGATTAACCCACTCAAATATCCGATTGATCTCTGAAACGGTAAAACAAACACGTACAATATAAATGTAAGTTTACCTCATGGATACCTGTATTGGATCTAAAAGTTGATATTGGCAAAAAAAATGAAATGTTCAGACTGATGCTTTGAAATTGTTGAGGGGGAAAATTTTTTCCGAAGTCATTGCTTTCACTTATTACCCACAGGCTTTTCATTTATTGCCTACAGGCTACCAGCATGCGTCCATCAATTCACTCCCCAATGAGCTCATTCACCTCCATCACACACGCTCATCTTTTTTTTTTTTGACCTGGAAATATTTCGATATATTGCTAACAGAGAAAACAACCAAGGAGTCCAATTAACAAAACACAAACTGAAAGTGAATAACAGCAAATACACCAGCAGAAGTACAAGGCAATAATCTAAACATAGACAATTAAAAGCGGGATCCACATAACAGCCCCATTTATTGCCACCTCTTCAAGAGGATCTTAGCCAACACCTTCACGGTTGAAGACATCCTGGACTTCGCTAGAAATGGATGGCGCTGATGGAGTAAAACCAGAACAGCCAGAATTAACAGCATCACGGGTAATCAAATCAGAAAGAGAAGGTGATGGTAGAGATACCCACCCCGGAGGACACACCTTCTTTCGAACAGAGACTGCTATATAGTCAGCAGCAAGATTTCCCTCCCGATTAGAGAAAGAGAAAAATAAACTAGCACTACTACAAACTAGACCTTCTACGTCCCTAAAGGACGTCCCTTTTTAAGTTAGGGACGTCCAAAGTTCAATATTTGGCGGGAGGATAAGGCGCTGGATGAATTTGACAAAAAAAAAATTCCAACACTTTAGATGTCCCCAGTTTCTCTGGGGACGTCTAAAGTCCACTTTAGACGTCCCCAGTTTCTCTGGGGACGTCTAAAGTCCACTTTAGACGTCCCCAGTTTCTCTGGCGACGTAGAATCATCCAGAAACATCACCTCATTCACTGTACATGGCAGCTTTACCTTCTGTGCCAAAGCCATACCCGTTAGTGTCCCCTGCTGCATTTGTTTTCTCTCTTCTCCCAAACCCGTGAGCTGCATTTCATATCTGCTTCACTGAACAAGTTCCAAAGCCATACCCGTGAGCGTCTCCAGATTTGCACTTCCCTTGCTGCATTTGTTTTCTCTCTTCTCCCAAACCCGTGAGCTGAGTTTCAGAACTCATTCACTGAGCAAAGGCGCACCTCCCCTCCCCTGCATTTGTCTTCCCTCTTCTCCCATTCCCGTGGCCGTGTGGGTCTTCCTATTTTGCTGCTGCTGCTGCATTCTCATAATTATTCAAGTGCGTTTCTGGGTTTCCTAAAATCATGTGCATATGAGGCGTGAGTTGGATTATTATGTGAAGCAATTAATAATTTACATTCTGCGTTTCTTGATTGTTGCTGCAATTGGATTCTGCGTTTCTGGATTGTTGGTGTGTGTACTTGGTTCTGTGTTTTTGGGTTATATTGTTGCTGCATGCACTTGGATTCTACACTTGGTTTCTGAGAAAATCAAGTGCGTGGGTTTTATGTAATGTAAATAATTATTTTGGGGAACAGATGTTGTTTACAATGTTAGAATTGAATTAATGTTAGAATATGTCAAACGTTATGTATATTGGGGTCATTTATCATATTTATTTAGACATTTAAGAATCACTTGTGATCCAACGTAACTAAACCCTTACAAAATAAAAAACTTCAAAACTTGACATGATTCTCGGGTCACTGTATATATTCACTGGTTAAATTGTGTTTTTTTTAAGTTTTAAAAATTTATAACTAATATTATTGAGTTTGCATAACTTGTCTATTTTGCTTTTATACATATAGAGAAATTTTTTTGAAAAATTTTGAACAAAAAAATTACGTTTTGGAAGTTTGGATTTTGATTTATGAATATTCTAAAAGTTGTTTGATTTGATATTGAAAGAATTGAGTTTGATTAGGATTTGGTTCTATCTTCTTAGAGTGTTAGTAGGTAGGCATAGAATTTGGCTTTGATAATTAACTTTAGGAAGGCAAAGACTAGTGAGGAATTGAGGCTAAATTTTTATTTCTTTTAAGGGAGGGTATATTTATTGCAATTTCATCTCTAGAACTTATAGTCTTGAATTTGTTTTAAAATTTAAAACTCTTTTTGAATGATCAAAAATAATTTAGGCATTTAATTTTATAGCTAGTTTGGCCAAATGTCCATTCCTATGTCATGAATCCTTTGTTTCAACCATTTGAGCCTAAACTTTCATTAAAGAAAAATTGCATTGATTAATTAGCCATTTGTTTGAGTTAATGCAATTTCCCCCTATCTTCTCATTCATTTATTGTTTTATTAAGTGTAAGTGATATAAGAAAGAAAGACAGTAGTGAAGGGATTGATGAATAAGAGAAACAATGCTATGTAAATTTTTTTAAATAGTGAAAAGAAAAGAGAAATTGAAAAAGAAAATAGAAAAAGGATATAACAAGAAAGAGAAAAAACAAAGAAAGAGAGACTAAGAGATTGTTATCATTGAGTTAAGGTCATTATTTTCATGTTTTTCATTGAAATTCTTGGCACCAATTAAAGTATTCGTCCTTTTGTTTGGGTTAGAAGAATTAATGTTAGCTTCCTGCTTTTTACTCTTGTTTTACTGTTATGAATTTTTCTTTTACTCTTCTTAATTAGTTTATTTTTGTTTAAATTAAGCTGAGATGGTTTGTTATTTTGATTTTGGGATGTCTTACTTGTAAGGGGAAATGCTGCCAAAATTTTGGAAAACAAAATAGTAAAAGGCAATTCCCAGTGTTGACAATTACTCTAAACTTGAGTGTGAATGGCATAGGTGGTAATAGAATGGATCATAGTTGGATGAATGCTTTGAGAACAAGTGAAGAATATGAGAATGGGGTTGAAGAGTTTATTGAATTTGCTAGAAGGAACGTTCAAGCCAAAAATGGGAAGTATTTTTGTCCTTGTGTCAATTGTTTAAATGAGAGAACACGGGATGTTGAAGTTATAAGGGATCACCTACTTTGTGATGGCATAAATCTTTGATACACAAGGTGGATATGGCATGGTGATTGTCCGTCATACAAGAAGGAAGCTGTGGATGTCATAGATGAAGATAGAATGGAGAGAATGATTCACGATGTTGAGGTAGAATCCTTTGCGCAGTCGCATGAATATGACAGCCTGCGGAGTGATTCAGAGAGACCGTTGTACCCTGGGAGTAAGTACACACGACTGACAGGAACATTACATTTGGTTAACTTAAAAGCAACTTGTGGGTGGACCGATAGTAGTTTCACATTGATGCTTGAACTGTTGTGTAATATGTTTCCAGACGATAATGTACTTCCAAATCGTATGTATGAGGCCAAGAAAATCCTATCCACAATGGGTATGGAGTATAAAAAGATACACGCTTGCCCTAATGACTGCGTACTGTATAGAAAGGAGTATGAAGGTCTGAGTGAGTGCCCTAAGTGTCAAACTGCACGATACAAAGTGAAGAAAAATGGTGGTTGTGGTGATGGGACAACTAAGAGGCAACCTGTAAAAGTTTTGTGGTATCTTCCAATAATACCGCGCTTTAAGCGTTTGTTTGGCACTGCAAAAAAAGCAAAGAAGTTGAGATGGCATTCGGATGATAGAATATCCAACGGAAAATATCTTCGGCACCCAGCTGACTCTCCAGAGTGGAAGAAAATAGATGAAATGTTCCCTGAATTTGGCAGCGAGCCGAGAAACCTTCGGTTTGGGCTCTGTACAGATGGCATCAATCCGTATGGAACTCTTAATAGCACACACAGTGCGTGGCCAGTACTCCTTGTAATATACAACTTGCCTCCCTGGCTTTGTATGAAACGCAAGTATGTGATGCTTTCTATGATGATTTCTGGACCAAAACAGCCAGGAAACGATATCGATGTCTACCTGGCGCCTTTGATTGAGGACTTGAAGAAGTTGTGGGAGGAAGGCGTAGATGTGTTTGATGCATATAAGAATGAGTCCTTCAAGCTACGTGCAATGATTTTCACCACGATAAATGACTTCCCTGCCTACGGGAATGTGGATATTATGTCTTGCTTTATATGTTTAACATCATTCAGAGTGGCATTACGACAGATTTTGAACAAGTAATCGCTTCTTCATTCTCTGAGGATAATATTCTTGGTGTTGTGATTCAATGGCAATTCATTCACTTCATTCATTATTTCATCTAAGCTTATTTTCTAATTTACAGATTTTTGACAATGAAGATGCCTACTCATATGAAGACTTAAATATGATTAGAAACTTTATGGCTGGACATCTTCTTCAACGTATACCAGAAGAGTAAAGTCTTTAGGGCCTGTTTGGTACACTGGAATTGAAGGAGGTGGAAATGGAATTGGAGCTCAATTCCATCTCTGGGTTTGTTTGGTACAATGGAATTGGCTCTGAATTCCAATTCCATGTGGAAGCAATTGATGCCAAATCCACCCATTTGAATTCCACCTAAAAACCTAAGATTTGTAATTCCATGTACTGGATTTCCGTTTTGCCCCTACCCTCTTTTTCAAGTTTCAGGCCACACTCAGCATTTAGCCCATTGCCACAGCAAGCACACTCACCTCCGATCGAGACCTCCGGCAACCCAAGACGACGACCTCAGGCAACGACAGACGGCGACCTTCGGCAACCTACGATCGCGACCTTCGACTTGCAAACCTCGTCAAATCTTCATCCTCTCCTCCCACCATGATACCTCTCTTCGTCCTCTTCGGCAGCCCATGACTAAGACGGTGACAACCTCTTACGATGACGGCGACCTCCTACTCAGATCTGTGCGAAGAGTTCACAAGTGCAGAGGAGGAGGAGGAGAGCTATGCCCATCAGATCTGTGCGAAAAAAGCTGTCTGGTTGGAGAGGAAGAAGGAGAGGGAGGAGAGAGAACGATTCTGGGAATTCTTTTCGCAGATGAGGATGGGTTGAGTTGATTTGGGAAGGTTTTTATTTATTTATTTAGGAGGGTTTTTTGGTCTTTTGATGTAAAAATCAAGTCTCATTTCCATGACATACCAAACATACTTTTAAAACCTATTTCCATATTCATTTCCATTTCCATATCCATATCCATATCCATTTCCATATCCATCAAAATCAATTCCATCATACCAAACGGACCCTTAGTAGTTTGTGTAGGACATACTTTTGTGGTAGTACATATAATTAGCGTTATTGTTGTTGGATATGGATTGGATTTTAGTCTTGGTTATTGTACAAACTGGGGACTTGGATATAGATTGCTGTGTAGTTTGTATGGTTTGAAAGTTTGTGTGGCATGTAGTAGACTTGGATATAGATTGTTGTGTAGTTTGTGTGGTTTGAAAGTTTGTGGGGCATGTAGAAGCCTTGGGTTGATTGATCACTGTGTTGTTGTTTCCATTCTGTTGAACTGCTGTTGTTTTATTCTGTTGTTGGAATCCTATTTCTGCAGTTTACATTTCCAGACAGTGCAATATATATAAAAAGTCCATTTAAAAAAAAACTTTCAACGTCCTTAATAAAAAAAGGGACGTGGAAAGGACTGCTGGCGACACTTTAGACGTCCCCAGTTGGAACTAGGGACGTCTAAAGTGGACCTTAGACGTCCCCAATTGGAACTGGGGACGTCTAAGGTCAACTGGGGACGTCTAATGTCTAACTTAGACGTCCCCAGTTCCAACTGGGGACGTCTAAAGTCTACCTTCCACGTCCCCTATTTTACGGACGTTAATGACGTTTTTTTCTACGACCCTCACATAGACGTCCCTCTGTTTTCAGACGTTAAAAGGCCAAAAAAAGGGACGTTAAAACCCTTTTTTCTAGTAGTGCAGACCGAGATGAAGCTAAATTCTGAGTTTCCATAAGAAGATGCCACCCACACCAATCACTTCTAGTCTGAGATCTTAAGTTCAAACAGGTGAATAGGTCTTCATTGTCTGTTTCAATTATTGCTGAAGTGATATCAAGATCTCTACACAACAGGACAACTTTTCTCACCATCATTAGCTCAGAGATAAAAGCAGATGTAGCATTTATACTTTCGCCAAAAGCCCATAGAAAAGATCCAGAACTATCTCGGCATATCACTCCTATTGCTGTAGTATTATCAGTGGACTTATATGAACCATCACAATTTACTTTAAGCCACCCAATGGGAGGTCCTTGCCAACCAATAGAGCGGGAAGGCGTTGCACTCCCATCAGCTGATGGATTCATAGAGACGGTAGCCCAGAATTCTTTAACCCCCGCACGAGCTTTGGCTAGAACAGCATAAGGATCAGGAGATTTATGATTAAAGACCACTTCATTCCTCTCCTTCCAAATAAACCAAAGTAACCAGACCAGCAGGGAGAGATCTTCGTCTTGCAAGGCATCCCAAGGGCAGAAAAACAGTAAATGTTCCAATGATTCATGTTGGGAGAAACAGACCGGGCATAGTGGGTTAAGTAAGCAGTGCCGCTTAAACAAGGAATCCTTTGTAGGGACTGCCCTGGAACAACAACGCCAGATAAACTACACTATACGAGGTAGTGATTTTATTTTCCACAAATTCTGCCAGAAATCTTTTGGAAAAACAAACGATGTCCCTGGACGATTCACATCAGCTTTGTGGGTCACCAAATTTGTTTTGTACCCTCTATTAATAGTGAAAATGCCATTTCTAGCATTAATCCAAACCAATTTATCTGGGAAAGAAAGGTAGTCCAGTTTCAGTTTTCCAATGTTATCTAAGACTTCATTCGGGACCAGAGTCAAAAGACTAGAAAAATTCCAAGTTCCCTCTACTATCAAAGCATCCACAGTCTCATTTGAATTAGTATCACAATTAAGGAATTGTTTAAGAGACTTACCTTGCAAATCAGGAATCCAAGCATCTTTCCATATAGTAATGGATTTTCCATCCCCGATCAGCCAGCGGCAATCATTTTGAAGCATTGAACCAAGTCCAGGAGGCTCTAGAGCCTTTGTCTGCAACCATGAAAGTAGAATGCGGAAAATACACTCCCTTTAGCACTTTGAATCAGAGTGCATTTTCTTCTTGAGATAGTCGCCATGCTGTTTTGGCTAACAGAGAGTCATTGAGGACCTCAAAATCATGGAAACCCATTCCACCACTATCCTTAGGCAACCGCATATGATTCCATGCTTTCCAATTAATACTGCCGCCTGTTCCTTTGTTATTCCACCAGAAATCTGAGATTAAACTATCAAGGTCTTTACATGTCCTCTTTGGAAACTTGAAACAAGTCATAGGGTAAATTGGAATGGCATTGACCACCGCCTTAATCATTACCTCACGTCCTGCAAAAGAGAGTAGGTTCCTCCTCCACCCTTGCACCTTCTTACCAATTCTCTCCTTCACATAAGCCAAGGCCTGCTGTTTTGATTTGCCCCACACATTAGGAATTCCCAAGTATTTCCCTGGATCATCAGAAATAAGAATGCCCAAAATTTGGCTTACTTGTGCTTGAACCGCATTTGTAGTATTTCGAGAAAAAATAATGCTTGGTTTACCCAGATTCAATTGTTGTCTAGAGGCAGCACAATATATCTCAAGAATGTTGGCCAATCTTCGACAATTATCTTTACTGGCGTTCATAAACAAAAGGGCATCATCTGAGCTTTTGGAAAGGCTTCCCTTAGTTTAACGTTTGCCAAAGCCCTATCAAGCCTCTCTTTCACATGAGCTTCATGAAGCCTATTATTCCGCCAAGTATAGTTAAAGCCTTGAAAACCCATATCTAGCAGGCAACAGTCAGAAATTTGCTTCTGAAAATTCAGGATTTTACGCATGTTATGGGGTCTACCTCCCCATTTTTCACATTGGCCAGTGAGGTCATTGAAATCTCCCACACACATCCAGGGTCCATTGATACTTCGAGAGATAACATAAAGCTTTTCCCATACCTTTCTTCTTTCACCTTCCTTAGGAGGACTATAAACAAAGGTGATAAAATTTGGGACTGAGAGGGCAGTAGAGTGAATAGCCGAATGTATAATATTTTGCGATGAATGAAGTATTTCCACCACAATTTCAGAGTTCCACCATAAAGCTAAACCACCACTCAAACCTATCGGATTCACAATCCATTCCTCCTCAAAACCACAACGTCTCCGTATTTTTTTTTACATTTTTTTCTTTTTGCTTGGTCTCCATCAAGAAAACCAATTGGGGTTTATTCCGTCTGCACACCTCTTTAAGGTTTTTAACTGTCAAGGCAGCCCCAATACCCTAACAGTTCCACGAAATAACCCTCATGGTTGTGAGAGGGCTGTTAACGGCCAGCCACTCACGCCCTCATCACCAGTCAATTCCGATACAATAACAATCTGAGATACTTCAGTCCCCTCCCCCACAATAGGAATGCAATCAGAGGCCATATTAGAGGGGAAAGCCAACTTACGTCGTATTTGATGCTTCGTTCTCCTAACATTTTTCTTCTTATCTGAAATCTTCTTCTCAGTCCCCAATTCTTCTAATTCCTTATACTTCTCCTTGTCTTGTCTTCCTCTTTTCAATTGTTGTGGGGAATCAATATCAGGTGGTGCCCTCTTCAACTTCACTTTTCTAAGCTTCCCAACCACATCAGACACTGGCGAGCCAGAAACAAACGGGACGATAGCTTTGGAGACGTCTTCATCTACTGACATAAGTTCAATAACCGCCCCACTTCTGCCCCCTGCATCTTTAATTATGGGCTCAATAGAAACCATACCCTTCCCTTTAAGTTTCTCAACCGAATCACCAGGGCTGGTCTTGTAGAAATGTCTCATTGGGAATCTGATTGCTAAAGTCTTTTGGGCCCATCGTTTTGAGCCCAACTCAAGTCTCATAGAAATGGCCTTATTAGAATAAGACTTCTCTATATTTGACTGTGCACTAGTCATACCTTTTTCTTTGTCAGTGCTTTCATCTGTACTTGATGCCTTGTGTGAAGTAGGATCATTGCTCGAAGATCCGCTAAGGCCACTCCAAGGTATGGAACGTTCACCAACTTGTACTATTTTCTCTACTGCACGCGCCCTGGATGTGGTTGACTCACGTGTCATCTTCTCCTTCAAGTCCTTTGCTTCACACCATTTTTCATCAACCAGTTAAATCAAATCATCCATGACTTTCGGCGAGGGAGCTTTGAGCCAACTCCCAAATTCAAGCTCCTCATCATTACTTTGTCTTGGCAAATGGCAGGTCCGTTGATCATGTCCAATAATGCCACACCTATAACAGAGGTTGGGGAGGCGTTCGTATTTAACTTCTGTCCAAACGTCATCTTTTTTCCTTCGAGGGACCTAACAGCCAGTAATGAGAGGGGATTTGATGTTCACAAGCACCCTAGCCCGAAGAAAATTACGCGCCATCTTGCCGTCCCTTATAGGATCTTCCACCATAACCACCGTACCCACCAAAGAGCCCAGCCGTTTAGCATTTTCTTGATTCATGTAGATAAATGGCAGGCCATGGAACTGAACCCAAAATGGGCTCTGGTAGAAGCTTACCTCCTTATACAGCATTTCGTCATCCCAAAATTGTAGATTTAACATATGAGACTGAATAGCCCAAGGGCAACCACGAATAACTTTGAGGTAATCAAATCGATTAGAGAATTGAAATACATAGGTATTCTTACCCATATCTAGAATCTCAATCTCGTCACTAAGATTCCATCCCTTCTGCACCATCGACAACATCGTACTTCTGTTGAGTTCCTTTGAGACCTCCAGTCGGCTGATTAGCGCCCCTCCTGTCTTCAAGTTCTCATTTCGTTTAAGATTGATGGCCTGTCGGCAACCAGAGACTATACTCTTTCCATCCTCCATTCCCAACTCCATACCTCCCACCACCGAACTTATTAAATCAAAGAAATTATCCAGCTCCTGCGCGACACTTAGGCTCACAAAAATTCAGTAACGATCCTCTCAAGCACTCACTCACCTGCTCGGCAATCATAGTAATTAATTACCAAGCCACAAACTTTTCTTACTACCACAGTGGGTGGCAGCGATTTTCAACAGGAGCACAACAATTAGGTCCAAGAAAACCAAAAGTCCACCCTAGCGGTGGAAAAAGAGCTCCCACGTATGGAGAGAAAAAGCTCACCCAAGACGGTGAGAAAAACTTGCGTTGAAGACACATGCTCATCAATGAGCTCATTTTTTAAAATCTGCTCATCTTATTTTAGAGTACAATACCCCCTTTTTTGTTTTTCACTCCTGGTTACTTTTTTAGATTATATAATTTTCCTGAAACTTTTAATAATTTGATATTTTATTTAATATATATAGGCATATAACATTATTTTTAATTTAATTATTATATCGATGGTCCAAGTGATTGACATAATTGATCTAATCATTTAAACCATAACCCGCTCACATTTTCCGGCTTAACTTCCAATCTAACTTTTAAAACATTGATAATGATGATGAGATGAGAAATTTAAGATTAATTAAGGTTAAGTTGGTTGTGGGCAAAAAAACATAACTGTAAGTTGATAAATTTATAAAATTAAAAAAAAATTAAATGGGTTGGGGTACAGTGCCTCCCATTTCCATCCATAGCTCAAAGTGATGTGGGAGGGTGAAATCACTTATCTTGGTTCACCGCGATTTCAAACCGTAGGATGCATGATTGTCAGAAGATTAAATTTTAAAGATGGCATGTAGAAGGAACAGCAAAGTAATTAAATTAATTTGTTGAAAACATTAACTCCTTAAATACATTTGCAAAAGAATAATAATTGAATAAAAGAAATGAAAAACAAAGTGAGGTGTGACAAATTGTTTACGAGAACAACAAAGCATAGCGAGTTAATTAGGTGTCTTAAATAGGACGATGCTGCATATCTTTCTGATTTCTCCGTCTGAACCCAGGATCAGGGTTGCCTAATGTGCACTTCCCTTATGCGCACCTACTGCGTAGCTCATTTGGGGTCATTCCCAAATGTATTTTTTATAGTTCTTTGGATCATTATATTCTACATGAAATGGGTGATATTTTGATTTTTTATAGGCAAAAAAAGGAATTGTTTTCAATTTTTTATGATTTTTCAAAGATTCAGTGCATTTTTTTTAAAAGTAGTACATTTTTTTTCATTTTGAGCACGAAATCTTTGAAAAATCATAAAAAATTGAAAACAGCTCCATTTTTTGCCCTCAAAAAATCAAAATGTCACCCATTTCATATAGAATATAATGATCCAAAGAATGATAAAAATACATTTGGGAAGGACCCTAAATGGGCCGCACAGTGGTGCACATCAGGAAAATGCACATTAGGCACCCTGATTCCTGAACCCGTGAGAACTTCAATTGAATCCATACGAACCATGGCTTTGGCAAACTTGTAAGCCCAACTCCCTCCATTTTTCACATTCCTCATCACCATTTTCCTTGTGGACTCACTTTCAAACAAATTCTGATCTGAAGTCAAGACCCCACGATGATTCTTAAGTGCCACATAGTAGTTGTTAACTGCTCTCTTCACGATTGCTTCTGCTAATGGGAATGTTGACTTGTAGAAACCCAGTTTCAATGATGCTGATTGAAAGCTAAATATTCTTGAAACGTGATTTAAATTGATATATTTCAAACGAGAAGATTACAAGATATATATACACACACGAACAGAGACAAAGCGAGTGTAATTGATGGAGTAGGTGAAGAAATAATCAAAGAATTCCACCACCAACTTGCTTCTTCAACAATATCATGTTATTATCTAATATATATTCACATGCTAACTTCTAACACTCCCCCTCAAGTTGGAGCATATATATTTATCATGCTCAACTTGTTACAAAGATATTGAACCCTTGTCCCATGTAAGGCTTTTGTCAGAAGATCTGCCAGTTAATCGTCGGATCGTATGTGCCCTGTAGATACAATATTTTCTTTGATTTTATCACGAATAAAATGACAATCAATCTCAATATGTTTTGTTCGTTCATGGAACACAGAGCTTGATGCTATATGAAGTGCTGTTTTATTGTCACACCATAATTTTGCAAGCAATGTTGTGGTGATTCCAATTTCCTTCAAGAGTTGAACTACCCACACAATTTCTTGTACTGACTGTGACATGGCTCTGTATTCCGCTTCTGCACTTGATTTTGACACAACTCCTTGCTTCTTACTTCTCCAAGATATCAAATTTCCACCAACAAACACACAGTAATCGTAGTGGATCGTCTTGTAGCCTTGGATCTTGCATGATCCGCATCACAAAAATACTCAATTTTAGTGTGCCCATAATCTGTATAAAGAATACCAAGACCTGGAGAACTTTTCAAATAATGCAAGATATGTTCTAAAGCTTCCCATTGTGCCACCATTGGTGATGTCATAAATTGACTGAGCCTACTGACTGAGAAAGTTATATCAGGACGAGTTACTGTTAGATAATTCAGTTTCCCAATGAGTCTTCTATATCTCAGGAAATGGAAATGGCTTCAATTTCTCTGGATCAATCTTTTTCTTCAAATCATCAGGAAGTTCATCAAACATACTAGCATCAAGATCTAAGAAGGGATTCGAAATCATGGGAATGCTGCTTGGCACAGCTCTAAGCTTTTCAGTCTCTTTCAAGAGATCGAGAACATACTTCCTTTGAGTTAAAAGAATACATTTCTTACTTCTCAAAACTTCAATACCTAGAAAGTATCTTAATGACCCCAAATCTTTTGTCTAGAAATGAGAGTTTAGAAAGACTTTAAGTTGTGAGATTCCGGAAATATTACTTCCTGTAATTACAATGTCATCAACATATACTATTAAAAGAATCATCCCTGCATCAGATTGCTGGTAGAACACAAAGTGATCACACTTGCTTTGACTTAATCTGAATTTCTTGACTACATCACAGAATCTATCAAACCAGGCATGAGAACTTTGCTTTAGACCATACAACGACTTTCGGAGGTAGCACACTTTCTTATTCTCTCCCTGAGAAACGAACCCAGGAGGTTGCTCCATATAAACTTCTTCAAGGAGGTCACCATTTAAAAATGCATTCTTAACATCTAACTGATGTAAATCCCAATGATATGTGGCAGCAAAAGAGATAAGAAGATGAACGGAGGTGAGCTTAGCTACAAGAGAGAAAGTCTCGGAATAATCAATACCATAGGTTTGTGCATACCCTTTAGCAAAGAGCCGAGCTTTTAATCATTCCAAGGAACCATCAGCGTTAGTTTTAACAACAAACACTCATTTACAACAATAGCCTTCTTTCCAGGCGGGAGATCAACAAGAGTCCAGGTACCAGCCTTGTCTAGGGCCAAAATTTCATCTTCCATTACGGCACGCCAACCAGGGTGAGTCAAGGCTTGGTGAAGAGTAGTAGGTGTAGAGATGGAATCTACTGTGGCAACAAGGGATAAGGAAGCAGGGGACAAATTTTGGTAAGATACAAAAGATGAGATGGGATAGGTACAGTCAGTATATCGTCTAGGGGGACAATGGGGACGAGTACCTTTTCGGAGGGCAATGGGTAGGTCATCAGTGGTAGCAACAGGAGAATCTGGAACAAATGGTTCAGTTATAGCAAGGGGATGATCGACAGAAACAGAACCAGGAGCGAGGGATGCTTTAACGGAATCAATTGGTGAAGCAGGAACTAGGGAAGGTGAAACATTGGCAACATTAGCATCATTGATGATATCAGGTTCTGTAATAGTAGCATGTACTGGGGAGATAGGGACAGAATAGACCAGGATATCATCAGGTTCATCCATGACAGAGGGAGACTCAGAGACGCGCGAAGATGTGAAGAAAGGAGAGGACTCATGAAAAGTAATATCAGTAGACACAAGATAACGATGAAGGTCAGGAGAGTAACATTGATAACCTTTCTAAACTTGAGAGTAGCCAAGAAAAACACATCTTAAGGACTTGGGATCAAGTTTACTAACACTAGGACGGATATCCCGAACAAAACAAACACAACCAAAGAGTTTTGGATCAACAGGGAACATCTTAGTAGTGGGAAACAGAATAGAATATGGAATATCTCCTCCAAGAACAGTCGAAGGCATGCGATTGAGGAGAAAACAGGCAGTTGACACGGCATCGGCCCAAAATCTTTTAGGGACAGAGGAATGAAACATGAGAGCTCGTGCAGTTTCTAAGAGATGTCGATTCTTTCTCTCAACAACACCATTTTGAGCAGGGGTATCAACACAAGAAGATTGGTGGAGAATACCATGATTTTGCAAATAGTCGGTGAATGGGGCGGAAAAATATTCTTTTGCATTATCACTACGTAAGATTTTCACAGAATTATTAAATTGGCTTTGAATTTCAGCATAGAAATTATGAAAGTGAGTAAATAATTCAGAACAATGTTTCATTAAGTAAAGCCAAGTGGTACTAGAAAAATCATCAACAAAGGTGACAAAATAACGATAACCAGTCTGGGACATAACAGAACAAGGACTCCAAACATCAGAATGTACCAACTCAAAAGGGGACGAGCCTATTTATTGACGCGAGGTGCCAAATGAACACGATGATGTTTGGCAAACTAACATGACTCACAATCTAAAGTAGACAAGGAAGAAAATTGAGGATACAACTTCTTTAAGGACGAAAGTGACATATGACCAAGACGACAATGGATATCAAACAAGGATGACCCACTAGAACAAGCAACAGAACATGGAACCATATCATCAAGAATGATATGGCCGTCAGATTCATAACCTCTACCAATAATCTGCTTCGTCGACAAATCCTAAATTAAACAGTGGTCAGGGAATAATGAGATAAAACAGTTCAAATGATGAGTTAATTTACTGGGTGATAGAAGATTAAATGTAAGATCAGGAATATTAAGAACAAAAGATAATGAAATAGATGGAGTGGGGTTGACGGTGCTTGAACCAAGCACACAGACAGAGGATCCATTGGCCATGAATATGGAGGATTGGTTGGCATAAGGAACATACGATGAAAATAACTGATGATTACCTGTCATATGATTGGTAGCGCCAGAATCAATGACCCACTTCATGGAGGTAATAGCAAGACCAGAAGATGAATTACCTGCAACAAGTGCTCTTACAGATGATGGGCCAGTGTGTGATGGATTAGGTGGCTGTGCAATATGGGCAAAACCACGTTGCTGATCATGTTATTGCTTATTCTGTAATTTTCGACAATTTCACTTAATATGACCGGGTTCCTTACAATAATTATAGATAATAGTTGCAGAGTGCATATTTGGAGCACCTCTATATCCCTGTTTGGAATTAAATGGCTTGTTGTCAAATGGTCCACACCCAGCTAAACATTCAAATCATTAGACAGACGAATCACACTATCAGCACGACGTACCCTGGAGAACACTTCTTCAAGAGATGGAAGCTCTTGACTAGCAAGAATTTGAGATCGAATGGTCTTATACGAAGGATCAAGAGCTTTAAGAAAACTAATGATTGCCTGTAGTTCCATATTCTTAATTCGTGTCTGAAGATCCGCCTGTGGAGACATGAGTACTTTCATTTCTTCATATAACCTCTTGAAGTCCAAGAAGAAATCCTTCAATGAACGTCCCTGTTGTTGAGAACGATAAAAACCTTTACAAACTTCATGAATCCGAGTAACATTACCTTTATCGAAAAACATAAACTCAAGATAATTCATGATTTCTTTGACCGTGTTGTAGTGACTAACAGAAGATAATTCATGGTTTAATCGAGTTCCTAATTTGAAAGAAAATATGAGCATCGGCCCTTGACCAGGCCAAACTCTTGTCATCATCACCAGAAGGGGGTCTTGAGTTAAGTGGACTTCCTTTTCAATGCCCAAAAGATATAGCTTGACAGTTTTGTTCCAGTCACTATAATTTGTCCAATTCAATTTTGAATCGATAGTTTTAGCGAACATAGGTAACATATCAGATGGTTTAGATTCAGCCATGTGGAATAGTCAACCATGATAGTAAGCAAAGATAAGCTTAAGGTACGTAAAGGAAGAATGAGGTCACAGATGCTAACAAGCTAACAATTCCCGAACAAAAAAATTGAAAGCAAGTCACATCAATAAAGTAAGCCACAACCAAGACCACACCAAAAATTGGAATCCCACATTAACAAAATACTCTTAAGAGTAGAAGAACACCAAACTGAACTAAGGACAAAGGAAGGAACTGAAATTCCTCAGAAAGGAGTCACGAAGCTCCTGGTTCTTCACAAAATCATAGAGAAGGCAAAAATTCAAAGTGAGAATCAGACCAGATGGGTATCAGGGATGAAACGAGGTGGATGAGTCGGTAGGAGCGCCGTTGGAATCACCGGAAAAGCTTGCCAAAATCTCGCTCACGCGCCGGCGCTTGTCGTCAATAGCGGAAGAACCAGCGACACATGGAGGCTCACCACTGGTCGGAAATGGATGCCGCTTCAGGGTAGCACCGATTTAGAGCTTCTGAATTCGATGGTAAGACACGGTGTAGTGTAATAACTTGCGGAGATGACAGATCTGAGACGTGGTTCAAGATGTGTTTGGAGGTGTTAACGGAAAAAATACAAAACTCTTCTGAAACAGAAAATCTGAACTGAAAACAAGGTATGGCTCTGGTACCATGAAAGCTAAATATTCTTGAAACGTGATTTACATTGATATATTTCAAACGAGAAGATTACAAGATATATATACACACACGAACAGAGACAAAGCGAGCGTAATTGATGGAGTAGGTGAAGAAATAATCAAAGAATTCCACCACCAACTTGTTTCTTCAACAATATCATGCTATTGTCTAATCTATATTCACACGATAACTTCTAACACTGATGATGAGGAAGCCAATACTGAAGAAAATGAGAGTATCAAAATAAAGCATGTGAAGAATAGTTTCATGTGATCCATGATGATGAGAGTGGAATGTTGAAGGTCTTGAACTTAAAACTGGATTTATAGAATGGTAATTAAGAAGGAAAGTGGAAGAGTGGGTGTGTAACCCCCTCACCGTAATTACATCCGGATTACGAAATTTAAGTGAAATAGAAACCAATAACATAAAATAACCATTTATGATCCCTCATTCAAGAGATGGGATATTTCAAAATTAGTTCTAAAGCATACTAGATCATGGTCTCACATTCACGTACGGATATAACTACTATGAGAAATCAAATCACATAAACAATATCAGAGTGCGGAAACCAAAATCCCGGCAAACCCCGGGTTACTTGCATAAATAACTTGGGTTTAAGATTTCCCAATTATGGGGATTACACAACCAAAATAATCATTTACATTATTATGTACACTTGTCAACCCCACATCCAAAACTATGATAACCAACTACCACTTAGATTTCGGAGTAAGCCTAACTACTCCTGGTTGTCCGCTTCCCTTTCGAGCCACTCGCCCTGTCTGAAAAGGTTAGTCATATGGAAGGGGTGAGATTCTAAAGAATCCCAGCAGTAACAACAATTTCATGCCACATGCAATCACAAAATATGCACACCAATCATCTCATATAGCAACACAAGTCACTCCACCCTCATCCCCTTTTACCGCCGGGAAGGCATACGACCTTAACCCGAACCGTTGTTAGCGACTCAGGGACTATTGGCGTGGCAGTGCATACAAATAGCCACACGGCTCAAATATAGCCTTTCGGCTTTCACAATGGCCCGTCGGCCTTCACAAATAGCCTTTCGGCTCACAATTAGCCTTTCGGCCCACATATACACATATATCACACCCTAACCTCATCCCCTTTTACCGCCGGGAAGGCATACGACCTTCACCCGAACCGTTGTTAGCGACTCAGGGACTATTGGTATAGCGGTGCTTCCACAATTTTCACAAAACTTGCAGCATACGATTTTCATTTCAAAAACAATGACATAATATACATACAATGTATCACACAGGGCATAAAGAAAGAGTCACTACCTGTATCCTTCCTGACTGGCTCTGGCACCTTAGCCTCACGAGGTCGACAGATGTCAAATCCTATGTCAATTAGGGACAACCAATCAATCTCTTTTCCATAAGTATATTTCAATAATACTCTAAGTTGGTTATCATTTAGGACTCTTTAGGTGACTATTAGAGGCCTAAACATATGCCTAAAGGGTTGGAAGACACTACCCAAAAGACCCCTTACTCGAAGGCAAAACACATATTTTTGGTCATCTCACTCGAGCACAGATGCTCTCACTCGAGCACGAGTACGGACATCACTCGAGCACAAGAGAGAGTGAGACTGCGAGTGAGCACCCGAGAGCACACACACAGCTCTCCAAGCACAGGATCACTCGAGCACAGCCATTTGCACTCGAGCACACACCTCACACCCGCGAGTGAGAAGGCACACCCGAGCACCTTACTCGCGAGTGAGAACCTGAAAGCACAACTCCCACCTGAAGCACAATCTCACTCGAGCATGACCCCCAGTGCTCGAGTGAAACGGCTATGCCCGAGAGTGTCAGAACACACTCTTGGCATCAACCAGCGAGTGAGGACCCGAAAGCAACCTCAACTCCGGACTCGCACCTTCACTCGAGCAGAACCATGCTCACTCGAGCATGTTCTTCGCTCACTCGAGCACAAGGCGATGCTCTCGAGCACAACCCATAAAACCCAGATAACTCGAAGCACAACAGGGAAAAACTTGCATATCACTCGAGCACGTTCTTCCTCTGCTCGAGTGATGTGTATCAGAGACCAGAAACGCAGCCAAAAACCAGAAACACCAGATGGTCAATTCCTCCCCCAAAGGTTCCCCAAACTCAACCAAAAGCTCACACACACTTGGCACTAACTAGGGAACACCTTGGCAACTTTAAAAACACTCCAAAAACCAATTTAACCACAATCATTCACTAAAGTCTCTATGATACACTTTATCCAACTTTCCCCTAACACATTTCCAACATTCTAGATCTTATCCAACAATCAAATAACTCTACAATAACTCATTTTTAACATCAAACACCATGGAACTCCTAAAATCCACATTTGGTGCAAATTAGGGCAAATTTCCAGATTTGACTAAACTTAGCCAAAAATCATAAACAATATATCAAAATACTATAAATGCCTACCTCTTCTCTTTGCCCAATTCAGAACCTTGATTCCTCAACTTCCAATTTCGAATCAATGTCCCAATCAACACTATTCAAGACTCTACAACCACCACAATGTAGCCCTCAATGAGATGCATATCTTTAAAGAAGAGGTTTAGGGCATTAGAGATGAATCAAAGCATCAAAACCTCACCTTTTCTTTTCCTTTCCTTCTAGGTCGCCGTAATCAATGGAGGAGAAAGAGATGAGAAGATGGAATGATGATGATTTCTCTTCCCTCACCAAGCACACAACCGAACAAGAGAGAGGAGAGAGAGAAAAAGTGGTATTTTGTCTTCTAGTGCTTCATCCAATGGCTCATACAAGGCCACATGTCATCATCCACTCACTCCCTTATGAGCTCACCAAAATCACAACACATAGGATTCCGACCCATATGAAATGCATCTCAACCCTTGATCTTAAATACCGCATGTATTTATTCCAAGATTTACATTACATTAATCATAATAGTGCTTAATTAAGATAATTACAATAATTATCAGTATCATTAGCCCTAATCACAAATCGGGATATTACAGGGTGAGTGAGATTGAGATGAAGTGATAAAAATGGCGGTTGAGTTGTGAATGGAGGCTTAGAGGGAAAGGTATTTATATGGAAAAGGTAGAGTAGGTTAAGTAAACAAAACGCACGAGGCTACTGGGTGTAGTGACCTCAATGCATGAATAAATTATAAAGCTAGATAAATTTGACGCTGTCTCCTTTTGAACATATAATTAGCACGCCTCCCCGAGGAGCGTGTTTCTACTGGCAATTTGATTACTCTTCTCTAATTCTCAATTTTAGTACACTCAACGTTAAGTAATTACATATTCAATTTCACTGCCCCCGTCACAAATTGAAAGGGCCCGGTTTCTTCCAAAGCACTTTGCTTATTAAGGTGAGCTAATTAGATTTGAATAGTCTATATCTAATTTGGACAGTCCACATTTGTTTTTTCAAAAGTTTATATTTTTTATAAAAATTATTTTAGTGGGAATAGAATCTAAAATAAAGACAATCTCTTAATTAATATATTTCAAAGAAAATAATTTTTATTTAAAAATCATAACTTTAGAAAAACTTAAATTTAGATTGTCTTTATCAAATTTGAATGATATAGATTTGATTAGCTCTCTTTGTTAAGTAAAATACTTGGCTGGAAATCGGAATATGCTTAGCAGAAACTGGAATTAGTTTGTGTTTGAGCAATTTTAAAGAAGGTTGTTTGGCCTTTTAATGAACGTGGATTAGCTGTATAAGAGCAAAAAATTTGAATTGCTTGGATCCTTTTTATAAAAGCTCGATAAGAGTTGTGTGAACTTTTAGTGAGGTTTTTTCATTTTTTGTCTCTCATTAATTATATTTATTGCGTTAATTAAAACGTTGGCGATACTTATATTTATTCTATTTCTCTCTCTTCCTTACCTCTTATAAATAAGGGTGTAATTGATAAAAAAGTTTATTTTAGACATACTTGTTATTTTTAACTAGTTTTAACTGCTTTCTAAAATGGGCGAAGGTGCAAATTTGACAATGAACAATTTCGCCAGGAGCATCCATAAGACTTTTCTTTTTCGTGTGCAAAAGGAGCAATAAACTATTTTTTTGGAGTAAATTTAGCAACGTCGTTAAAAAACACTTAACTGCCATTACTTTTTGAAATGTGGGTCCTAACAGGCTTCTTTCTCTGTATTATTTTAATATTTTTTTAATGAAAAAATATCACTTAAGCCACATGAAAAAGAAATTCATTTCAGATAAAGACCAAAAGATTCTGAAATATCACTGCACCCCTTGGGTTAAAATGACATTAAGCTTTGTCAGTAAAAATAAATTAAGTTTTGCAGTGAAATTTCAGAATCTTTTAGGCATTAATTGAAATGAAATTTTTTTAAGTGGCCTAAGTGATATTTTTCCATTAAAAAAATATTAAAATAATACAGATGGAGAAGCCTGTTGGGACCCACATTTCAAAAACTAATGGCCGTTAAGCAGATTTAACAACATTGCTAAATCTGCTCCAAAAAAATAGTTTATTGCTACTTTTGCACCCGAAAAAGATAAGTCTTATGGATGCTCCGGGCGAAATTTTTCATTACCAAATTTGCACCTTCGCCCTTCTAAAATTAAGTAATTCAATTATCAAGCTCATTTTGGTATGACGCGGTTCATGTGTTGCAAGTGGACTGCTTTTATGGCGGATGTTGGCGCAGTTCCATTTTCTCCATTTATGTTGTGTTTGGTTCAACGGAGGTTAGGTTAGGTGAGGTTTATTTAAATTAAGTTAGGGGAGGTTATAATGTTGTTTGGTTCAAGAAGAGAATAGAGGAGGTTTGGTGTCTTGTTTGATTTAGGAGGTTAGGTTAGGAGAGTTAATTATAAGTGGATAAAAATGCCCTTATACATATTTTCCTCTTTCTTTTACTATGTATTTATTAATAATAATAATTTGTAAAATTATTATTTATAAAATAATTATTCTAACAATTATATACACTTCTTTCACACATTTGTCATTTTAAGACTTAAGACGCCAAAAAAGATTAAAGAAAATGAAAAGAATATTTTTTCTGATCACTAAATGCTTTTTCATATTTAATGTTTTCCCTCTTCTTTCGATATTTAAAAATTTAGAAGAAAGACTTTATTTTATCAAAGAAAGGGTGCCCATAAGAAAAAAGCTTGCTAACAGGCAAAATCACATAAATAAAAAGTTACTCTTCTCTTTTTATAATACATAAAAAGATGAGTTATAATAAAAAAGTTGGATTTAAATTAATTAAAGACCATAATATATAAAAAATATAACTTACTTTTAAAAAATATCCTTGTTTATAGGAAAAAAAAGTGAGAAAATAATTATTTAATGCAATGAAACTAACTATTAATTAATGGTAGTAGAAATGATAAATGATATTACAAATTTTAAACAGAATAAAAATGAGTCATCCAATTCCTAAAAATATTCTCCACTTTGGATCTATTTTATTCTTCTTCTACTATGCTTCCTCCATGATTCAACCTTTACAAGGAATAGATACAAAAGTCTGAGGCAAATTAAGAATGATCAATTGAAGGCTGAGGCAAAAGCCAAGGGAGAGGTAATCAGCAAGAGGCAGCCTGAGGGCCCTAAGCTAGGCTTCATGGTGGAAGGTGCTACATTAGAGACTGTAACACCCATTCCATATGATGTCGTCAATGATCTTAAAGGCGGTTAATAGTTCTGGATTTAGTTGTTTTTCTTATTTGTCAAACCAAGTAGTTTCGTTTGGATTTGAACCCTTACATGTTGTCATTGGAAGAGCTGTATAATTTATTCTCTGCTCAAGTAGCCTCCTAAATTTTGTCTTAATTTTGGAATACATGTATGTGTTTTCAACCTTTTTTTTTCTTTGAATAAAAAAGTACAAAAAAATGACAAACTTAATGGAAAATCATGTGAAAAAACTTGGCTTTACTCTTTCTCCTACATGCCTAAAAATAAATTGAGGAAATGCAGTCCATTTTTCAATACTTAGAGGACAATAGATTTTTGGAACATACATAAATCAACATTTGTACATTGAAGAGATAATTAGATATGTTGCACATCAACTTACATCATTACATAAAAATCAAAAGTTTACATATGGTTAGCAAGCTACACAGTCCTATATTGCTAATTCTTTCAAAATATCCATATGGTGAACAAGTGTGATTATCAAAAATCATTACTCAATAAGCAAGATAGTATAGCATCAAAAGTCTCTAAAAGGTCAACAAACTATATTGCTAACATCAAAAGTCTACAAATGGTTATCAAACTAAACCAATTTAAGTCCTTCACAATATCCATAAGTAAGTCCTTACAGGCAAGAAGGGGACATTCAACAAATGTCCTTACTAGGTCACCATCACCCATAAGAACTCTATACATCTTGGTGACATTGGTTGTTGAGAAGTCAAAATCTTGAATCAATTTCCAGATTTCTTTCCCAAACAATTGAGGAAGCTTTCTTGATATTTCTCTAGCTATTTGAATTCTTTCTCTAGCTATTTCATTTGCTTCTTTCAGTGCTTCATTTCTAGCAATCATGGCTTGATTTCCAATGTTAATGGCTTGTGCAACTTCATATATGACATCTTTAAGCTCAACCAAGTCAGAATCTTTCTCTTTATTGGAATTCACTCTTTGCTTCTTTCTTGAGGAATCACTTGCAACTTCAGGTGAGTTTTCTTGAGTGGTGCTATTATCAAGAGCTTCAAAATTATCTACATTTATATCATGATGGGAACCAACATTATCAGTGTTGTTGGTTGCATCAAATAAGTCAGCCTCATTGAGTGTGTGATGCTTCTTTTGCATCTCACCAAGTGTACGGGTGCCCTCCCCTAACGCTTTGTCATTACCATATAAAATTACCATTTTGTCATAGTTTGGGTAAGGAATATTTCTCCAATTCATAGCTTATGGCTTGGACTACAAAAGGTAAAATTTAAACAATAGTTAAGTGCAAGTGTAACAAAAGGTTGTCATATAACTAAAAAAAATGCAACTTTTTGAAGGAGGGAGGAGGGACTCTGTGTGTGTGTGTATTCAAAGACTTCAAAAGTATATTAGACCTTGTAAATGACTTGCGTATTTAGAGTGTATCTTACCACTCTACAAGTAGTAACGCTAGCTTTACAAATATGCAAAGAACAGTTATAATATGGAAATAGTAAGTTCAGTGAGGTTATAGCGAAAAAGGTTGATGCTAAATTCATTTGCATTTGCAAGATTGTTATCCTTTATTTCACTACATGCCTTGAGCTTGCATTTTTTAGGCTAGAAAATGTCTACCTTCGAGTTTTGCTATTGAGATGTGAGAATATAGTAGCTTTCATTTAGATTTAATGGAAAAAAGGTTGATAATAACATAAGTGTATTCATATATATGACTATAATTTGGATATGCATTTTCATAGATTTGATTATGACCATGTAACTTTTCACGCTAAAAAAAAAGGGACAGGCATGACCCTATCTAATGAAACAGTAGACTCTACTTTCTTATATCCGTTACTAGTAGTTCTTCTTAGGAATGCCAAATGAGTCTGTTAAGAAGAATATCATGAAGTTTGAGATGTGACAGAATTGCAATTCAGAAAATGCAACAGAATCATATAAATTGGAAATGTAACAGAATTGCAATTCAGGAAATGCAACAGAATCATATTCAGGAAATGGAACTGCAGAATTGGAAATATAACAAAATTAATGAGCATGTGATGATACATTCCAACCTTCATCCATTTTGCATGTATGTAACAGAATTGGAAATGTAATAGAATTAATAACTGTGTGATTAATGGAAAATACTAACCTTTATAAGTTGGTCCCAAACTTCATCCTCAGCCTCCCACGTATGTAATCATGCATTCCAACCAAACCCACTCAATCCATTCTTAAAAATATAAAAAACTACAGAGAATTTCTTTTCTTTTTTTTAATTTTCCACCTTTTCTTAGTTTTGTCGTTGTCCATTTCAATTTCAAGTGAGGCACTCATCTCTTTCACAATATTATTGTATGTTGTGCATGTGAATTGTCCATTAACCTTGTTGCTACATTTATATTGTTCCCATAAAACATTAATAAGGTAGTCATCCATAGCCTTTGTCTAATTCAAACATTGCTTCTGGTTGGTTGATTTTGGCGGCATACTATTGCAAAAGTATTAAAAATAAAGATTCAAACTTCAATAAACAATTAATAAAGATCTAAACATGAAATAAGAATGCATAAAGATCCAAACTTCAAACTTCAAACTTATTTCACTCCATGGCATACTAAAACACATGAGCACTTAAAATTGAAATAAACTTGGAATAAGATCATGATAGCATAAACTTCAAACAAATTAAGACACATTACTACCATGTCTCATTATCCTATTTTGATAATCTATCCACATCTCATTTGCTATAGTCTCCCTAATTAATTGTCCCCTAGCAACCTCATCATTGTCACCACGTCGATCACGACTATTATCAACAGACTCAGATTGAGTTGCAAGTTCACAATCTACTTCTTCTATGAGATCCTCGTTAAGGTCAATGCCCATCAAGTAGTTACAAAGAATGCAACATGCTCCAATGATAAATGTTTGAGCTTTTACTAAGTACGCAGACTCAGATGAATTGGCTAAAATGTCAAATCTTTTTTTTATAACACCAAAAGTTCTTTCAATTTCATTAAATAGCGATGAATGCCTCAAATTGAACAATTCTTTATAGTTTTGGGGGGGATTTCTTTCTGAATATTCCTTCAAGTGATAACAGACTCCTCTATAAGGTGTAATCAATCCACTAGTTAGCATGAAGTTAGCATCCACAAGGTAATATTTACCTTCAAGAATTTTGAGCTTATCTTCTCGTGCCAATGCATTTTTAATAATCCTAAAATTAGATGTTGTGCCTTCCCATCCAGTGAGTACATAAGTGAGTTTTAAATCAAACGAGCAACCTGCTCACACATTTTGTGTAGAGAAGTCTTTCCTACCAAGATATCAAGGAGCATCCTTACCAGATACTTTCACACGTATATGTGTTCCATCAATGGCACCAATACAATCTTTAAAAAAGGGATAAAACCTATCATTTGCATGAATTTCAGGAGAGACTATTGTCCCATCAGGTTGTATAACAAACTTTATCTCCTACTTCAATGATAGCTTTTAACACATTATGAAGATGACAACTAATTGTCTCACTAGATCGTCGAAAGAAGAAATTTACCACAAGATTTTTTGCTCTATGAGATAATATATAAAGTGTAACACCTCAAATTTTGATTAAGGGCTAATGGCAATTATTGAAAATGATTTGGGAATTAAAGTTGATTTGAGACATAAATCAGTTATTGGGAATGCCCAACACCCTGTATTTTAGCATCATTATGTGATGAAATAATTATTTGGGCTAAAATAAGGGTGAATGGTGCATGGAAGTGGAAAAGGAAAGTAATTATGTGTTATGTGGCAATTTGAGTTAATATGCCATAATTAGTGAGAAATTGAAAGAATGGCTATAAGTTAGTGATTAATAGAGAGATTAATTACTAACTGAGGAGAAATGAGATATGTAACTAAATGGCTAAGGGAGTGGTTAGAGTAACTAATTAGTTACTTACTTTATAAGAGCCAATGAGATTATGACATGTGGCAAACTTGTGAAGAGAGAGAGGTTAGAGAAAAGTCAAATGGTATTAGTTTAATCATTTTTATTTCTCTTTCTCTCTTCATTTCCAGCTGGAGGTATGGGTGCCCAAGAAACACCATCATTTCTCCTCCTTCAACACTCTTTTCTCTCTCATTTCCTCTCTCTTGTGTGAGCAGCCATGGAAGCTTGAGAAGAAGGAGAAAAGCTTGAGATTTAAGGTAAGAAGATTACCTCTAATGCCAAAACTCTCTTCTATAAACTTGTTCCTTGTATTGAGAGCTTCATTTTCATGGTTTTAATTTGTCCATTTGGTGTTGTTTGAGCTCTCAAGGGATTGTAGAGTTTGGAGAATCAAGGAACTCCTTTTGGGAAAGTTATAGAGGTGAGTAAGACAAACCTTTCTATATAGGTTTTGTAGCCATTGGTTGAGTTTGGATTTTCTGGAAATTTTGCCTTGAATTTCGAAATTGAGGGTCAATGTGTTGATGGTATGTTGTTGTTATGGAAATGGTGCATTGTTTAGCGTTTTGAATTGATAATATTGAATTGAAGCTTAAATATAAAGTTTGGCACTTTGTGTTGGTTTTGTGTTTTGGGCCAAAAATAGGACATGTCAATGGGTTGTGATATTGGTCATTTTGAGGTTACCATTGTGTTCCTTATGGAAAATTGTATGGGAATAGGTTTGGTTAATGATTTTGGAGTCATTGGACACTTTGGTAGAAAAGTTGGAAATTTGTCTTGTGTGAACTCTATTCTAGGCAGTTCATTTACATGAACGTTTTGAATGACAAAATGGTGTTAGAAAATTCTGAAACTTTCTAGTATTAAATTTCACATCCCAAGCTTCAAAACGGACATATAATTCGTGTCATTTCATTTTTTGAACTGAGAGTTATGCTTTGCCAAAGTTTGGGACAAAAAACTAGACTATGTTTTGGAGTAGTGTTGAGTTTTGTGTAATTATAGAATTTTGTAGTGATTTCTAGTAATGGTCCATATTTTTCCAGTAAAGAGTACTTAAATATCTTTCATTTAGATTTGGAATCACCTCATTTCAATTTTTCTAGAATTAGTTATGATTTTTGAAAGTTCAACCAAGAAATGAGATTTTTCTTGACCGCGGCCCAAATGTTTCGGACATGTTTTGGGCCACAGCCAGTGGATTTTTAGGCCGTGGCCAACCCCCAAAAATCATCATTTTGCACTTCTGAAAAGTGGTTTTTAACCCAATGTTTTTTAACCCTTTAGGGCTTTTGTTAGAGATATTTGTAGCCTCTTAAGGGTCAAATATGATAATCAAATTTAAGTGTTATGAAGTGAATTAAGTCTTGGAATAGAGTATAACTTTTCATCCTTAATTATGATTCTAGGATTTGACATTTGCCCTACTCGGGAGAGACCGGTGCCAGAATACGCCTAGAAGGACCAAGGTAGTAACTCTTCTCTCATGTTGTGTATGATGTTTTGGTATACATGACTTGTCATTGAGCTTTGTCAACTGTATGTACCATGGTCCATTATAGCATGAGCACTTCAGCGTGAGCCATTTAAGGATTGACATTGGTCATCTCTAGCTTGGCCGTTGAACTGCCGTTGTAATCGACATGGATCTTTGTAAATCCGACCCATGGGACGGCGTGTTGTGAATCCAGCTGTGGACTGTGTGTTATATATCCTGCATGTATGGCTTGCATATGAAATGCTTTATATGAATCCCAACTGTGGTGAAATATATTATGTGAATTGTTGTGGTGCAATACAGCGTGAGCACTTCAATGTGACCAAACATAAGGGTGACGCAAGTCATACCTACCCTTGCCGCTGTAACCGCCATTGTAGTTGCTATATGTGGGTTATGATTTGCTTCCATGCCTTATTGTTATGCATACTATAAGTGATTTGACACTATGGGGATTTCTTAGAATCTCACTCTCCCAAAACAATTTTAGATAGGGCTAAAGGATCAAAGGGGAAGCAAGTGACGAAGAGTGGTTAGAGCTCCGGATAGGAGTTTCATTTTGGAAAATTCGATTATCATATTTGTAATTGGTATTTTGGATTTTTCATTGGGAAACAATTGTGTATAATGGAGATATGATGTAGTTTTGTGTAATCCCCAAGTTAAGGGAATTAGATTATAGGCATTATGCCTTGTATAAACCCTTTATTTATTAATGGAACCCGATGGTGTCGGGAATTTACATTGCACTCTTTTTTTTATAGTGAATGAATATAAACATACAGCCCCAAGGGCTCTACCCCACTAAGTCAGTACAAAAATTTTGGTTCACAACATCATCTATAAGCAATTGTTTCGCTTAATCAGGTTCTCTGTGAAGAACAAGAAAATCAACCGCTATATCCCATGCTATCCTTGCGAAGCAATCAGCCACTCTATTCGCCTCTCGACAACAGTGTAGCAGCTCCACTTCCCACTCACGTTCCAGCATCGATTGAATCTCTAAAATTACTATAACATCAGGATGTTCATCAGAGACCGCTCCTTGAATAAGTTCCAATACTTTGCTGCAATCACTTTTAATAAAAACATTCCTAAATCCTCCTTCCCAAGCCAACTTTATACCCCACAGGATTCCCCATTCCTCTGCTGTGATCACAGACCCTTTTCCAATTTGAAACATAAATCCTCGAACAAATCATCCTTGGTCATCCCGTATCACTCCACCACATTTACAGCTTCCCGACGCTTCATTCCTGGATCCATCTGTGTTAACCTTAACCACCCTAGCGGGTGGAGGACGCCAAACCATAATTGGTGTGATATAAGATTTCAGTTGCATGGGACTGGAGACACCCCAAGACAGCACTAAACTAGTACAAGCTAGTAACTGCTGTTTACTCCATTGTTATTTTTTGCAAATATGGTCATTCCTCGCCAACCAAATATGTCTACATAAAACAGTAAACTAGTAATGAAATTCATAACCATGCACCTTATCACGACGACTTAAGCACCATGTTAACCAAATGTTTCTATCGGTTAAGTCAAAAAATTTCCGATACCATTGACTAGGCAGCATCTCACTCCAGATCTCTTTTACCACCGCACAATCTCTAAGAGCATGAAGAATTGATTCTGTCTCATCTTTACAATAGGGGCACATCTCATTCGTATGGATTTTCCGCTGAGTTCTGATCAAATTTGTCATTAAACGACCATGGGCGCATAACCACATAAACAGTTTGTACCGTTGAGGAACCTTTAGTTTCCATATGAGCCTCCATCATAACCAAATTTGATTATCTCTGTGACCCGCTAATCTAATGTATGCCTCTTTTAGAACAAATTTACCATCAGTTGCCCAACGCCAACCCGGAATATCAGCACCAGCATTGCGATTAATATTCACTTTTAAGATCGCTAACACAACCTCTTTCGGTAATAAATGTCCAAACTTATTCAAATCCTATTGACCTGATAGAGAAATACAATTTGCTACCTTCCATTTTTTATGATATCATTTGATAATGGTTGAGTTACCAAGCTGTCCAATCTATTCAAATGGGGAACCCATATATCTTGCCAAAAGGACACCAAAGCTCCATCTGTAATCCTCCATAAAATGCTCTCACTTACACTTTCCCAATTTTGTCTAATCCCCTTCCATGTGCTCGATTCGTTTCATCTCAGAGTGGAATTTACATTGCACTCTGATATGTATAAATGAAATCGAATTGTACAGGCCATTTATGTATTTGTAATGTGAATATGAGACTATTGTTGAATAGGTTTATGAAAGTTTTTGAAAATCCTGTTTTGGGCAAAAGATTACTTTATTAAGTCCCAAATCGTTTTATGGTCTCTAATTCAACATAATTACGTTTTTATGAACTAATCTCGGCTTATGGTTGTGAGGGGGTTACATAAAGAGTTTTTGCCACTTGTTCTTCCACAGTAGACCATCTTGTAGCTTTTAATCTCCCCTCTTTCTAGCAAGGCACATAATGTTAGGAAAGCTTTTAGGACTCATACAGATAATATTGCGGCCCCTTTCATTAGTACTTATTTGAATCATTATTTCTTCACGCACCCTTTCCCTTTATAAACTCATGTTATAAGTTATTCTTCTTTTATGGCTCCTCCGAATAACTAGGTAGACAAAGACATATGTGAGTAGTGCTATAGTTTTTTGATGCAAATCCATCCATCGATGATGCAAGACTAAATAGTTTTGAAATGCCGACTTTATCTAACACACCAGGGTTGTAACATCCTATTTTTTTTTAGCACTTAGAGCTAATTGTAGCCTAAGTATTATTTTGTTAAAGATTTAGACTAAATTAATAATTTAAAAAGAAGAATCAAGTTCCAATATATATATAAACTCCTCAAAATAATTATTTTAAGTATATGAGTATGTATGAGTGTAAACTTGCCTTATTATGGAAAAATAATTAATAGAACAAAAAAAATGATGCCTGAAATATATATATATATATATTATTTTGACCAAAAAAAACCCTGACCCTAAATCCTCTTCTTATAAACAAGCATAAAATCCCCCCGCACGTTGCGCAGGTTCAACAACTACTTCAGCGTTAGCTTACATAGCACTTGGCCAACTCATGCCAAGTGTCACCGACAGCAATATTAGATCACAACTCATGCCAATCAACATTCGCTTCTACTATTACGAAACTCACAACATGGATCACATATAAAATAGGCCCAACCAATAAAGCTTCGTACGAAGAGTTTTGCATGGAACATATAAACACAAGATGACCATGTTATGTAATGAAACAATGAATTAAAATTGGAAGGAGACAATTTCAAGGTTCTACATGGAATGATTGTAAGTATTGGATGCCTTCATAACATCTCACATTTGTTGCTCTATCTTCCTGAATATCTCCCTGTAAACAACATTGGTAGTTGTATTTTTTTGATGATTACTCCCATCATGTATAAGAATTTTCAAACCTGCAATATTCTTAACTCTCGATAAGGCAACATATAGTTGGCCATGTGTAAACACCGGTTTTGATAGGTACAACCCAACATTTTGTAACGACTGGCCTTGACTCTTATTAATTGTCATTGCAAAAGACAAAGCAATAGGAAATTGCCTTCTCTTCATCCGAAAAGGAAGACTACTATCTGAAGGATTCATATCCATTCTATGAATCAAAACTTTTTTATTTGGGTTTGACCCATTTAATGTTATTGCTTGGATAACATTTTTTCCAAGAAGTGTGATACGTAACCTAGTTTCGTTACATAATCCACTACCTTGTTCTATATTTCTTAATAGCATTATTGGTACTCCAACCTTAAGATTAAGATTATGCCTGGGCAACCTTGAACACTTAATTGTATTCAAGAACTCTATGCTATACAGATCTTCAAATCCATCAACCTCTTGAGATGTCTTACAAATAGTATCGCAACTGTAATACTCCATCACGTCCCCAGGTATTAAAGAGCGCATGTAGTCATTAACATGATTTACACTCTCAATCGTAGGGCATAGAATAGCTCTGTTGTTGAAGTAATCCAAATTGCCTAAATTTTCTAGCAAGTCGGGATATGTTGCAGACACAATAGCATGCATAGCATCTTGATAATTTCGAATAAGGAATTCTTCAGGAATGTCAACCTCTGCAATACCATCATGTGGCAAACCCAATTTACCATCACCCAGATCTAGAAGCCACTTCGAGAATACTTGCAATTTACAACTATCTGGATTCAATGAAGAAGTGAGTCTTATGTTTTTAGTTAAATGGAAAAATGTGCATGAATCCCATAAGTATGATGAAGTAATGCAAGCATTCACTATAGTAGCTCTCGACCCCTTTGGGATAATAGGTAACAGTTGACGGAAGTCCCCACCCATCAATACAGGCTTCCTACCAAATGGATTGTTACAATGAATAATGTCCTTTAAAGTCCTGTCAAATGCTTCAATACAAAAGCGTTGAACCATTGGTGCTTCATCCCAGATGATCAATTTAGTGGCCTTAATCAATTCATCCAACATCAAATTTTGTTTAATATTGCACATTGAATCTTCATTAACTGCGATGGGTATTGCAAACCTCGAATGAGCTGTCCGTCTAGACTGTAACAATGTGGCCGTAATGCCGCTTGATGCAACTGTCATAACTATTTCACCTTTAAACCGAAGTAATGAAGTAAACGCACTCCATAAAAAGGTTTTCCCAGTCCCTCCATAACCATACACAAAGAAATATCCACCAACACCAGCTTTCAACGAAGACATAAATGAATCATAAATAACTCTCTGCTCTGTATTCAATGAATTGATTATTTGCACTGCCTGCACTCCCAACGCAACTTTATCATAATTTAATTCCTGGCGAATCAAAGGATTAGCAACATCAACATGAGTAATCGATAAAGGTAGCGGGAGCAAAGGAAAATTTGAAATGCTCTTTCCATTCAACTACAACAGACTTTCAATCTCATTAAGAACAGCTTGTGCTTTATCTGATGCTGCTAGATGTATTCCTAAAGCAGGGAAAAAATCCGAGTCAAAAGTTGAGTGCAAAATAATTGATATAGAAAAATAGTTGTAAGGAATATTAACATACTTGATGAGGTAGGATCTTCATGTGGGATGTACAACATATCCTCTGAAAGAATTTGAGAAGTCTCATCCCAAACAACCTCAGGTCGGGTTAAACAACTACATAATAGCATGCTCACAAACATGCTACGCAGCAAGCGACCTGTTGCCCATACTGAAGCTTCCTTCAAGGCAGAAATAAATTCAGCGTCATCATCTAATAATCCCAATGCAATACATGCAGTGCGATATGTTGGATGAACGGTACTATCAACCGTCCTCATAGCTTCATAAGATGAAGGTCCTTTTACTTTAGTCAATAATATCCTTAAGTAATATAGTTTTCCAGATGAAGGTGAAGTATGAGTAAGCCGTCCAATTGCAAATCCTCTTTTCCTTTTTCTCCATATTCGTTGCCTCCGATGATACACATAATATTGTGGGAATTCACAATAATAAAGTGATTTAGCCAAATCATCATCTTTGTTTTGTTTCATCTAAGCAAGGAACATAGACTCACACACTCTAGGCTTGTCTAGAAGATCAGCTACATCATCAGTGTTAGAATAGATAACACATTGTTGGTTTGGTAGATGAAAACTTAACCTTTCCACAGGTGGGAACCTATGATGGATATCAAACCTAAATATACGACAAGCTGCCTCACATGCAGAGATATAACGGAAATTATAACATTGTTGGATTTCATCCAATGATGTTTGAGGATTTCCATTTTTGTGACCATCATAAATTGAGGCTACCACACGGTCATTTCCTTTACTAATATACTTGAATAGGTACTTGATTGCAATAGACTGATTGCATTTTTCAACATTAATGTGAGCATGAAACATCGACAACAACGTAGGATTATATGGAACTACAAACCTGTTATCCAACGGAATGCCTTTCACTTCAATAAACTTTCCATCGTCTCTTCTTCTATATGTAGGAAACCTTTCTTGGTCAAGAATTGTCTGTTCATTAAATTTCTTAGGGAAAAACTTCTTGCATTTCTTATCCACCATACATTGTGCTTTTGGATTGAGATGTCCACAAGGAGAATGCATCATGAATCTCTGCACCAGCTCATACAATTGAGGATTAGAATCCACATCTGGGATTTCAGCAGATATAATGTTGTCAATCTGAACAGGATCTTTCAACTTGTCACGTTCCGCCAGCCATATAAGGATATGTGCATGTGGCAAACCTCTTTTCTGGAATTCAATTTTATAAACTTCTGTAATACATGTTGAAGGAAATGAACAAAAAGAAGTTAATATTTGGCATAATCGTAATGTTCCAAATTGCTTCTTTAAGGGAAATCATTACATAACTAACCCCACGTATATATACCTGCACGAACGTTACCAAAAATCTTTTTCTTAATTATCTGCATTAAAGCTCTCAGTTTGAGCCTGAAAATTCTAGATAATATATCAGCTCTATTTGCAGTAAACATAGATTCACTCTGGCAGTATCTTGTTATTTCAGGCCAGGATGGGTTGCATGTAAATGTTATGAATAGATCTGGATACCCAGCAAATCTACATATAGTCATAGCATCTTGATAAGCCTGGATCATGTAACGTGCTCCACCGGTAAATAAAGAAGGCAGAACAATGCACTTCCCGATTGCTGCTACACTTCTTTCCCCACTAAATAAAGCATATGACAATCCTTGGTATATGTCTGCCTGGAGTTCTTTCTGATGTGTCCTAACCCATAACAGCCTTTGCGCCTCAATCATTGTATATACATCTACCACAAATTGTTGAAATAGCCTTCCAGCATGCAAAATGGTTGACACTTCATCATATCTTGCCATCATCTTATAGACAAAGTATTCTCTCATACTAACTCATTTTTTTGCTTTATTAGAATCCCTGATGTTTGTTTGAAAATGTTTTATATCATCTCTGTAACCATCCTCTCCTCTAGGAAATAAAATAAGGTACTGCAATGGTAGATATGATGGATGTAACTCATAAAGCCTCTGAGGTGTACCAAACAACTCCTCAACAATAATGTCTCTCCATTGAAAATTGATATCAATATCTCCTACTATCAATGCTGCAACTTCTGAAGCGGAAGGCAAATTATGTGTTCGACCATCATGTTGTCTGTTGCTTATTAAACGTAACTTCAACCCATGAGGATGAGGCCTACTAACCATTGTAGCCGCCATCCTATATTGTTGGACGAATGGATTAAACTTATCTAGTACATTCTTAATTGCGCCAATTATGACCGGATTGATGCCTGAGTCCTTTAAGTGATTGTTGGGAAAGAAGGAGCGGACTTGCATAAGATTAGTAATACATTTCTTATATGCTTAATCATGTTAACCGTAACATAAGAAGATATAATATATGTACCTCACGACAGAAATCCTATTATGAACTTCATTGTCTGTGTCATAGATATACATTTGTGAATACACAGGTTTTGCTCCATGTTTAGGTACAAGGCTACCTATGTAATGATAATTGAGCCCGGATAATACAAATGTGTATGGGCCAGAACCATCATTTTTTGAATGGTCAATTTTACCACTCATAGATGTAAATGCAAACATGTTATTGTACGACCTTATGTTGGCATGAAAATTTTTAGACAAATCAGAATTTTTATCAAAGAATAGATCAAACAACACTGATGGAGGCTCTTTGTTTTTTGGAAGCTTCACTTTTCCACCATGGCAACACATCGTAAAAGTAGGTCGAGCAGTATTGTTCTGATTCTGAACCCTTTCATTATACCACATCCTTGCACCATAAATTTGGCAGATATACTCGGGATCTCCCTCATCAATGTACTCTACAATATTATATACATATGTTACAAAACACAAATTACTTGCCATTAATGACCTGTCAAACCTAAGGTTCACAATTTATAAATTACCTACCAAGAATGAGTGGTCGTTTCCTCCATTTCTTTTGAACCTCACAATATGAGTAAATACTACATGGTAATCATACATATAATTATCGTCATAGATAGATACACTACCTTCAGATGAATCCCCTTGGCACTCACTGGCCTCAACATCATAATCGAATTCATTATTATAGGTGAAGTCAATATCTTGATAATATTGTTCAGGACCTATTCATCCAGGAAGAGTAAATGTAATTAATCAAAGCATACAAAGACGGACGAATCCTGTCCACAAAAAGCCCACATTGTTACATAAGTGCACTGTAATGGCACATTTTATATATTTGTCATACCCATTATCTACAATTGCCTTTAACATGTTTTCAAAAAGGAAAACACATAATCCTTCAACATGAGGGCAATGGTTATTGAGAAGAAGTCAAAGGTATGAAGGCATATGTAGGAACACAATACGGTTAACCTATTTGATATCAATGATTGAGGTAGTAGAATCTAGGTTCCTTAACATGCCTCTTAATGGATAACAACCTAGCTGCTCTATTGTTGTTGATAAATTTTTGAAGGAAGTATGTTTGGTTGTGGCATGTATTGAAGTATTATCTATGTTGATGTCAGCTGGACTTGAACCTGTACCAATATGCAAAATTATTATTAATTATTCTAGGAAAAAGAAACATTTGATATATAGAAATAGCTCCTATGTTTAGATAACAATTGCTATGTTGCATGAACTACCAGAAGCTTGTGCCTAGCTCGAATAAAAAATATATATAGACTAGAATTCAGATTTCTGTATCAAACAACTTAATTACCTTCAGTTGATGACTTGAAATTGAAATCCAAACGTCGGGTAGCCTCAAATGCATGGAAAACGTTTCTTGGACTGCTTGGTGAACATGTGAAAACTGTGGTGCACTGGTTAGACTCTGTTTCCATTGAACAAAACCGATGGCTCCGGCATCTTGTGGTAATGTTCCTAAAGTCCATCTCATCTGTAAAAATGTATTCTTCATAAAACACAACAGTTGCAACCTGAACTGAACCTTTTTATGAGTGTAATGGAAATTGACATACCAGAACTTCTAAAAGATTACAACTGTGACTTCTCAGAATAGACCACATTTGTGATTTCCTTAAAAACCCTCCGCCGCGCCTGATCCTTGTAGCCAGCTGTGCCCCCATTAATTAATATTGCTCTTCTCTTGGGAGGCATCTTCAATAGACATATTAATTCAAGTAAATAAATATAGCAGATATGTACAGCCCAATTCCTGAAGGATCAAGAACCTGCTTTTGTTAATGGAAAAAGCATAGCTAAGGACTTGAAACAATCAATTCCTGAAGACATTACATGTGTGGATATACTTCGTGAGGACCCTGAACAAATGTGACTATATTCCAATACAAACAAATTTGTGGAAAATATTGAGATGATTGTGTTTTAAACGAACTTCTTCCATGATAATACAAATATTGGACAGCAAAAGCATAAGTTTCTCATATTAAAATGCAAAGTTCAACAGAACTGTGTACATCATAGGCCCCACATATGCATATCTTGGTGGTAGCCTCGTAGAATACATAACAAAATAGCTTACAAATGATAACATACAGTCAAGACTTTTCTGTTCCTCCAATACATTGACAAAAAGGACAACAACTTTAGACAGAAATGGTCATTTCAAATTACACGCACAGAGGAAGTCATTAGAGGAACATGAATTCCAAAATATAGGGTACACCAAATGAAACTACTTTATAAGAAAATACTACTTAAATTACTGCAGCAAGTAGAGAAATCTACTCAATTCTTCTCCGTCTTAATGGACTTCAATTGTTTTCCAACAGATTTTGCTGGAACATCATTACCAAATGCCACACTCTTTGAACCTTGAGCACAAGGTTTCTTTGAAATAACCTTCCTCTTTCCCTTCAAAGGAACTGGAGGTATGACTTCAGTTGCAGAACCTCCATCAAGCTCCATAGTGGGGAAAGTTTCAGAGAGCATAACACAATCATCAATATCAACTCTTCCCTTATCCTCAAGCGTAGCATTCCTTTTGAAGATAATATCCTCTTCCTCATCATTGACAGGTCTACTTGGTTCTGCATGCTAATAGACATTGAAAGGACAATAAGCAAAAACTCAAAAATTAAGTTACATAATTGAAAAGCAATATTATATACATGTAATAACAGTAAACCTGAGAAGCAACTTCATTAAACTCATTCATAAGGTCTGCACATTCAGCATATGTTGCAATTGAGACACTTGAATTTGGGTTATCCCTATTGTACTTGTTTAACTTCATCTTTAGGATCATTTTCTTGCCAATCAAGCTGTCTACTTCACTTGGGAATTCATACTTGATTGCGTCCTAGTTGTAAACATAAGCAGCAAAGACAAGATGTGAGTGACAAAGTAATAATTTGAAAGAATTAATAATCAAACCTTAGGAATATGTGCTTTAAGCTCAGCTGCATATTTCTTCATAAGCTCAGCTGCATGCTTGTCAAAAAGGACAATGGAGGCAGTTCCAGAATCATCACCAATCAGGTAATGAAGCCTCAGCCTAGAAAGAACGAAATTCTTGACATCAACTGCTTCATGTAATAAAAAAACATAACTGATCCAAAAGTAGAAGTAAGTTTAAAAACCATACTTGGATTGGATGCTGCACTGTTTCCCCTTGCAAAAATTGCTGGAACATGAGGTTGATCCATTCTCTTCTTTTGGTTTAGTGCCACACCTTGAACACCCCTCATAAAGCCAGCCATGACGGGTCTCAAATTTCTTAAACTTACCCAACACAGTAAAATATCTCTCCTGCAAACAATAGTATTAAACTTCATTCCCATTGCCCCACAAGTGACCACAGGAAAAAATGACAGATAAACATACCAGTTCCTGATTAGGGATGTTAGCAACTTTAACTCTAGGTGTGTTCCTCAGAATCCTTTCCACAGCAGAATTAGACCTCTTAGACTCAACAGGCTGACTCAGTGAACTAATCCTTGGTGATGGCAAGTTTTCAGCACTATTGACAGGTCATCAGAATGTCAGAACTAAAACCATCACAAATGATTAAATCAGATTTGCACATATCAGAGCCTTCACTTGTATGTAGTAAGTAAACATTAAACCGATGACAAAAACAGAAACCAACTTCCAATAGTCTAAACATAACTAAAATGGCATACCTTGCAAGGAATTGTTGAACCTCTGCAAACTTGCCATTCAAGTGAATCTTAGTGGCATGATAAGAGCTGCAGACCTCCTGTTTACCTTCAATTCAATGTGTACATATTGCATAAGCAAGTATAACTTGAAGTCAACAAAATTGCAGTAAACATGCAGCCTAGTAGCAAACTAACCATTGTCATCAAAGCCAACCCTCACAAGCTGGGCAACCAACATAATAGGCTTCTGTATACTAGTGAAATCGTTCATACATAAATTCACAGCACACTCATCATACAACACCATCTGTACAGTGTTTTCCCTGTCACACATGCAATATGTAATGTAAATATATTGTAACACCAAGTGCATATAATATTTAGAAATTGTAAACGACAAAGTACAGGTACCTCTCGTCACTCAACATCAACCGCATCTTACTCTTAACCTCAGAACCTGAATTATATTCCTCCAAGGGGCCAATACTTATCACAAATCCAATGACATCTTCAAAGAAGAGCATAAATTAAAAAGAGGACAACTTGAGAAAACCATATGAGAAAGGAGGAGAACTCACCAAACAGGTACATTGTGTGGTTATCACTAGTTTGAGTTAGTATGTCTTTAATGGGAAAGAAGGTAAAAACAGATAGTGGAATAGAAGAAGCCTCTTCCTTGACAAAAGTTGCTGAATTGAAAAGCATTTTGAACTTGTGATGAGCAGCCTTGAAATCCTTCCCATTAGGTATGATCTCCATATTTGCAATGAAGTAAGAATGGCCTTCAATAGGGTCTTTCTCAAACTGCTTGAACAAAAATTTGTTCAGTATTAAAGCTTGTATCTTACTTCCCTACAAACAGACATGTAGAAATTTAAACCGTGAAGAAATGATACACATGGAGGCTAAGATATGCAAGATACTTATTTAACCTACTGACCTCTTGGTCTACCAGAAGCAAATAGATAGCATACAATTGAGATGGAGAGTCCTTTTGATAGCTATTCCACCTCCTCAGCACATGCACTACAATTCTCCACATATCAGTACTATCATCAATATCTTTGATCATTGAACACTTCCTACCCGCCATTGAAAACAATAATTTAGCTTACAATGTAAACATAAACAAAAAAGTCAATGTTGTGAGAACTGGAAAACTAAGCTGCCTTATATAGAAGCACTGAAGCTAGCATACGCATTCAACAATTCCCACACACATTAATTTACTAATGTTAGTTTATCAGTCAGTGGTAAGGTATTAACCATCATGACACAGCTGCAAGTCACTGTACACCTAATAGTCATATCATATAATAACCCTTTCTGCTTTTAAAATTTAAAACATATGAATGAAAAAATATTCAGTGAAGTTCGTACATAAGAGTAACCTTACCAGTAAAGTCATATCATATAATAACCACTGATCAGTATATCTCCACTTGTACTCAGTAAAGAAATAAAGAGTTACCTACTGTATCAGAGGTCTAAGGATTTGAAAATCTTGGTAATTGGATGTTCGACCAAAAACTTCTACACTTCATTAAATGTACTGGTTGATACATTTGGGTCCAGGAAAGGTTCATTAGAATTCTGAAAAGCAGATATGAGTAAATGACAGGCATCTTCATATGAACCAAGATAAGTTTGAGAAAAAAATGAAAATGTTAAGCTTATCAGCAATATTGCAATCCATAATGTTAATAGTTCTACCTTATCATATACAACTAAGCATTATTCCCTATATCTAGGAAGTAAGCTCCCAGATTAAACAAACAACCACCTAGTAAACATCATGAAAAGGTACCAACTAATTTCACTTACCTTCAGGAACTCAATCGAACATATGCATTAACTGATTAAAAAAAAATGCTTGAGAAGAAATGAAACTTGATAACCTCAGCCTTGCTATTTTTGAGGTGGTTGAACATGAAGTAATTCTTGTTGCTGTAATACTTAACGTTAATATTTCTGTCGTATCATATGCGACTAAGCAGTATACTTCTATAGATGGGAATTAAGGTCCCAATGTAAACAAACAACGACCTAATAAACATCAAGTAAAGTGACCAACTGCTATGACTTATATATAGGACCTAATTCTAACATATGCAGTAACCTGTGACACGCACTTCAGTGTGTCATTAGTAGGTTAGTTTGTAAGGGATTAGCCATTATGATTTAATCTTACATCAACAGTCAAAAAGCTTTGGTAATTAGCCACTTTTAATGTATCAACAGTAGCTTGGGACTTTTGGAACATATAGTAACTCTATAAATAGTAAACAGTATGGAGGATCTGTACCTCCTACCTGCTTTTACATCACAATTAGCTGCTACCCGTCATCTCATGTAACCTGTCCTTTATTTAAAACAGATCAGGTCAAACTTTCTTTATGAAGGCATATGAAATGACATGCATTTAAGTTATATTCAGTCAAGTTCTAACCAACTACCTACTCGATTAGAAATGAGATGCAACACGTTGTTAAAGAAGATGGCAGGAAAATTAATTTAGTTAAGTGATATGCAAGTGAAATGAAGGAGGTATGTAGGAACTGTACCATATGTAGTCACTCCTCGTACAGTATAGAGTATGGAGCACCTGTACCTCCTACATGCTTAGACATCACAATCAGCTACTACTTGTCAGGTAAGGTAACCTGCTCTGCATTTAAAACAAAAGATGTGAGAAAATCATGATTAATGGCATATGAGATGACAAGCATTTTAGTTAAAGTCATTCAACTAATAGTGAACACCTTACTCCATCACATATGATATGCAATTCGTTGCTAACTGGATGGACCAACGTATATGACTGCCCCTCATTGACTCTAATCCTTCCATAGTTCAATCTGAAATGGCAGAAACAAATTATCAGATACAAGAAAAATCAGAGGAAGGTTGTTTTTCTGTCCGAAATAAAAAAGTTAATCCATTTTGAACATGGTCATATCAACTAAACTTAGAGAACCAACTGAAATAAATGATGTCCATATATAATAGGAGTTAATTGAACATTGCAGATGATGTAATATGATCTGAGGAGCCCTTATACTGATGTTCAGATTAATAACTGACTCATGAAACCATGATATATTGAGGAGCCTCCTATATTGATTTGGTGTTTACTGGTAATTGAACACAAGATCGGTGAGCTGTTCATTTAGATCATATTTACTTGACTTTTCCCAATTAGCAAACCATGATACTGGTGTCACAATAAGAACTAAATTAGAAAAAACTTGAGTCATTCCAGTGCGAACCACAACACTATCAAAATTGCTCGTATATGTAATCATTAACCTTCATCATGCCAATAAACTGCATAATACATATTGGTGAACACTTGATTGTTTGCATTGTTAAAGAGGAATTATGTTCTTCATCCATCAGATAAAGCTTATGGTTTGGTGCTATTTGCACACAAGTATAATGAACTACGTCAAGTTGATCTTGGGGAGACCTTTGGTTACTTAAGTTTTAATTCCTACTTGATATCATTAAAAAAGTGATTTACTTGCTGTTTAGAATTAATTTGTCCTATGCTGCCAACATATAACTAATATGCAAACAAAACAAAGCATGGATATTGCAACATACATATGTCTTCAAAATAAGGCCATGCAAGACCATATAGCTACTAATATAAAAGAACCATCGGCAATACACATCTAGCTCCTATACTTTCCTGATATGCCTCTTTGACAGCAGGAAAACCCTCAAGGGAAGTATCTCATTGAATCTTAGGTTCCAAAAAACCCTTGTTGCAGTCCCATAGTTCACCATAGTCACCTTCCCTGGGAAATATGAGAAGCACCAAATCAATAGACAACTTACAGAGAAATGGCAAAAAACTATTGATAGGATAGTAATTATATACCAGTCACTTTACTGATCAGCCCAAACTGGACAATGAGAATTAGGTTGGACAACTGAGATACACCCTTAAAGTCCTTCCTCGCATCATTGGCCGACTGACCATGAAGGACAACAGACAAACGATTGCCCCTACAACCAAAAAAAATAAGGGTAAAAGATTTGGCAATGGAAATAGAACTATACCATTACTCTTACTTTTGAAGCTTTACCTCCTATCTCCAACCACAAATGCAAGCTTATATGTCAACATTCCCCTGAATCTAACTTTCCTCAGAGGACCCATGCTAGAAAGGAATCCCATTACATCTGAAAATCAACAACGACAACAACAAATGACATTTGACAATTTGACAAATCTAAATGAAATACATCATCATGATACTAAACCTGTGACCATGCAAGGATGACGACACTGCTCTTCCAAATCAGCTAAATCCAAGAGCTTGAAGCAGTGCTTTGGCATCAGATATCGACATTCCACTACCTTCGAATCTAAGGTCAGATTGATAAGGAACTTATGGTGGATCCCTTCACCACAGCAAGCAACCACAAAATGATGAACAAAATACTCTCGGCCCTCCTTAAGAATGTTGTAGAATCGGTCAATGACATCATCATCACCTAGCCTCATTATCATACGATCCCCCTTTTCAACATACACCAACAATAAAAGAATTAAGTAGTATAGTTTGTTATAATGAGGAAAAAAAAGGAGTATAGTCTGTACTGGCAACAAATGAAGTGCAGAAAAGCACGAGCTAAATTTTATATCAAAAGGGTCATAAGTTGAGATTTACGCATGAAAATGACAGTACAATGCTTCATACAATCCGGTTTTATATATTATCAAAAAAGGAAATGCAAAAAAAGCCCAGATGAAATTTTAGTTGAAAAGGGTAATGACCATAGATTTACACATGAAAATGGCAGTACAATGCTTCATACAATCCGATTTTATGAATTTGTAATCACATTAATAAAGCCTAAACATGAATACATAAAGAACTTACCTTTTCATCGAAGACGACATAATCAATACATATGATCTTTCTCGGATAACCACAGGCTGATCCATCCGTCTCATGATCTGACCTCCAAAACTCCCGATAAACCTTCACTAGCAGAATGACTTCATTATTGTCAGGAGCTACAGCATCAAGTCTGTGGTAATGGAAGATTGATGGCCGGCAAAAGATGAAACCGTGAAGTCACCAATGGCAACAAAATATTTAAATAATACTAGATCAAAAGGAGAAGAAATAGAGAAAACGAAGACTCTAATCTTGCTGGAATACCCAAATGATGGCGTCGTCTTTTGTCCATAGCACGATCGCAGATCTTGGAAGCAAGACATAGCAATGACTTGGAGCTCAACTTTCGTTCCTTCCTCCCAGACACAGAAAGGCTTCGTATGGTTGGTCTTCGGTGGAGTAAATGGTTCACCTAATCCTACTGACTGAAAATGGGTACAGTGCAAAAAGAAGATATGAAGTGACGTTGGAATGATATTGTGTGCAGGAGTTTCCTTTTTGCAACCAAGCACTGTACATGTTTAGTTAGAGCTGAACGAAGCCCATATGTGAATGAACGGCTTAGAACTTAAGCCAACACTGTTGTTATAAACAGTGAATTGTGAGAGGTGAACAGTAAATAGGAAGCACCGGCTTATTCCCCTATTCCTCTTATGTTTATATTGATACCCTTTCACCCTCTAAGATCCCTACGCACCGCACCTCGCCAGCAAGCTCTCAGATTTCGCCCCCCGGCTCCACTTGGTCATTCCTTAAGGTCTCCATCGCTCTGACTTTTACTGTTCATCATTTTATTCTTTCGATGTTGTAAGATCTCATGTCTTATCTTTACTTTTCCTCACACCAGACTATCACATCTTTACTGTAGGTGTGAATTTCAAATCTAGCTTCTTGACCCACACCTTCACTCATGTATTGTGCGTGGGTAGACTATTTTTCCTTTTTCTTCAGATCTGACAGTGTGTATATATTGTCTTAACAAACCCACATTATACTTCTGAGCATGAGTATGAGCATGAGCATGTGTATTCTCTTTTTTTTACCGATCAAAGCTTTATTATCTTAGCATGTGTTTGACTGTTATATACATATTTTTTCCTTCTTTTTCATCCCAACAAATCCGACCCACCTCCATCACTCCCTCACTATACATGTGTAAATGAATGCATTTTTCTGACTAAATTCCTCTTCCTTTTGTGTTGACGGTGGGTGGGTATACAAGCATTCATCTAACTTTCTTTAAAAAAAACAAAACAAAACAAACATCTTACTGTCCAGGTTTTTTTGTTATGCATGTGTGTAAATAGTACCCTTGAAAACTCCACATGCTCCTTGTATTTTTACTTACTTGTGGGCATGTCTATATAAGATTTTCATTATATTATTTTTTTAATGAAACCCATCCCAGATTTTCACTTTTGCCTCCTCTCTATTTGCATCAATAAGATATTTAAGGGTAGTGCCACACACACACACACACACACGTCCTTTACTCCTTTCTTTCTTTCTTTTTTACGCCAAAAAAAATAATAAAAAAAAAGAGGGGCTGTCACCACTTCCCTTTTCTCCATTAATGTAACACTAAGTAAGTGTCCTGTGTCTTTTTCGCTTTAGCTGCATCTTGTGCTTGTATCCTTTCAAAACACTTTTTTTTAAAAAAATATACTTATATATATGCAACACTGTCCTACTTTGTATGATATACCAATCACCTATGGTTCTCAATACCCTCATAAATATATAGTGTATTTATATGTAGTATGAATCTTATACTTAAATCTTTTGTGTTATGTATAAAATAATTTCTATGTTTAGCTAATGTAAAATTTTAATAGGGAAGACTTCATTTTATATAGCTAATATAAACAACATTGATTCGTAGAAGTAACTTTAAGACTTTGGAGTAAGTTTGGGTCATAGATTGATAGATGTTTATGTTTTTGATTTTGTAGACTCTCATTGAGAGCTTTGAAGTGGCTCATGTGTGATTACCTGTGAGCTAGGGGGTAGCAGGTAACTCTGAATATTCTTCCATGTATTTGTGACTTGTGTATGATTGTAAATGACTATATTTTTTTATAGAAGAAAAATGGATTGAATTATATGTATGTATTGTAAATTCTCAAATAAATAGTGTTACAAGTAAATTTTTCTATAACTCATTTTACTCAAATAATTAATAATTTAATGATAATTAATGTATTGTTGAATTATTATTTCCTTTTTAGTATCTTTGAATATGTGATGATATTTGATATGAATTGAAGCATGATTTACATAAGTGATTTTTTGTTTTGGTCTTACACCTCACAATTACCATTATGCCCTTTTCTTTAAAAAAAATAAGTTCAATATCAGATTTTGATCCCATTCACAACTCTAGAGGGAGGAAGAATCGAAAGCTTTTGACTTTTAACGCCATCACCAGTTCTTTTCCCCAGTGCCATTATGCACTAGTACTTGCGGTTTGTGCTCTGTTCTTGTTGCTTCCCTCTTTGATTATTCCAAGTTCTCCTTCCTCTGTTTATAAAATGCTACTATTTGGGGTTGGTATGTTGGATTTATAATCAGCAAGCTCCTCCCTTCTTGTCTTTGTTCTGTGCATAAGTTGGAGTGGGTGAACTTTGAGCACGATTTTTCCTTCTCCTCTCTTGCATTTAGGTATGTATGGCGTGTTTGGACTTCTTCCATTTTGTTGTGGTATGCGCTGTGAATATTGAATTAGATGGTTGGGGTTCTTTGTTTTCTCAACTAAGTCTGTATTTTTATTTTGATTGTGGCTACTACTATTGTTCATGAGAAAAGAAAGGATTTGAGCTGCACATTAATTGAAATGATAGACTAAAAAAGGATAGTTTGATTATAGGCGTTTGATTGCAATATTTTGTTGCTGCAAGTATAAAAAGAAGGATTTAAATTCTGTCTTGTCTTGAAATTAAATCATGTGAAACTAGGGATGGAAACAGGTCAGGCTTGTGCCTTAGCAGGCCAAAAAGGCTAGTTTGATTATAGGCGTTTGATTGCAATATTTTGTTGTTGTAAGCATAAAAAGAAGGATTTAAATTCTGTCTTGTCTTGAAATTAAATCATGTGAAACTAGGGGTAGAAATAGGTCAGGCCAGGTCAAGCCTGTTAAGGCACAAAACGGTCTGAGTCTGGCTTGTGGCCTGTTGTAGGCTTTTTATTAGGCCTAAACCTGACCTGTATACAGGCCTGGCCTGGCCTGTGGCCTGTTAAGGAGGCCTGGATTTGTAAAAGATCTCAAACAGGCCGACATCCTAAATAAGCCAACACAAATAGGCTAAAAACAGGCCTAGTTATGTTTTTTTTTATAGAGGATGCCATTGTATGAATCAAAACTAGCATCCACATAAATCAGTCATTGTGGATCATATGCTTGTACGTGGGCTCAGCCCTCTTTTGCTTCTTTAGCATCCTTGCCTTCTTTGGGTGGCAGCGGAGGCATCATGTGAGGAGGTGGCTTCTGTTTAACCTTGGAGATCATTTGTCGCATTCTTGAAAGATCAGTAGGTTTCCCTGGCTTTGGACCCTGAATCACTATGATTGAAGGCTTATTGTTCTCAGCTTGTTTTTTACCTCTTCTTTTCTCAATATTAAGGACCTCACGAGGAATGATTTCTGCTATTGCTTTCTAGTAATGTTTGTGAGCTTCTTTGTGAAATTTATCTTGGTTAGCCAAGTATAACTGCATAGATGCCCCTTGTTATTATTTTGCCCAAGAGCATGGCAATGCACATAAGAAAAGTAGTGAAGAAGTAGGAATTGGGAATCAACTTTAGTAATTCTACCTTTTCTCTTTCCCTGTTGTTGCCTTTGTTTGTCTCACAATTGCGTTTCCTTTTCTCATAGAAAGCTTGCTTGTATTCCTTAGCTTCTTTAATAATCTGATTCCGCATTTCTTTCTCTCTTTTCTCCTTTTCCTCAAGATATATTGCATTTTGACTGCAGCGAAACCCAAGAAGATTGTACAATCAGAAAAGCAAACCCCTTGAATATGATCAAGAATAAAAAATGGTTTGTATGACAACAATACTATCTTCATTACAATAGAGATCAAGTTCCAGCCAGCATTCTAAAAGGCCTCATAATTAAATGTAAGCACTTAGACATATACTTTCCTTTGGTATAAGGGATCACACATTAAGACCAAGAACTATGCTACCAAAAAAAATTACTGATTTGAAACAAGCCACAAGAGTAAAGTGATCAAGATCACAAAAAAATGAACTAGATAGTGAAACAAGCCACAAGAGTAAAGTGATCATATTTTACAATTTCAACAAGTATTTTTAGCTATATTGCTATCCTTCTTTCTGTTTACAATTTCAACGTAGCAACATTCAATCTGATCTTGAAATTAGCTTAGGACATACATATATTAATAAAAAGGGCGTGAAGCACAGGGGACGACCTAAAACGCCAAAAAAATTAGAACATGGGACCAATTGAAGCACAAGACATACATATATTCATATCTACAAGATAATCAGTACACAGCTTAAGTTTAACGATTTCAAGCCTTGAATTAGAGCATATTTCAATAATAAACAAAAAAAATAAAATACCTAATACTCACCTAATGCCTAAACTAAAACCCAACGAATGTTCTTCAATGGACTGCGAGTCAATCTTCGATGACGGAGAGAGTAGTGTTGCTGAGGGTGAGAGACGACGATTGACAGTGAGAGATGACGGAAAGAGTCTTTGAAGGTAGACTAAGGGTGACAGACGACGGTCAGACTGGGAGAAGACAGAGAGAAGAGCAACGGTTGCGAACTTGTGGTCAACCACTCACTCACGATGGAGCAACGGAAGTCAGGCGTCGGGGGAAGGGAAAGGGAGGGCCGGAGGGAGCACGACGTGCGATTCTCAGTTTCAAAATTTCAGAAATGAACAAATGAGTTTTAAAGATTTAGGAATTAAGGCTAGAGAATTAGGGAAGAGAACAATGACATAATTGTAATTTTGTTTTATTTTTAGATTTGTTTTCAATAAAATCTTAACAGGCTCAGGCCGGCCTGAGGCCTGTCAATAGGCCTTGGCCTGGCCTGTTAAGGTAAACAGGCTTCCAAAGAGGCCTTGGCTTGGCCTTTTAGCTTGACAGGCCAGGCCTGAACAGGCCTCTAACAGGCCAGGCCGCAAGCCCCTGTTAGGCTGCTTGGTCTGTTTCCACCCTTATGTGAAACTAGCACATAATTGTTCAGTTGCTTATTTTATGAATCATGGTGATATTTTTATGGCTTTGTTTTTAGTCGCACACAAGGTATTTGGTGAAGTGGTAGATGAATTTTTTTGATTCATTGAGACCTGTGGAATGAGAAAGGATTTTTTTATATATTAAACTTAAGTGTAAATTTAAGAAAAGATATTATATGTTATGGTTGAGGGGTTACTTGTAGCTTGCGTTATTAACTTTTTACAAAAGTGTTGTTAACAAGGGTGTGGCAAAAAGGGTTGGGTTAACTAATTTGGGTACTATTTTTGGGTCTTGTATTTTATAATCTTGTCCTGTCTTGCACTGGTATTTTTTTTCTTGTTTCTTTTGGAAGTGATGTTGAATGCTTAGATTTGTTTCTATCTCGTGCGTAAGGGCGCTTGGAAGACATGCAGTTATTTTAGAAGTTATTAATTGGAATGGAATCTTGATTTGATTTCTTTTGTAAACTTATTTTGATATGTGTCCACATATACCTCTGATGCCTTTGAGAGGATGATTGAAATATTGTATATATAAATATATATACATACAAATTGCAACAGAAAACTGTTATGAATTGAAAGAAAGGATTTTATAAAATTGAAAACATTTTTGTGAGGAACTAGACACAGAACAATATATTTGTTGCTTACCTACGTGTTGTGCCTGCTATTTCTCACCTTCATATTGCGTCTGCTATACGTTTTGTGTTGGTTCCTTTGATGTAACAAGTTTTTATTAAAAAAATGTTTTTATAAATAATTGTTATTATTGAAAAGAAATTACTTTATTAAATTTTTATTTGTGTTGAATTTTAACATCATCATCATCAAATACAAATATATGATTATGATATATTTGAAAAGAGGTCTTATACATATATCAATGGCTATGTTCATCTCTTTTATATAATAAAGTTTGTCGTTTCAACTATTAGCACATATTTATCTTAATTATTGTATTTCATTTAGTAGAAATATCCTAATCTTTTATTTGTGTTTTAGAGTGGATCATTTCTTTTGGGATGGTCATATAAATTATGTAAAGTTGATTTGAAATATGGTTTTGGATCAATATATACATAAGAGTAATAAGGGAATAAACCATTACTTCCAATTTTTGCATTTTTATCTCAGTAGTTACTGTTTATAAGAACAGTAACGGCTCTTTTACCAAGCCGGTTTTATACATGTTGGCTTTGTTTATCTCTAACTAAAAATGAACAGTTATTAGGGGCAAAAAGTTTTTTTTGCCGTACAACATCATTTCATATATGCTTTTTTCATTGTGAGCCATTTAGTAGGAGTGGGTGTGAAGCATCTCCTTAACCGAAGACAACGCCTAGGTCTTCATTCCATCTCTCGTAGGGGAAAAAAATTTGAGAATTGCGGGTTTAAGTTCTAATGTTGTTGAGAATCGCCGCCGGATCCATGGTTCGAATGAGTTGGAGAAGCACGAGGGTCAGTCGATCTGGAGTCTGATCCTTGAGCAGTTCAATGACACATTGATTCAGATTCTGCTTGCCGCTGCCATCATCTCCTTTGTGTTGGGTAGATGTTGATCTTAAGGATTGAAGGGCAACAGCTCTTATAGTGGCAATGAACAAAGGCAAGTCAGAGACGATGTCACAGGAATACCTAGAAAGCTAGGTTGTGAAGGAGACCAGAGCTTTGATTTCTGAACTCTGTCGCCACTTCTACAATCTTGGATGGCTCTCCGACACCGATGGTAGTATTACTATTAAGGTCTATGATGATTCTATCCCTAAATCTCTGCAACTTATAAAAATGTCCCCTTCAGGAACGAATCAATTCCTCAATTTTCTTTTGGCTTGTTCATTTCTGGTGTACAGTTTTTTATGGTATATCTGTTGATATCTGGGTATTCGTATGCCAGCTCAAGTTTGAATCTTCTGATATTCCACCTGGTCTTTTTGAATGGTTAGTTTCTAGATTTATGCAATTCATGGTCGCTGATCCAGAACACGGGTCAGCCTATTTTGATATTTTTATCAGTTTATATTGTATCACATGCTCGATACTGGCACATGCGTTTCAGGTTGGAGCTCAATTCTCAGTGAATTGGCCAGCATAGTTGTTAGTAACAAAGATAGTGTCTTGAGCAAATGGTGTTGAAATTCTAGCTATTTATCGTAGCTTTATTTTTCTTTTCTTTTCTAATATGTGCAGGTAAAATTGAAGAAAGGGGTTCCTGAATATACATTTGATGAATCAGTTATTAATCATTTGATTTTGTTACTATCATGTTACTTACATGGAGTAAAATGTTGAATTGATTGCTTTTCTATTTGAACATCAAAAATTGAGGATTTCCTATCAGTTTAGTTGATTTGACCATGTTGAAAATGAATTACCTTATTCATTTGGCCTAAAACAATAATTTTATCCTTTTTTGACAAGTACCTTTTGAATTTGATGTCTAAAGAAGTAGAAGGTACAGATGATCCATACTTGATACTGTGTGAACAGTTACTAGGTATGGTACAATTCCAGCCTGCTTCTGACCTTTTTAGATGCCTATTGATTAAGGACTAATGAATAATGCCTTAAGATTATATCATATTCAGCAATCAGGTCTGTCCCATATTGTTGGAACACTCATTTTCAGCACTCATTCAACGTATATCTGCATTTTCACTAGTGTGATTGTTTCATATGCAATATTACTTTTAGTCATAGCAACAATTTTGCAATATTATGTGGTTATTCATGCTGAATTAAATTGGTTGCCTTTAATATTGCTAGCTGTGGTTATTCATGCTGAATTTTTTCCAATATCATCATTGCTTCATAATTTTTGTTGGTATAAAATAATTAACTAGTAGATTTAATGAAGGGTAGTCATTTTTGGTAGATCATGCAATTACTAAGCTATTCAAATCCATAGAGCTCGGCTGGAGTAGGTAATTGTTATAGTTTAACTTAGTCCAAGTTAAATGCATGTCATTTAATGATTTTAGCTCAAGATTTTTTCCCTGATATGTTTTAAATGCAGAAGGGGTTACATGATATGACAAGTAGTTTCTGAATGTGATGCCTTGGAAGGGGTTTCTATATGAACAGTTACTCGATAAGGTACAGTTCCAACCTACTTCTGATCTGTTTAAGATGCCTATTGATTAATGAGTGATGAATAATGCCTTAAGACTATATCATAATGTCTAATCCCTTGCAGACTAATAAACTAATAATCAACTGAAGTGCATGTCACAAGTGAATGCACATGTTGAGTTGAGTTCTTTTATATAAGTCAAATTAGTTGTTAAGTTTTATCAATGTTCATCAGGTTGTTGTTTGTTTACATTGTGAGCTTAATTGCCAGATGTGGACACTAATGCTAAGTTGTATCTGCTAGGATAGAAATACTAACTTATGGATTTGACCATCAAGAATTTGATCATTTTCTTATAGAAAACTTGGATAGAATGTGTTTCCAACCAATACCATTTAAACTGACATATTGTTCCTGTTCTGTCAGCATAAACTAAGCAACCAGTAGATTTAATGAAGGGTAGTCATTTTTGGTAGATCATGCAATTACTAAGCTTTTCAAATCCTTAAAGCTGGGCTGGAGTAGGTAATTGCTATAATTTACAAACTGGGTGGTGGTAATGATGTCTGTGAAAGTGGACTTATATCTTACTCTCTGATTTAATAGGTAGTCCAATGTTTGGTAGGAAAATCTCTCTTTTTATTTGTATAATGGGTATTGTTGTACTTAAACATTGCATCATGGACTTTGAAAATCTGTGGCTACATTGACAATTAGACCTAGCTTAGTTATTGTGACTTGCAGTGTGCTCTGTGTCCTCTGTGACTGAAATGACTATATGTTTGGTATGAGGTCATCTGAAGAAGTGTTGTTGTAGATATATTCTTTAAGTAGTATAATATTAGTTTGAAAGTAGAATTCCGTAATGAGTTATGAATTTGTTCACAATTGGATTTTTTACGAGCATATAATCCATCATAGAAAATTTAATACTGAATTCAGTGGGCAGATTTACAATGATGTTAAAATCTGGTACAATATAATACCAAAAGGCATTTTAACTCATGTTATTATCAACTCAAAAATGCGTTATGTATATTGCAGTATCAAACTTAAAACTATGCTCCTTTTTGGTATGTATGGATGCCCACACATTCTGAGTAATGCTATTAGGCAAGAAAATGGTAAAGGGCGTTTGATTAAACGTCAACAGACAGCCAGAACAATTGTGATGACAGTAGATAGTTGTGCAATGAGTTTCAAATATGTTACTAACCAAAAGGCATTCGAGTGAAGTGACGAATAATGGATTTTGTTGAATTATTATTATCAAGTTTTAGAAATTGTTCTGCCCAATTTTAATTCTTCACTAATTTTTCTTGCATCTATCCCACTACCATATATTATTAATTATTTAAGAATATGAACTTCTTAAGATCAATAAAATATTATTCATACTGGTGAAATATTTGGAAGAAAATGATAAAGGGCGTTTGATTAAACGTCAACAGACAGCCAAAACAATTGTGATTACAGTAGGTAGCTATACAATGAGTTTTAAATATGTTTCTAACCAAAAGGTGTTTGAGTGAAGTGACGAATAAGTCTATCAAGTTTTTCTGCTATTAAAGTTTGATTCAATGTGTTTCTATACATAGGCTTTTGAACTGATATTTTCTGCCTTATTTACTCATAATTCACTAATGAAAAAGGGTATTAAATGAAGTCTAGTCATTTTTCTGCATTATTCAAGGTATGGCAATCCTTGAAATCTTGGTGTAGTATGTAATTCTTTGTACCTTCTCTAAGGTCAACTTAAATGCCGATCAATCAAGGTGTCATAATCATGGTTTTCTCACTGATCTGTTCTAAATGCTTCATATTGTGTACAATCTGTCCAAAAGGGTTAGTATATGACTATGATGGCTAATGAAGTAGGTGGTAGACGGTTCCACATAGGAGTAGGGATAAATAGTTATCTGCCCTTGAACTGTTCCAACTCTCTCCTGACATGTTTTAAATGCTTAATGCCTTATGACTAATGGTCATGATATCTGTTATGACCATCATGTCAATACTTGCGAAAATTCACTATATTAAATGCCTAATGTCTAATGCCTATAATATAATGCCTACGGAATAAAATAATGTTGCTGTATCAGACCTTTGATGGATATTCTGTGATGTAACTCCTTTTGTTATGAATGATATTTACCTAAAAAAAAGATGCCTATAATATTTAGAGGTCTCATGAACTGCTTACCATATGATTATGATAAAGTAATGCCATTGTTGTCAAATACTTACATTATAAAAGGGAAAGTTCATTTTAAATTACCTTAAGTGTATTCAAGAGTCTATCAGAATGTTTTAAACAAAATTTTCAGGGCTGAAACAACGTCACAAATATAGTTTTTAAAAGTATGAATATGGTTCCTCAATATTTTATCCATTTTGCATGATGCAAACATATTTTCCCCTGATGATACTATTGAGTGGAGCTTTGGAAGTGTGTTCATTTTCTGATAGTGTACCATTTCCTAATTGTTAGTCAGGTAGTGATATGGTATATGTGTACCATGATATAGTATACCACTTCCTGATAAGCATATGTGTTCAGTAATTGTAAATAAGGGTTTTTTGAGTCATACTGATTAGGTATACACGAATCATTTTACTTTGACAACCCTGATCTATGTGGAAGATGAGTTCTGATGTTGGGAATACACAACAAAATAAGGTAAAAGCTATACACTACCAGTTCACAAGTCATATTATTGAATTTTATGAGTTTTGTTTTTTTAAGTAAACAGATATATGCCTTCTCAATTAAATATCATGTCCAATTGTAGGTTGAATTCAGTTTTTTAATAGTTAAGTAGTAGGTGTACTCATAATATCTTCTGTAGATTCAATGAAGAGGGTCATTTTCCTAGCAGCAGCCATTTACAAGGTATGGCAATCACTTAAATCTCGGTGCAGATATGTTGTATTGTGGAAGATTTTTGTTGATTTTGTTGCCTTATTAGATTCTACATATTAGAGCCTGGATAGATATATTGTTGTATGTCAAAGTGGACTTATATCTTGCTCTCCTTGATTTAATTGGATAAAAAAATAAAGCAGGAGCTATATACTACTCATTCACAAGTCATATGATGGAATTTTATGGGTTCTGTTGTTTTCAGTAAATAGATATATGCCTTCTCAATTAAATAATTAAATAAATTATACAAGTGCAGGTTGAAATCAGTTTCTTAATAGTTTTACAGTAGGTGCTCTCATAATATCTTTCGTACCATGTAGTTCATTTGGAAAATATTGAACTAACATATTTTAAAATACGTTGCTGCTATGTTTCATAGTGAAGATTTTTATTGGCTTTGTTGCCTAAGTAGCTTCTACATATTATAGACTGGATAGACATAATATGTGAAAGTGGACTTATATCTTACAACATAGATTTCGAAATAAAGGGCTGTCAAAGTTAGACCCATTCTGTTTTATGTCTATTCTGGAGGTCTATTAATTCTGAGTGGTGTTATTAGCCAATAATTAATTAAATAGTTTAAAGTAAGTCACTTATTGGTATTTACATTTCGTTTGTACCTAGCACATTGACAAAGTAAGTGGTAAATGGCCTTTGATTTATACTCATGAAAATTAGGTATTAACCACTCAACCATCTGATTAATTTGAAGAATATCAAAATGAAGGTTCTCTGCTATTAATCGTGGCTTCAATGGGTTTCCTTTTAAGGCCTTCTTAACTCATGTGTTGTTTCTATTTGCTCTCACTGAACTAAAGAAAAAGTAGATTCAATGAAGAGGGGTCATTTTCCTAGTTTAAGCTATTTACAAGGTATTGCAATCCCTTAAATGTTGATGAACTATGTAGTTGTTTATGATATCACTGAGCATAACTACAATGCCTGTCAATCAAGGTGTCATGATCAAGGTTTTTCCATTCACCTTTTGTAAATGCAGCACAATGTGTAGGATCTGTCTATTATAGGCTGACATGACTTTGTCTTTTAGTTGGAGTCTGAAAATTATCATGAAGGAGATTGCCTTTAATTTCAAGGTCTGCCATATATCTTCGACTTGACTTTATGTAAATGCATCACAATATTGTAAACATTGCACCATAGATTTTGAAGATTCATGACTCTATTGACAATTACACTAACCTGACTTAATGTAGCTTCCAGTGTGCTCTGTGCCCACTATGACAGAAAATGACTATATGTTTGGTATGAGGTTAGCTGGATAAGTAAAGTTGTAGATATATTCTTTAACGATTATAATATTATAATATCTACATTCTACAGGCTGAAACAAAAATGAATTTTGACTTCATTTTTATTAATCCATTGGATAGAGATTGCAATTAAGATGAATTGCTATTTACAACATTCCTATATATAACGTCATGAGTACTGCAGATCCATTTTTTCTCATGGGAAAGTAGATGTGTAACAGATTTGACTATTCATGTCATATGATGCAGTTTTGGCAATTGATGTATATTTCATGTAAGTTTGTGTATGCTCATGCTGATGGGAAGATAGAAGTACAACAAATATGCTTCATGTAAGTTGATATGCTACATTACAAGTGTACTTGAAGATGTGTTTTTCTCATGCCTGAGCTTAAGCCATGGCGAATTTTGTTCAAACTTATATTGCTCAATAAAAAAAACCTGACCTCTCCTAGGCGTTTGCTTTTAAACATATGTTGTAATATAATGTTGTTGGTAGCCGGAGGAAGGTTATTCCATTTTGAGTTTGTTCTTCTGCTTGTCACATTGGATGAGTGGTAGGTCCGTCTATGCTTATACATCATGTGGTTGATGCATCCGCCCAAAGCGCAGGGGGAATTTGTGCTTGTTGAATATAGTTTTGAGAAGTCCAATAACATACTGAATATTTTTATGAAGTTCATGAATGAATATTATAATATCGCCTAGAATTATATTAATGACTTAAATTTTGTTAATTTGCAGTACAAACTAGTGAATTAAAAAGCGCTTTCAAAGTAAGGCTATATTATATTTTGTGACAGTTACATTTTAGTATTTTATGGTGTGACAGTATATCACTCATAACTTAAAGTTTAGAGTACTCAATTTATTTAGAAAAATACTTTACAAATAAAATTTTACCAAAAATTATTTTATGATACTACGTAGTACTAGAAGGATACTTTAGCCCCTAAATGCACAAAAAAATTATTTTAAAATACTAGGTGTCACCGAAAAAGTTATTTAGGTGTGTTGGATGCAATATAACCCAATTTTGTAACATGATACTCATCTGTTTTGAATGAAAATGGATATATTCAATTAAGGTTAAAGTATACTTTTGTTTTTTTTTAAGTTTATAAGATATTCTATTTTAATCCTTTAACTTTAAAAAAAAAAAAATTTTAGTCGATTTGAGTTAATGTCATTAACTTTACTAACGGAAAATGCTAAGTCGCAAATTTAAAATGCCGGCTCAACAAATTTAAATGCTGACCTGTCTTTCTAGAAAATTATGTTAGAATTAAAATATATAAGCAACTATATTAAAAAAATTAAAAATTGGACATTTTAGCATTTTAAATTTGCTGATGACTCATTTTTTTCCTATTAGTGAAGTTAATGGTGTTAACTGAAAAAGACTAAAAATATACTTTTTAAAGTTAAAGGATTAAAATGGAACATTGTCTAAACTTAAAAGATTAAAAGAATGTTTTAGCCTTTAAATAATAAATAATGATATATACCTACCAGATAATTATAAGAAAATATAATTATATGCAGGACGCTAAAACAATATGTAACCCCTTGAAACTTGTCTGGATCTGGAATAAGATCCCTGCCAAATTGGAAATGGAGCTATATAATACGGGAAAAAACCTAAATAAATTATATTAATCAAGAGTATAAGTATAATTACAAGATAATTATAAGAAAACATAGGTGAATTACATGAATAATATTTTTATTAAAAATATAAAATATTATATGAATTCTTGAGAACCTTTCGATTTTGCATTGTTTTGTTTGTCAAAATCAGTAAATAACATCATATATTGCGTGTTTTCAAATAGGCTTATACGTGTTGCTGTGGTTAAACATTTTAAAATCTTTTTAAAATAAAATGTGTGATTCTCCGAAAAATTAATGAAGTAAATAGATAGAAAAAGCGTGATAAGTGAGACCAAGAGAGTAGAGACCATGTAAGGGGAAAAAACAAGAGGTGACCTGGGGAGATGCCTTGCAATATATGGAAAATAAAAATAAAAGAAAAAATTGAACAGAAATATCTTAACTAACTACTGATTTTTAGTTCAAAACTTAAGGAATTAAAAAAATGAGCTAGAACAAATGAAATGAAAACGACAAAAAATCAATTAATTACCGAAATATGGGGATGCCATACCGAAATTTTAATAAATAATCCAACAAAAAAGTTTTAAAAACATTTTAATTTTTGCAAGAAAAATATTTAATTAAATAAATAAATAAGTTAATAGATAGAAAATAGGGAAAATCCCATTTAAATACCATTTGAAATAGCAAAACCCACAAAAGTCTTTTATAACATCTAAAAGACAGAAAAGTGATCTGGGATGTTTCAGGGATACTGAAGTTTAAGGCTAAAGACCAAAATACCCTCCACACTCATTTACTCACACACAGATTCCTCACAGGCGAAAATCGAACCCCTGGCCATCATCGTCATTTGCAAATCAGCAAGCATGGGTGGAAGCCGTCCCTAAATAGATGAATGTTTGATCTTCTTTCTTAATCAGAGTGGTTGCCGTTTTCTTTTCTGGCCGCTGACGTCGATGTGATGAGTGATTGGATGTTTGGGATCCCGATCTGTCTCTCTCTGGTCCATAAATCTCTGTCGCTCTCTGCTGTGGTCTCCTTCTTTGAGTTGTCTTCCTTCTATCGACGGCACAGGCTTCGCCGTTTTGGATCTGTCTTCCTATCTTTCCCAGACGTGGAGAAGAAGATGAATTGAAACTTAATGCTGAGAGAGAGAGAGAGAGATATCAGTACAATGTGGCTCCCTCTAGAACAGCGTGCTTGAATTTCAGCATGTGAAATCGTAATGTTAACTTGACATTTTCTAATGTATATTGTAGTTGTTGTCATGAAGGTTCTGGTGTTTTGTGAATTCCATTGCTGCACTTATCATTCCCATTACAACTGTTGTTAATGGTGACAGTTTATTGTAATTAAAGCATACATGAAGAAACACCTTATTTTAGGTTCATGACTTGTATGGATTGGATGTACGTGGAATGAGTAATGTCAGTTTGCCATTTGATACTTCATCTATAAGTTGCTGTCATGGGAATGGGAATGATAAGGTTTTTAATGGTTTTAGCGATAATGGTAATGAGAATGACAACTTAATATTTCCAAACATTGTGTGGAAGTGTTTGCCTAGAAGGGGGGACGCTGACAAATTAAGTAATGTGATTAATAAAGTTTTTAATGGGTTTGACGACAAGGGTAATGGGAATGACACTTTAATATTTCCAAACATTAAGTGTGGAAGTGTTTGCCCAGAAGGGGGACGCTGACAAATTTAGTAATGTGATCAACAAAGTTTTTAATGGTTTTGACAACAAGGGTAATGGGAATGACAACTTATTATCTCCAAACATTAAGTGTGGAAGTGTTCCCCAAAAGGGGAGGATGCTGACAAGTTCAATAATGGAAATGACAACGTTAGTAATGGTTTTGACGAGAATGGTAATGGGATTGACAACTAACCCTAACCAACTTTATGAGTGAAAGTGTTGACCCAAAAGAGGAGAACGCTGACAAGTTCAATAATGGAAATGACAAAGTTAGTAATTGTTTTGACGAAAATGGTAATGGGGTTAACAAGTTAGCCTAACCAACTTTGTCATTGGGTGGAAGTGTTGGCCCAAAAAGGGAGGACGCTGACAAGTTCAATAATGGAAATAACAAGTATTTTAATGGTTTTGACGAGAATGGTAATGGGATTGACAAGTTAGCCTATTACCATTCTCGTCAAAACCATTACTAACTTTGTCATTTCCATTATTGAACTTGTCAGCGTTATCCCTTTTTGGGCCAACACTTCCACCCAATGACAAAGTTGGTTAGGCTAACTTGTCAATCTCATTACCATTCTCGTCAAACCATTACTAACTTTGTCATTTCCATTATTGAACTTGTCAGTGTCCTCCCTTTTTGGGCCAATACTTCCACCCAATGACAAAGTTGGTTAGGCTAACTTGTCAATCCCATTACCATTTTCGTCAAAACCATTAAAAGACTTGTCATTTCCATTATTGAACTTGTCAGAGTCCTCCCTTTTTGGGGAAATACTTTCATTGACAAAATTGGTTAGACTAATTTGTCAATCTCATTATCATTCTCGTCAAAACCATTAAAGACTTGTCATTCCCATTATTGAACTTACCAGCGTCCTCCCCTTTTGGGGAAACACTTTCAGTGATAAAGTTGGTTAGACTAATTTGTCATTCCCATTACCATTCTCGTCAAAACCATTAAAAGACTTGTCATTTCCATTTTTGAACTTTTCATATCAAAAAAACGACGGCTTTGGTTTTCGCCTGTCACTCTTCAGATTTTTTTAACCCTTCTAAAGCCTTCCTCCAGTATGAGGAATCCGTGGTTTTCGCTTGTCACTCTTCAATCTCGTCAAAACAATTAATTAATTTGTCATTCTCATTGGAGAATTTTTCGAAGCCCACCCTTTTTGGGCTAACACTTTCACACATTTGGTCAGTATGTTTTGCATTAGTTGTCATTGCTATTAGCTAATTCGTCAAAACCATTAATAACTTTGTCATTCCCATTAGGGAATTTGTCAGAGCCCTCCAACACTTTTATACATTTGGTCAATATGTTTTGCATTAGTTTTGGATTAGAATCTCCGGTCAGTGAGTCACAAAAGTGGTTTGAAGCTATGCAGATGGGAATAGTTGCAACATAACATAGAAAGCAAAATATAAAATACTATTTTTTTTTAAATCAGAGACTATATTGGAAGAGAAGAAGAAGAATACAAGTAGACGAAAAGTAACAAGAATGAAGAAGCCATTATCAACACAGGAGATTAAGCTAAAAACTACAACTAATAACCATACAAGTAGACAAAAAGTAACAAGAATGAAGAAGTCATTATTAACACAGGAGATTAACCTAAAAACTACAACTAATAACCATATCCTCCCAATCAGAAGCATGACTTTGTAGGCCAAAGAAAGAGAAGTCAAAATCATGAATAAAAATCCTAACTCTTTTAATTAAATGCTATGCTGACTTTTCTCCCCATACTAGAGCCACCATTCATGGGTATCAAGATGCCTCCATTGACGATAAAGCTACAGAGCTTCTCCATCTCCTAGAATGCCACTACAACCTCCATTGAAGAAAGGAATGAAGGATGAAGGCGATAGATGAAGGATGGAGAAGGAACCAGAACCTCTCAGCGGCAAACTGGATGACAATAAACTTTGCATTTCCGACATCAAGTGGTTTGGAAGAGAACGGAAATTATGTTCTCAGATCTGTATCTCAGATCTAGAAGGAAGTGGAGGGTGGGAGAGACGAATAGAGAGAGAAAGAGAGTGAGAGGATGAAGATAAATGAATTAGAGAGTAGGGTATTTAAGTTTTTTCTTTTAAACTTTGATATTTCATATTCCTCCCTCCATTTCTTATCAGACTTATTGGAGTTTTGGAAATTCAGATGGTATTTAATTATCTTTTTCCTTAGAAAATAAACCCAAAAAAAAAATGTAACTTACCCAGCGGACAAGAAAAGCGTGCGAAAGCAAACATAAAAAAGGGAACCTAGGCGGGAAAATTGAGGGCAAAATAAAGGAAAAATTGCCCCATTTAAAGGCAACCGATGCCGTTAAAGTCGAACTTCTCAGCTCTGCAACTCGAACTTCGCTCTGGAACGATCGACGACGCCAGGTACTGTCTTCTTCATATTTCTTCATTCTCTGTTCATGATCCCGTTAGCATTTTCGTTTTCTTGCGATCTCTTTGTTGTCGATATCTTATAATGAAGAAAATAAACCCAAAAAAAAAAATGTAACTTACCCAGCGGACAAGAAAAGCTTGCGAAGGCAAACATAAAAAAGGGAACCTGGGCGGGAAAATTGAGGGCAAAATCAAGGAAAAATTGCCCCATTTAAAGGCAACCGATGCCTTTAAAGTCGAACTTCTCAGCTCTGCAACTCGAACTTCGTTCTGGAACGATCGACGACGCCAGGTACTGTCTTCTTCAGATTTCTTCATTATCTGTTCATGATCCCGTTAGCATTTTCGTTTTCTTGCTGTATCTTTGTTGTCGAAATCTTATAATGTTCAGGATCTTCTTCCTATATCGACGACGCCAGGTACTGTCTTCTTCAGATTTCTTCATTTACTGTTCATGATCCCGTTAGCATTTTCGTTTTCTTGCTGTATCTTTGTTGTCGAAATCTTATAATGTTCAGGATCTTCTTCATCTTCCTGTTTTTTTTTTTTTCATTTTCATTTCCCCCTCTGTTTCTGTTTCCTTTTGTCTGTTTCTTGATACTTTTTCATCTAGTTCAAGGTTATGCCAATTTTTCTTTCTTTTTTTCTGTTTCTTGATACTAGTTCAGGGTTATGCCAAGTTAGACTAAATAGAAAAACTGTTTTTGTTTTTGTTTTTTTTTTGCAGGCTATAATTCAACAATGTCATCCTCCTCAAAAGGAAGATCAGTTTGCATAACCCTCTTGCTTGACAAAAGCAGTCAGAAAGTTCTCTTTGCGGTAGTATCCAGAAAATTTATAGACATGCTCTTTTTCCAGTTTGCCGATAGATACATTAAGACGCACATGGGGGCCTCGTTTCGCAAGTTCTACAACAGTGTCAAGGTTCTCAATGACTATCACATTGAAGATCCAACGAAAAGAGATTTGGACCTTGTGAATCTCGATGAAGATGTGGACGTGGACATTATGGTAGATCCACAGGAAGTTTCGGACCCTTCAGCTTTGTATATGTGCCCAAAGAGGTGCGAGAATTTTGTTACTAATTCAGAAGGTACTGGATGTCCATCTTGCTTGGGCGTGATGGAAGTAGAACTGCAATTTCTCACTACCAAGGCTATGGAAGACGAGAGAAAAATGGAAGCTAAACTGGAATTGGTTACTACGAAGGCTACGGAAGACGAGAAAAATTTCATGGTTATGGATGATCTACAAATCCATCCCTTGAACTCTTCCATTATACGCACCTTACAAGACAAGTTCAACGTCAAAGAAATCTGGCGCGTACAAAAAAAGGTCGTTGATCTGAACGATGAAGAGGTAAGTTCAGTATGACTATCCCTCTGATAATTATTCGAAAAGGGTAAATATGTGTTTAGTTTGCCTCAGTTGGGTTTTAGTTTATATTTTGGCCAAATAATGACATTAACCATTTTGAAAAATAAAAGGCCACAGGTTTATAGTTACGCCACTTGAAAATATTAATGATCTTTATTTATCTTTGACAATTAATTCACTGACTAACTGTTGTTTTACCAGATTTCCAATTTGATCGAGGCCTCACTCCGGTACGATAATGATGTCCTGACACTTTATTTTATCAAAGAAAAAGGGACATTAAGAAAAGGGATGAAGAAGAATTTCTAGCAAAGGTCGATATGTGGAGACTTTGTTCAAGATACTTTCTTTTTGTGTAATAGCAGTCTGTGACCCAAACTCGTTGGTTAAGCATGGACTTAGATAGGATGATCATTTCTTAGTGAATTTTTGTCACTCGCTATGGTGTTATAGTCATTCATGCATATTTGTAAAAAATATTGGTCACTCATTTAGTTGCTATAGTCAAAATAGTACATTCGCTTAGATAATATCATCATTTGCTAGTCAATTGTTGTTATTCACTATGCTATTATAGGCATTTACTAAATTGACAACAAATATATACTTGTTACTGAAACAAGCTCAACTATTCGTTTTTGACTAACTATTCTTGTCATTTGTTAAGCCAAAGTTGCAATTCACTTAGTTGTTCTAGTCATTTCACGCACGCATGTATCATAAAACTTGATATTTCACTATTAGAAAAGGCAAATGTTCGTTTTTATGCCATTTGATTTAACCGTGTTTTTACGTTTTGAGGTCAAATGTAAAATATTTTTAATCTAAGAATTAAAGTACAATGTAACACTCGGTTATCTCACTTGAGGAGCTTTTTGTTTATTCTTAAATAACATAAATGTCCTGCAATGTGCAATAAAAACAAAGGGATATGAGTTTTGTTTTTTTTCTCAAATTAATAGTTAAAAGAAAATGAAATTTAATTAAATGCTAAACTATTATTTTTGATATTTTTCTTATAAAAATGGAATGGATAAGAGTGAATGGAATGGTAAGAGATGAAAAATATAAATAAAGAATGTTCTTAGTAATGAAGAAGTAACAATCCATGCTCAAAAAGATTATGAGAGTTAATTTTTTCTAAGTCTTGAAAAAAAAACCCCCAAACGATCACTCGGGTTTAATGTTCTTAATTAATAATTATTACTACGAACCTAGCTAGTAACTATTCCTTAAGACACTATTAAGAACCACTTAGAGTGCAATTAAAATGGATAACTATAGCTTGTTTCCTCTTAATATGAATGCAATAACACGATACTCAATTAATCCAAATTAATCATATTATCTAATAATAACACGTAGATAACATAATATCATTGAATTAATAAGGAAATACATATATAAATCCAACGAGCCATAAAAAACCAAGCCAATCACATTAATTCAATCCACAAGATAATCCATACGGCAATCAAGTCTCAACAGTATAAAGAGATAATCCTAAAACTTAGATAATCAAAATATACAAATAAGAAAAGGAATTGAACTAGTTAACTCCCCTATATAGTTCTGAAAGCTCAAGCACACCCTCATCACCAAAAAGCATGGAATCAGCCACTCATTGTCACAGTTTGAGCACAAGTCAGTTCAATTACTCAAACAAACTTGGATCCCATTGAAGTGGTTCTGCATTCTTCTTCCCAGAGACACGTATGCACTATGGTCGAAGGCAATGGTAAGAGAAGCTGCTGGTGTTGGACGGAGGTGGTGGTGGTGATAAACGGAACTCCGGCGACGGTGGTTTTTGAACGGGATCAGTGAGGGTAGTAGAAAGAAAAAATGACAGTGGAGAGAAACAGAGGACCGACACCTCAGTCCTTGGAGATCGATGCCTCTGGTTCAGCTCCCACGCTCCAGCTCTAAGTCGCAGCTCTCTCTCTCAGGTCGGCTCTCTCAGCTCTTCGGTTCTCTCCCAGCTCACCACTCGTGCTCTCAGTTCTCGTCTCCCTTCTCTCTGTGCTCTGCTTCTCAGGAGTGCAGAAAAAAAATGCCAGCGGTGATGAGATGTGATAGAGTCGCCGGCGATGGTGGTTGGAGAAAGGAGGATCGCCGGCGACCAAGGGAGGACGAAGGAAGAAGTGATCCGATGCTTCCGTTGTCTTTGCGGCGCTATCCCCCTTCTGTATATCAGCTCTCACTCCCAGCTGATCTCTTCTCTCGGGTCTGTCCAGTCGGGTATCCATCTTGGGCTGAAGTTCAGTCTGTTCTCAAGCTTCAAATGCAGGCAGGCCCATGAACAGTTACCCAATTCCCTGGTCTCGTGCCGTGAAAGTTTCTGAGTAAAAGTAAAACTATCATGTTACCATACAAAGAAGCTAAGTAAAAGTAGCAAGTTACTATGCAAAGAAACTAAGTTACTGAAGAACTTAATGATTACCTTGGGCTTGGGGAGTTCTTTCCTACGCCTTATAGATGACATACTCCATCCCACAAGTGCTGTTATAGAGCCAAGTTGTTCATGTAAGCACTCCAGACGGGGCAACAAAGAAATTAAAATGAGTCTAACCCATTATTTTTTTTACACACTGAATCTAACCCATTATTAGTTCTACTGATGGAGTTCTTGTCCATCGCCTACACTAAGCAAGAGAAAAAGGATACGATCATGACGAACATTTGCATAGGCAACAAGTCATTTGAAGGACTGCAAAGCAGAGGCAGAGTGTGTTACTTTTGATGGTTCCCACGAGGCAGGTGAGTCATCAAAATCAAATTATGAATCTAGCTTACAAGAATTTCATATCTTCATTATCATGAACCATCTGAACAAGAAGTGGAGGCTTTCCGTTGTCTTTATCAGTCAAGAAAAGATGTTTTCCTGTTTTACCAAGAACCCATGAAACACGAGTTGCTGCTTTCTCCAGAGCGTGAGATCCACCGAACACCAATACCAGAAACAACCATCCCAATGTTATCTTAAACATCTGAGTAACTTGGCAAAACGAAAAGAAGGGAAGTAATAGTTTAAAATATAGAATTTGTGCTTGTAATACCCTAAAATCTGATTGAAGCTCCAGCAAACATAGAATCCTTGCAATCCCAAATTTCAGCTGAAAATCGAGAGTTAAAAAAAACAAGAGAAATAAGGGGTCAAAGCCAAAGCAATTTGATTCTATAGAGAAATCAATGATCGAAATTATAAATCTTAAAGCTTTCTAATGGAGCCAAAAAAATCAAAGTGCTCCAATCATCGCATCGAGCATTCAACTCAACCAACTAAATCATATTTGTAGTTTCCTACAAGAAGATTCGAGAATCTAAACTTCAAATCTAAGATAAATCAACCAGACATGGCATTGGTATCTTTTTTATACATTCTCAGAATTTCCTTACTCTAACACTCAATAAAAACTCCATGTGAAGAGAATCAGTGACCAGATGATCAGAGTCAATGAAAACGCCCAAATAATAAAAGACGTGCCTCAGAATGCCACCAAGCTCATTGCTAGAACAGGGAAATCAATCAGCTACAAGCTCCAAGCTAAGCTTTTACAAAGATCAACTGGGAAAGGCGAGAAAAGGTAAGTAGCCAAAATTAAAACCTTAACCTGGAGTAGTCGGACACGGAAGATGAGAAATATGAAGTAGACGAGCGGTGGTGCTTGCGACATCGCTTGGAGTGGGATTCACTCTTCTTTCGGACCTTTGGGGCTTCTTTACCTCTCCCGGCGACTGCGTTGACGACGTCTACGATGGTGAGAAGAGACATGTGGAGGAAGCCGCTTTTGCGAGAGCTCAATCAGGGGTGTGCAAACGGTTATTCAGTTCAGTTCGTCTTGAAATCAAAATAACCGATGACCAAATTACACTTATTTATAGTATAGACAATAAACAGTACCAAACTGAACTTCTATTATTAACCGAACTGAAATATTTCGGTTCGGTTTGGTTAATTTAATCAGTTAATGGGCTCCGCACACTGCCAAATTCCAAGTGCTTACGTTTGATGTTGAACATGACTAGCAACTTGACAAGTAAGACAGAGCACTGAGCATGGACGGTGACTCGGCAAGTATGTACGTTTGATGTTGATCTGGTAGGAGAAGAAGAAAGGCGGAGATGAAGCAGTAAACACTTACACACAGAACAGAAGAACAAAGGCATCGATGGAGGGAGAGGAAAGGGAGTGACACCGTGATAGGGACGAAGAGTAAGAGGGTGAGGGAGCTAGCAAGTTGAGGCTGCTAGTTGACAAGGGGCCACGTGAGATCAAGGATGGGAAAAAGAGTGAGAGTTTTTGAACTGTGAGGGGTTGAGGCCGCCGCATCCACCGGAGAAGGAGGCTACAAGACAGAATATGAAACAGAAAGCTTCGTTTAAGATTTTAGCGTTCAAGATACATTGGACTGGGTTTAAATATATTGTTTGGGATTTAGTTTCATATATTATATTTATATACATCCAAATTTTTTTCTTCTCAATTAAACTGAAACCAAACACCGAAATAACTGGACCAAAAAATAAAAAATGCGATTAGTTTGGTTTAATTTATTGATTGGTTACGATTTGGTTGTACTCACCCCTATTTAGGATAGAGGAGCATAGTTTACAAAAGAAAGAGCTTTCAATTAATATAATTTAGGGTTTGTTTGGTTCTATTATCTATGTCTATAATCTTAGAATAATTTTATAAAGTAATTTTTTGGACTAAGTTTTAAAAAAGGAAATTAAAAAATTGTTTGAATCATTATTTTGAAAGACATTTCTAAAATGATTAAGTGAGGGATGAAAGAATAGTTTGATTTATTGGCGTGATTAACATTAATGAAAGGCAATGTTATCCGTCTCTTCTCTAGTTTCGTAGAACCTAAAGTAACAAAACATCTCAAAAAAGAAATTTGGATTTTTTTTTTTACTCTCCATAACAAGGTTTTTTAACTGTTTTTTTTTGGAACGCATATCCGTAAACTCATTTTTAAACATACTTTTTATTTTTTTTTTAAATTGCTAAAAAAAAAAAAAGAAAACCAAACAGGGCCTTATTCTCCCTTTTTTAACCAATCATGATGCAAGCAATTGATTGATATATATATATATATATATATATATATGTGGGGGTATATATTAAAAGAAAACAAAATTAAATTGACTTGGTCGCACCTTATCTTCATCCTTGTCCCATCCACTTATTGCTTTTTATCAAGGGAAAATACCAGTTAGGTCCCAAGGTACAGAATTAATCCCAAAAAAATCCCTTTGCAAATTCCAATGTCAGGGACTTTTCTGACAGCAATTCCCTTTGAGAAATGACTAAAATAGCCCCCACTCAAATTTAAAAAAATGAGATCATTTTGAAAGCTGAGGTTCATTTTGAAAAGAAGAAACAGGGTTCGAAATCGCGGCTCTGCTTCTCGTTCCTCCGTCTTCACTGTGGTTCATCGTCAAGCGTCGGGGAGCTTCGACGCCTCGTCGCTGCCGTGCGCGTCGGTGTGGGTGAGTGCGCCGTACCCCAAGCGTGCAGCGCAGTCCGCTGCGAAGCAGCCGGTGTTCATGGGCTGCGCCAGCGTCGGCCGGTGTTGCAGCGGCAAAGAATCCGGCGCTCGTCCAACAACGTCAGCCGCATCGCTCCAACAGCCAGCGTCCCTCGAGTGCTCCTCCGACGGTCAGTCGTCCGCCCCTTTGCTGTGTGGTTTTTTTTTTGTGAAATGGCACCAAAAATTGTTGTTGCGGTGCTGCTGCTCTTGGACTCTCCAATGGCCATTCTCTTTCATTCTGTACTTGTGAGTTCCGCATTTCTTGTTGTGCTCTGTGTCTGTGTGTCCTTTCTGTTTTTCGCTTTCATTCATATAAATTTTGTTTTGACTGGCCAGTTGCTTTCGCGGACGTAGCGGTTAAAATATGTCTCCGTGGTGTCTTTATTTCTTTTCCCTTCTTGCTCTAATTTGGCTTGAAAGAAGTAAGATATTTGGCAAAATACAACATCCGCTAGTGGCTTTGATGCATTACGACTTTTTGAGACTGTTCGTTTCTTTTCTCGGCTACCAAACAAAGGAAACGCCTCTATGGTTGGGGTTCTGTGATCACTGCGTTTATTCTATTCTGTTTGGTCTATTTATGTATATGCATGAGTATAACTTCAAATTTTATGTTGTTCCAAGATAGATCTGAATTTTGAATAGACCAGAAAATAATTGCCACTAGTTTGGGATTGGGGGAAAGTATTGATTCTTGGAATTTAGTTGGGAAAATACATTGGTTAAGGAAGGTTCTTGTCGGGTTTAAATTTGTTCTTTTTATGTGTGGCGCTGGTATGTGATGGCTGAATCAGTGTTGTTGTTTTGGGGGTATGGATGTTTGTTTATGAGTAACGTTGAAGGCCAGGGAATGTTTTATAATGTGGTTTGGTGATAATGTGCTGCTCTAGCATTGGGTTTGAGGTCAGAATCAATGGGTATGAGGCTAATAATGTGCTTCTCTATAATTGGTGCATTTGGAAGTTAGTTACTGTTAAAAATTGATGTCCTATTAATGCTTCAGTTTGTGTTGCTTATTACTGTTTTTGAGTGGTTCCAACAGAAGAATGGGCAGTATAGGAAGTAAAGTTGGGTCTAGGTACAACATACACCATTGTACGAATTAGTACTTGTCAGTATAGAATAGTTAGCAACCGTTGATATGAAAAATTGTTTGTTGTGTGTGATGAGTTGCAGAAGAAAGTTTTGTTCATGACCTTATGCTTCATTGTTGATTTATATGACTTAGTGATTGATATATATATATATATATATATATATATATATTGTCTAGATGACTGTGTTCTGTATATTGCTGATGTGGAATTGCAATTAACTTCGTAAATTAGTTGTTTGTTATATACAAATGATTGGTTAATGTCTTATGTTTTTGGTGGTGTGTGAATAAAGTAGTAATTACAGTCAAGGTTAAGCAAAAAATGGCAAAGAAGAAAGGAAGGAAAGATGGAGAGGGAGAGAGGGGGAAAAAAGTTTCAGGGTATATATTGTTTACACAAGATTATTTTAAGAACAAGAAAAACAAGAAGGAGGAGTGCAAGCGTTTAAAAGAGGAGACACAGTCTATGAAAGAAGCTTGGGACGCATTGAAAGATGAGGAGGAGGAGGCATATAAGGTGAGGGCAAAGAATTTAAGGACTGAGGCAAAAGGGACAAAATACATGGTTCCATTCTTGACCCGATGTGCTCCTAATCAATTTATGAAAGTGTGCAACATTGTGAAAAATAGAGAAGATAAGATGGAAAGGCTAAAGAAAATCGGATTTGACAAGTTAGTTCACATAAGCTGCTCACAAATCCCCCGAGATCTATGTGGTCAGTTTATGTCTGCATTTGACCCTCCAACCAACAATGTTTTGATTCGAGGGAGGTCATTGAACATCCGCCGGGAAGATGTTCAACAATTGATGGGGTTACTGTGTGAGGGGGGGACATTGAGGAAAAAGTCAACAAAGAAGAAGAAGGTTTTGAGCAATTGAAGACATTGTACGGGACAGTGCCTTACAAGACCATTGGAAAATGGCTAATTGAGAGAGACGATGATCCGGAATTCGAATTCCTCTTTGTCATGTATGCGTTGGGAACTCTCTTGTGTCCCGGGTCAGGTATAAAAGTGACTGATAGAGTGTTGAAAGTGATGGCGGCGACAAAAGGAGGTCTTGGGAAGTACGATTGGTCGAGTTTTGTGTTGATTGAACTATCAAATTCTATTGCACAGTACAAGAAGAAATTAGTGAAAGGGAAAGATGCAGGGAGGATCAATGTCGAGGGATGTATATATTTTCTAATGGTAAGTGCATGTTTGATCTATGTAACGTTTATTGGCTTTTTTAATTAGTTGTATATCGCTGCATTACATGTTGAATTCTGCTGCTATTAAGTTGTAATTTAATTTCTGTACAGGTGTTTTGCTTGCAACATTTTCCCCTAGGCCAACTACATGCCTTTACAAGTGAAAATGCGCTTGCATTTTGGAATGACAACAAGGTAAAGAGTAGAGTGCAGACAGAGAAGGAAAGCAACCAAGGGTTGCTACATTCAGTCAGTAATGTAGTTGATTCTGCCTCTTCTGAATTGCATGAACAAACCATGCTAACACACCCGGTAAGATGTGAAATCTGATGTCACAACAACATTCAGTTGATTATATTGACTTAAGTTTTTGTGATGTCTAATTTGTAGGAAATCAAGAGGACATATGATCAAATTATGTCAAGGGTGGTGTCAATAGTGCAAGAGGAACTTCTTTCCCTTCAGGCGAGGCTCTTAGGCGGGGGAGAAATGGATGAAGGGGATGAAAAGGTGCAAGACGTTAAATCTTCGTCTGAAAGTGAAGATGATGAACATGCTGAGGGGGTGACATAAGAAAAAGAGAAGACGATGAGGAGCAATTTATAAGTGCAGACGAAGGGTCAGAGGAAGAAGTAGTAGGTGTACATGGTATGGGAGATAAGGAGGAAGTCGAATCGAAAGGAAAGGAACAGGCACAATTGAGGAAATCTACAAGGGTTAAGAAACCTGCTATTGGGTCTCCTTGGGTGACAACAATGGCTAAGAAGCGAAGTCAAGATGAGAAGGATAAGGAAGTTTTATATCAAATGTGCACTACACGATATAAATCACCAGAGGATGAGGAGGAGTAAGTAATCACACTTCTGCAATCTCAACTTACATGAATCACAAAAGCTGACTTTGTGCGCTTGTTTGTGTATTAGGGAGTTTGTGGACATGTATGACTATTTCTTGACCCGCGGTGAACTATATTGCCTTCGTCCAAGGGGTTGGATTAGTAATAGGGTAAGTTAATTGAACAATGAACTCATACTATGTTCATTGAATTTTGTGAATTGCTGACTCTTTTTTTAATGGTGCATAGTTTATGACCATGGTTGCGAGGACGTTAGTGGGGGATCAAGTACACAATAGCAACCGGGTGACCAGACACATATTTTCCGCAGAATTGATGCAAAAAATGGCAGCGGATCCTAACAAGTGGTCATTGGAATCACATGATGCGGAGATCTTGCTTGAACATATTGGTTACAACATTGGCGATTGCGACTTTATTTTTGCTCCTACCCTGCGCCTGGATCATTGGTTTTGTTATGTCTTGGAGACGAAGACAATGCGGTTTTATGTGCTGGACTCATTGGTTGACCAATTAACATATGCAAGGGCACAAAAGGTAGAAGAAGATGCAACAAAACCGAAGAGAATGAGCAAAAGCCAAAAAGAAGATATTCGAGCCAAAGAACGCCTCGCATAGCAGTGTGTAAGTGCTTGTTTCTCAAATGGTTTGTGTGCATTCGTCATTGTTGTTTTCTGACATAACTTCTTTTTCGTACAACTTCCAGAGACATTGCATTGTTAACATACTTCGTCGAGTAAAACCCGAAGTATATGACAAAGGGAAGGAAATACCAAAGGAAGTTACTTGGGCAAAAGTGCATGTCCAAGCTGATACGTTAGTGCTGTTTTTGTTCCGCCAACTCTTTCAACTATTGCTTTTTTTGACCCATTCGGTTGTTATAACATGGGAATGGTGTATGTGGCTTTTTGTTTTGCAGCGATTCGTGTGGTGTTCATGTTCTGTCATGGTTACATAGCTGGGATGGCTCTACACATGACAAGGCGGGGTATACTATGCCTAAGCTTGGTGATCATCAGATTCGGCAAGTGAAGGTAGATTGTTTATGGTGGCTAGTTACACATGAACAGAACAAACACGCTCAAAAGGTGTTGTCCCTTCTCAACGGAAGTCAACAAATAAAGAGGAAGAAAGTCGTGTAACATTTGACGTATTTTTCTGTGAAAATGGCTACTTAGAGTGTTCTGTAGTTGATATTTTGTATGAATGCCAACTTGCTGCAAAAGGCACTAACGTATAGTTAGTTTACACCATCATCAGTTATTTTGGTGACATAATGATTTAACTTTACAACATGTACATATCAAATGCTTGACTAGGTCCCTAAACAGGTTATTTTGCTCAGGTTATTTTGCTCAGCTTATATGAACATGTACATATCAGTTATTTTGCTCAGGTTATTTTGCTAAGCTTATATCAACATGTACATATCAGTTATTTTGCTCAGGTTGTTGACATGTCATTTGAACAAGTGTTTGCTGTTTTTAAGTTTTCAACACATGTTGCTACGTTTACAACACGTTAAGCTCATTTTACAAGTTTGTGCAACGTTTACAATATGTTCTGTTATATTTACAACATATTCAGTTCTATTAACAACGTCATAAGCGGAGTTTACAACTTGGGAGAAAGAAAGTGTAAATGGTTTATATTACAACACTTATTGCTACGTTTATAACACCTTTAGCTATTTTTACAAGTTCTTCAGCTAAGTTTACAACACCTTAAGCTTATTTTACAGGTTTGTTCAACGTTTACAATATGTTCTGCTATATTTACAACGTCATAAGCGGCGTTTACAACTTCGGAGAAAGAAAGTGTAAATGGTTTATGTTACAACACTTGTTGCTATGTTTACAACACCTTTAGCTCTTTTTACAAGTTCTTCAGCTAGGTTTACAACACCTTAAGCTCATTTTACAAGTTTGTTCAACGTTTACAATATGTTCTGCTATATTTACAACGTCATAAGCGGCGTTTACAACTTCGGAGAAAGAAAGTGTAAATGGTTTATGTTACAACACTTGTTGCTACGTTTACAACACCTTTAGCTCTTTTTACAAGTTTGTTCAACGTTTACAATATGTTCTGCTATATTTACAACGTCATAAGCGGCGTTTACAACTTGGGAGAAAGATAGCGTAAATGGTTTATGTTACAACACTTGTTGCTACGTTTACAACATCTTAAGCTCCTTTTACAAGTTCTTAAGCTACGTTTACAACCACTCCCACCAGGGACACCAGGGCAGTAGCTTGTGCAACAAGCCAACACTTAGGCTCCACTTTCTTCTATCATCGTTTACAAGATGATCTGCAATATTTACAACATCTTCAGCTATATTAACAACGTCATAAGCGACGTTTACAACTTGGGAGAAAGAAAGCGTAAATGGTTTATGTTACAACACTTGTTGCTACGTTTACAACATCTTAAGCTCCTTTTACAAGTTCTTAAGCTACGTTTACAACCACTCCCCCCATTGACACTAGGGCAGTAGCTTGTACAACAAGCCAACACTTAGGCTCCACTTTCTTCTATCATCGTTTACAATATGTTCTGCTATATTTATAACATCTTCAGCTATATTAACAACTTCCTCTGTACAGTGTAATTTTTGACACTCTCACAGTGTCTTACCATCAGCTGAACCCAGTCATGTAGCGATCTGCATAATATTCTTGAGCTAACACTAGCAACATCATGTAGCCTTGTGCACAAGCCATTATGTACGTATGTTTTCACAACAAAAAAAAAGTTGTTTTCACAAGGTCATTGCCCAACCCTCTTATGGTTGTACAATTTCATGTGGCTCCTGTCACAAAACATAGCATTAACTTAAACAAAATAATACATGTATTGTCACAACAGAATAGCTTATCATTTCCATAGATACTAAGACAATAAAATATTAAGTACTATGAGTAAGTACCTTTTGTTCACTTACTCATTGCACTTAATATGATATACTAATTACATAGATACACCAAGTTGGGGATGCATTCAATAAGCAAAAGGGGTGAGGGAATGCAACTACTTCATGGTCAATATATACATCACCAGAAAGTTACTATCAAAATAATCTACATTTATGTACTTGTTTTTAGGATGGATTTGGATTTCTACAAGTTTTGATTGTGTGCCCAGCCTCATTGCATCTCCCACAATGATATATCTTTTTGTTTTGAAACTGAGATTCCCTTCTTTTCCTTTTCGGTCTCCCTGGTGGCCTTGAAGTGATTGGAGGGTCTAAGAATGTCTGTGTTAGCATATGTGTCACCGTTGGAGACTCAACCCGTGGACAATCATGAGTTGCGACTGGCCTCATGGAACTTTCATATATTTTTCTCTATGCTTCCAGTTTGAACCAGTCATCTACAAATGTGTAGACATTACCACTAAGTACCTTAATAGCTGCACATGCATGGGCGCAAGGCACTCCACTCATTTGCCATGCTAGACACGTGCATTTTCTTTCACCAAGATCTACATTCACAAAAATGATGGCATCTCCACATCTACTTCGAACCGAGAACTGATTGTCTCCATAATATGATGCTTCCATATTTTCAGCATGTTTAACTTGTTGCAGCAATTTTTCTTCAATTCTTGGTCCCACTGCATTTTTCCAACTACCCATGACCATCTTGCTTGCAATCAATTTTCGAGCCAATTTCTCCCAATGTTCATGAATTAAAACTGACATGGTGTGCTTCCTTTTTGTTAACATCCATGTATTAAATGACTCTGCAAGATTACTTGTTATGTTGTCCCACCTTTTGAAAGGAAACTTGCTTAGAGCCCATTTCTCAACATCCCCATGATTCTCCACCCAATTTGCCAATTGTGGATTGAACAATCTTAATGTACCCATTGCACTAGTGAAGTCTTCATCCAACCTTGCATATGCAATTGCATCAAGAAGAAGGAGTGCATTCTCCTTGCTATTCGCCGATGTTCGTGTCCGACCTCTATTAATTCGTAGGAACTCGGCACTATAATTTTCCTTCACATGCTGGTAGCAAAAAGCATGTCTCTCACTGCCAAATGTTTCTTTTACAGCACCAATAATCGCATTATTGCTATCTGAGACAATTGTTACCAACATTGAGGCAGTAATGTCTTTCACATTCGATAGAAACCAAGACCATTCATCATACGTCTCACCACTCACAATGGCATATGCTAGGGGAAACATCTAGTTGTCTGCATCGTATGCACTAGCTGACAACATTGTTCCCTTATAAGGGCCACTTAGATGACAACCATCTACATACAGTATGGGCCGACAACCTCCTAAAAACCCTTTAATAGAACAATCGTAAGCAATAAATACCCTATGAAATCTATTGTTCGATGAGGCTGCCCATTTTGCAACTGTGTCCGGGTCACTCTCGATTAGTCTGTCACATATCCAAGGAATTACCATGTAAGAGTCTTCTACTCGACCGTGTAATTCCCTTACCGCTCTTTCTTTTGCCCTATATGCTTGATGGTAGTTCAGCCGCACCCCATACTCTCTGTACATGTCTGATCAAATGACGTTAGCAGTCTTATCAATATTGGACCTCAAACCATCCATTACGATTGATGATGTCAAGCTCGACCTGTATGGATGCAAAACTATTAGGCTATCTTGTGCTTGGTGAACGTGTTCACTTTTGAGTGTTCTAATGGTTAAAAACTCTGTATCTTGATGTTCTCCTGATGAATATGCACCCATGTACCAAGGACAACCTTCAACCTTGCACTTCACAATTATCTTGTGTTGATTGTTCTTCACAAATTGGTATGCAAACTTATGAGCAATACTATATTTGTATAACGTTTGACGAAGGCTCACAGCATTCGGAAAAATCTGTCCTGCTCCAATAATCAAATCCCTCCATTTTCCATGATTCATTTCTGGTATAGGGGTTGGCACCATTTGCGTAGCACAAGTCAATGATGGGATCACTTGACCTTCATTTAACAAACCATGTGGGGATGTACACATTCCTCCTTCACCTCCAAACAAATGATCAATCCTGCAAGAAATTACAAGTTTTAGTGCTCTTGCACATATTCACATTGGAAGAAATTACTTTTCTTAGGACAAATAAACTTACACTTCTTGCTCTTCCATTTGACCGTTCATTGCTGGTTCTGTACTGTCATTATCACCATCCTCTTCAATATACACATGACCATATTGTTCATTATATTTGATTAGATGATACACCCCTTCGTCATCCACAAGATCCACAAATGTTGACGTATCAAGGGCAACTTTGAACTTCATTTGCATTTCATTCCTTTCTTTTCCCGTTATGGATGATATGATTCTTCGCAACTCCTCATATGTTGTGCCTTCCTTTACGCATCTTGTTCTTACTAAACCCCCCAACATATTGCATTTCATCTTCTCCACCATTTAAAAGCATCCCCCCCACATGAAAGAAACAAAATAAATTCTTCCCCGAACAACTTCCCATCTTTCATGTCAATCTGCAACACAAACTTCGTATTATCAACTTCCAAAGCAATATTTACAACTTCATACGCACATATTAACAACACATTAACTACATGTTTAATTCCTGCACATATGCTTTTTTTAATAACAACAAACACACTAAACACAAGGCCAAACCTCTGTTCTCTTCCCCAAAAATAGACCACAGCTACGGTACGTATTTACAACTTCCACAGCAATATTTACAACTTCATATACACATATTAACAACAACTTAACTACACGTTTTATTCCTTCACATATGATTTTTCTAATAACACCAAACACACTAAACACAAGGCCAAACCTCTGTTCTCTTCTCCAAAAATAGGCCACAGCTACGGTACGTATTTACAACTTTCACAGCAATATTTACAACTTCATATGCACATATTAACAACAAGTTAACTACACATTTTATTCCTTCACATATGCTTTTTCTAATAACACCAAACACACAAAAAATAAGGCAAAACCCCTGTTCTCTTCCCAAAAAACAGAACACAGCTATGGTACGTATTTACAACTTCCATAGCAATATTTACAACTTCATATGCACACATTAACAACACGTTAACTACACTTTTTTTTCCTACACATGTGCTTTTTCTAACAACACCAAACACACTAAAAACAGAGTCAAACCTCTGTTTGCTTCACCAAAAACAGAGCACACCTACGGTACATATTAACAACTTCCACAGCTATATTTACAACTTCATATGCACAAATTTACAACAATGTTTTTTTGTTCATTTCAGCGTTTTTCCAGCAAAGAATACCAACTACATTCATCATTCTCACTTTAAACACAGCAGCTCCTCTGTTACCATGCCATAAAAACAGAGCACTCTGACATAAACCCAACCCACCCAAGGTGAAATCCCAACTTCAATGATCAAGCTCATTTGTCTACCAAATTCTTAGCTTTTCTTGTCTACCACCTACCACTTACTCCATTTTTTAGCTCAAGATCCAACCTTTCACCAAACCCTCACTCTCAACAAAGTATGTTACACACAGAAAGAAACAAAATTTTCGAGAGTTCGTTTCTCTACGTTGCTGCACGTACCTGGACAATGAAGAAGACGAGATTCCCAAGAACATTAACGCCACTTTGTATCCCTTCAATGTTACACCTCCTACGCCCTTCGTCCATGTGCGTTTTTCTGTTTTCCTTAATGCCTTGATCACTAATACAATAATACGAGCTTCACTCATCTCTCCTCTGTGCGTTTTTTTTTTCTTATTTGAGTGGGGGCTATTTTAGTCATTTCTCAAAGGGAATTGCTGTCAGAAAAGTCCCTGACATTGGAATTTGCAAAGGGACTTTTTTGGGATTAATTCTGTACCTTGGGACCTAACTGATATTTTCCCTTTTATCAAACTTCCTTTAATTAATCCTTTTCAACAGTCACATCAACTTTTCATATATTTAATTCGTTTCACTTACAATAAAATGTTGGCCAAATTAATTCTGCCCTAACCCGGTCCCCCTTCTTGCTTCACCCCTTTGTGGTCATCTCAATCTAGCATATGGAAGCGGCAGGCTAATTATAGTCTCTCCAAGTTTTATTTCTTTTCTTAATATTTTATGGTTTAGAATTTTTTTCCTCTTAAAATTTAAGCAAAATATGTATCATATATGTTTTTAAATTTCATCTCCCTCATAATTAAATTTTGACTCTATCCCCGTCTGGGCATGTTTGTTTGGGCGTTACGATTGTTTATAAGCTGTTTTTTACGTAAATTGAGACACAACCCCTCTCACATACTTACTTCGTATACCGTAAATCACTATTAAAAAGCAACTTATAAGCAATTGAATCGCTAAAACAAACATGCCTTAATCAGCCTAAAGCTTATCGTTCTTATTTGCGGGCCACAAAGATTGGAAGATTCCTTTAGTGAATTGGAACTTCTGAAATTATATAAATGTTGGGTTTTAAAAAGATAATAAAAGTATAAAGTGGGGTGATTGAAATAAGGATGTTGAAATGGATGTGTAATCAAATTAAAAAATACAAGATTCTTACCAAACAAATAAGAGGAAGAGTTGAAGCGACATCTATTGAAAAGAAAATGGTCGAATATTGTTTTTTAATCATTCACGTAATCTTCAATGCCCAGTTTTAGTCAAAAGAATCAAGCAAATAGTCAATTACTTGTTAATGTGTATTTTTACATATATTGTGAAAGTTCATAATTACTTTTACCATTAAAATTATTTGCATTGAGCGCACTTTTAGGAAAATTTCATGCATTTTTTCACCTTAACCATTAAAAAATTTAACAAACGGTTAACTAACAGTCAATGTATATTTTTACACCTATTTCAAAAGTTCATGTTACTTTTGCCCCTAAAAATGCTTTTGATGTTCGGCACGCTTTTGGGAAAATCTCATATACATTTTTGCACCTTAACCCTTAAAAAATTAAACAAATGGTCAATATATATTTTTGCACTGATTTCAAAAGTTCATGTTACTTTTGCCTCTAAAAATGCATTTGATATTGGGCACATTTGTTTTAAAAAATCTCATATGTATTTGTATATCTTAACCCTTATATGATTGGGCAAGATGGAGAAAAATAAAGTGTACTAATTGAAAGCGCTTTTATTTCAACAATGTGCTTCTCTACGAGAGACTTTATAATAGAGACGAAGGGCAAGTGTGTAACGATCTCACAAATAATCACTAGATAAATAAACTCAACTGATTACAATAATATCGAACCCTTTCTAATGGAAATTCCAAACTCAGATACATCCACGAGGTTCATCAATATAAAAGGTTTACATCACAGCTCCAATAGATACAATAGAAATTGAATGAGAAAACATGAACAGAAAAGAAGAAACAATCCAGTCATAGAGAGATTGACGGACGAAGAGAGGACAGAAATACAGATGATGCTATTAAAATTTAAGTAAACAATGCAACTGTACATGTGGGATAAATAATATAATAATAGATCCAGTTTGTTCACAGATATTCAAGTGAATTAGTGAATATGGATTAAATTTCCTATTTTTATTTAAATTAAATAAATCAAAGAACGAATTTGAAAATCAATTTAAACAAATACAAAAGTATTAACTAACGTTTATAAAATTTTAAATTAATAAAAATAACCTAAAGTAGCTAATCCTTTGTTCAAATCTTAGAGTATGTAATTACCAAGGTATTAAAACTCGGACCGGTCATTGAACCGGTCGGGGTACTGGGTTAAGGGTCAGTGGGTCAAACCGGGACCAAACCGGAGCTAAACCGGGACCAAACCGGTGAAAAATTGAAGATTTTAGACTTATAGTATGAAATTCTAAAGGAAAAATTTTTTTAAAAAAAAAATTTTTTTTTTTTTTAAAAAATGAAAACCGGACCGGCCAACCGGCCGGTTCGCCGGTTACCGGGCCGGACCGGCCGGTCCGGTCCGGTTTTCATAACCCTGGTAATTACTCAATTAAAAACACTTAATATTAAATTATTAATCTAGAATTTAAATAGATATAATATCTTCCAATTATCATACTTCTCTTTTAAATTAAAGTTGTTATTTCTAAATAATTTGCTCAAGAGGTAATAAATGTTCAAATTCTCTCTAATAGGATTATATGGATTTAATAGGTATATTCCTATCATATTGACAAATTAGAATAAATTCTAATCCTACATTACCGAGCCATAAGATCCAATTAAGATCCTTTTCCCAAGACTAATCTAAATTTTCTAATTTTATATTTAGTGATAATCAAGTACTAAATAAACAAAATACAATAAAATTAAATAAATAAAAATAAAAATAAACATAAATAAATGTTTTATATGTTCAAATCGCTGAATTAGTTTATAACTACCTAAGTAGAAAAAAAAATTAGCCATGGCTTTAACCAAATCTGTCTCAGCCAAGAAAATTTCAGAACTCAAATTCATATGGAAGGGAAACAAACACTGTTAACGAAAGAGCAAAATTAGCCACAGTTTAGCTTCAATCATATTCTTTGGCTCAAATCGCATCCCAGCTTCGCCTGTAGCACTCGCTCTCAACCTCTATGCGGCTCTTGCTCAGCGATTCAGCTCCATTTCCGGTTAGCTCGAGGAAGAAGATGGTGCTCAAGAAGATTCTCCCCTGTTCGACGTTTCTGGTTCTTATCTGAGAAGATGATGAACAGCGCTATGAACAGGCGCGTGAACAGTTCGATGAACATGAGCGACGAACAGTACGTTGAACAGTAGAACACATGAACAGTGACGGTGACCGTGGCAGCTACGGTGCGGTGAACAGTGTCAATTAACAGTGCTGCGCTATCTTTCTTCTATGTCCAGCCGCCTCTGTTTACCCCCCCCCCCCCCTTTTTCTAGCCTTTTCTTTTAGCTCCTCTCTAAAACCAGCCGCACTCTCGATGATGATGATCGCCCCTGAACTTGCGGCTCTTTCCCCTTTTTTCTCTCTGGTCCTTAGGTCTCTTTTTCCATTCCAAAGGCCCCCCCAAACGATGACGTTTCTGCCCTTCTCTTTTAAATCAGCTGCATTCAAATTGATGCACTACTTCCCCCTCATGCCACGTGTCTGATGAAAGAAGAAGAAGAATAAAAACTAAAATAAAAGAAGTGAGATAATAAATATAAGAGCAACAAAAAAAAAAAAAAAACAACTCACACACAATCTTTTTTGTGTTTTTTGAACTCTAAACTATCAATACTAATTATCTAAAACTACCTTTATTTTTATTTTAAAATATAATTCCTATAAAGAAATTCCTGAATCATGTACCAAATTGATATCTTATCCAAATTTCTAATGAATCCTTTTAATATAGCATTGAGGACTCCCAAAATATATCAAAATATATCTCAATACCTATTAAAAAATGGGAGGCATCAACAGAAAAGCAAGAGATGCTTCAACCCCTGGTGAGGCAAAAAGAGAGGGGTTCTAGAACCATTTCCTAATTTCCAAGTCTTCCTCCTCTTCCTTAAAAAGACTTCATACTTGCTCTGGTTTTGGGTTGCTAATTGGGCTTTCTTCTGGCCCAATACTTTGTGGCCTTTGACAAAGTGTAGGGCAGTGTAGTGTGATCATATATACAAAAGCCGATTTGTTTTTTTTGAGCAAAATATACAAAAGCCAAATTAAAAGTCATCATATTGCTGTGTAAACATGAAGAAGAAGGCTATTGTAATTTGCAATTGCTTCTCAAATTTGGGTTTCTACCATAGAACAAAAAACCGGACCGGACCGGCCGGTTCGACCGGTTGAACCGGGAACCGGTCCTTGGTCCGGTCCGGTTTGAGCAAAAACTGGTCAGACCGGTTGAACCGGTCAAAACCGGTTGGACCGGTCAGAACCGGTTAAAACCGGTAAAACCGGTGGTCCAACCGGTTGACCTGGTTTTTTCCTTTTTTTTTTTCAAATTTTTATTTTGTGTTTTTTGAGGGAAAAATGGAAAGTTGAAGACTAAAATGAAGAGAAAAATAGATAAAGAAAGAACAAATCTAAAAAAATGAAGAAAATAATGAAAAAAATTATTTAAAAAGATATAATAATTATAGAAAATGAGATATCTTTGCATAAGTATAGGTATTATAACTAATACTAATAGATTTTAAACATTTTTTTTTCTAAAAATCTTTATATTTATCTATAGAATTTTAAAAATATATTAATATATATTATCACTAATAAATTATAATATTTTAATATGACCGGTTATGACCGGTTCAACTACCAGTTAGACCCCGGTTGACCCATTAACCCTTGAACCTGTGCTGTGACCGGTTCGTTGCCCGGTCCGGTTTTTCGTTCCTTGGTTTCTACAATATTTCTCTCCCTTCCCTCTTCCACTCATGCACGCTTATTAATTGGTAAAAACTTCTACTTCGTTTATTTTGCTTCTTTTTTTTTTTTTTCATAATCTCATTCCGTATCATGACTAACTTCTTGCCTCAATTATGAAATATTGGATTAATTAATTGATCTTCGTTGTAATTAATTTTTATATTAAACTGGTATGTTACATATTAAATAGTATATGATGACGATGCAGAAAGGACATAGGTAATCTCGCCAACGACTAAGCCAATTCCAAATTGTCCTACTCCAATATCTCGCTGTACTGGATGCATTCCCCTATCAGAGCCAACTCAAAAGGCTCCGTGAGATCCTATTTGCAACCGTGGCTGCAAGAAGTAGGATAAAGAACTATATGAATGATACGTACAAAGTATAATAATATAAATATAGTCCTTTTTTTCCTTGCGGAAAAATAAATATAGTCCTTTTGCGTGGTGATAGATCACCACACTACTAGGTCTCCTAACTAATAATCCATTATATTAAATAAATTTCTGTCTTGTTTTTTATAGTATGTCTTCTGTAGCTAAGCATTAATTAATTCAAAAGTAACGCTGTTTTCTGTTTTTTTTTTTTTGTGTCGTGTGCGCACGAGTCTTGATGCAGCTTTTAATTACCATTTATTTTTGAAGAATGATATAACGTCTTTCGACTTCGATTTCATGGGAAGTCGAGGTAATTCATGGTTGCGCATGAATGTAACTCTATATACTTTTGATAGGCACAAATTATATAGCATAAGACTCTGCAATTGTATGGATCTTGTCAAGTAATAAAGTGATAAGAAAAGTAACATTATCACGATGACTGGGTACTAACAATTGAGTTGAGTAATGATTTTATACTTCCACTTAATTTAAGTTAGCACTATTTGAAATAAAGATGTGAATAAAAGCTACCTAGCTAGAAAACAAAGAAAAATAACCTAACTATAATTGAGGCTATGGGTAATTCTAAATCTTAAGCAGTGACTTGGATTATTTTAATTTTGATTATTTCATAGTGTCTAATTTCTCCTTTTAATTACATTTAAAGTTATATTTGTTAGTCTATGACTCTTATTTACCTAAGAGTGTCTTTCAATTCATTAAAAGGCATTTCAATTATGTTAATCCCTAATGTCTTATGTGATTACTTAATTAGACTAAATTAAGTGCAAGCCTAATGCGACTACGATTTAATTGAAGGTCTAGTTTAAATTTCATATATCTAGACTCTTTTATAACACTAAAATAGTCTCAATCAGATATATCTTATTTCAGAATAATCAAGCACACAATTAAATCAATAAATATAATATTAAAACAATTAATGATAAAAATTATCATCCACTAATCGATAATCAAACTAAATAATCCAAAGTGAGGATTTAGCTACATAAACTGAACATTAACACTACAAAAAAGGGTATTATAGACGGAATTTAGCAATGGAAATTCCGTAGCTAAAAATATCAAGGACGGAATTTCGGTTGCTAATCTATCAGCGAAGGATTAGTGACATAAAATATTTTGTCTCTGAAAAGGGCGTTACTAATTTTGTTAGCAAAATCTATCTCAAATTTAGAGATGGATTAGAGATAGAATTTCCGTGTCTAATATGTGACAGAAATTCCATCGCTAATAACAAATTCCGTCACTAATTTATAGAATAGCCTAATTACATTTTATGGAAATTTATGCATAAATTCCGTTGCAAATTTATGGAAGTTCCATCACTAGTTTTTGAGACGGATTAGTGATGGAAATTTGCGACAGCTTTATGTTGGAAGTTCCATCACTAATCCATCACAAAGTGAAATTTTTTTCAAAAAATAATTTAATTTTGTGATGGAATTTCCATCACAAATCCGTCTCTAATATTTTTAATTTTTTTTTAAATTTGAATTTAACGGTAAATCAGCTTTAATAACCTATCACTACAACAAAAAGGGGTTTTAACGTCCCTATTTGGCACTTTTAACGTCCAAAAACTGGGGGACCTCTATGTGGGGGGCGTAGTATGTTTTAAGAAAAGACATCCCAAAATGATGGGACGTCTAAGGTGAGACTTTAGACGTCCCAATTCTCAATTTGGGATGTCTAAAGTCCTCCATCGGGGGCCCAAATTGAGATTTGGGACTTCTAAAGTCCTCCACAGGGGGACTTTAGACGTCACAATTCTGGATTTGAGACGTTAAAAGATTTGATTTTTTTTTTTAAAATGATTAATTACATTATGCATTACCCAACGATTTCAAACTGCAGAAACAGAATAGAAAATGGATTCATAAACCACAATATCCGTTACAAAATGGTAAGGATATCCAGCATTACAATCTTTACTACATATACATACAATGTCAACTTATACAACATACTACTATATACATGTACAATAACAACCAGAAAGTGTCAAAACACTGTCATCACATAACTACAAACTAATATAAATAAAAAGTGTATTGCTCTATATTTTGAAGAAGATGTTCAGCCAAAAGGTCTCTAATCAAATTAAGGTCTTCAAGTAGGTAGGCATCTTCATTATCAACAATCTTAAAATTAGAAAATAAGTTTTGATGAAATGAATTAAGCAAATGAATTAATTAGCATTTCAATTAGAACAACAAAAGTATTATCATTTGAGAATGAAAAAGCAATTACCTTTTCAAAATCGCTAGTAATTCCGCTTTTAGTGATGTCATACATATAAAGTATAACATAATATCCACATTCAGTGTTGCCAGATTGTTGAGGGCACTTTAAATCAAAGGCATGCAATTGGTTGTTAAAATCAATAAAAGTATGTCTAAAACGACCGTCAATGAAACAATTAGAATCGAAACTACTTACTATCGGATAAAACCACTATCTTTTTAACAACTATACCCTCACGTGACCTGCCTAGGACTCTTTATGTTTGACAAGCACTATCATGAAAATCAAAATCAGCATAAATTGGAACTATTCATTTTTTTAAGAGTCAATAAAATACAAACAAAATAACTAACATGTCGAAGACATATTTTGTATCTTTGTCTGGCCTTTTACGCAAGGGATCAAACCAATAGACTAGGTTGCGGCGAAGACATATAAAACACAAACTCCAGTGGTAACTATAACATGTATAGATTAAAATGAAGTTAGATGACAAGGCAATTATTTATTAAACATCTTAAATTGACAAAATGAAAATACGAACCGTTGAACAATGGGTGCTAGATAACAATGAAGTTTGGTCTCTCCCATTACGTAGCCCACATAGTGAGTCCTATGGGCCACAGTATTAGTATCCCCTGTTGTATTCGCAGGGCATAAGAATCCATACCAATCTCGTCTTTCCATGCTTGTGCAGAGGTCGGGGAAGATGCTATAATAGAATTAAAATACACTACAAAAAAAAGGATAATTCGTAGCGGTGTATTTGTAGCGGTTAAAATAAACTGCTACAAATATCAGGATTTGTAGCAGTTTTGAGCAACACCGCTACAAATTTGTAACGATATGCTTCGCGCCAAGTGGCTTGTGGGTTAGGAAACACGGTTTGTAGCTGTTTACAAGACATAACTGTAACCCCCTGCCGTAATTAATATCCGGATTTCACGATTAACGTGAAATAGAGACCAATAAGACAAAACAACCTTTATAACCCATCAACCAGACGGGGTTTTCCCAAATACATTTTGAAATCATTTAAAACACGGTCTCACATTCACACTCCGAATATAATTACTATGCGAAGATAAATTACATTTATACAATTATCAGAGTACGCAATATAAATTTCCGGCAATCCCGGAATCATATCTTCGCTCAATAATCATAAGGCATAATAGCCCATACAACTCATCGATTAGGGATTACACAACCTATTCGAATACATGCTCAAATATTTATCCAAATATACACATATAATATCCCAATTACTTCTTGATAACCAACTAATAAGCTCTCGCCTAGAAACGAGTCTTCTTCATCCTTGGATGCTTACTTCATCCTCAATCTTCCTTCCCTGTCTAAAATGTTGGTAGGGGAGGGTGAGATTCTGGGGAATCTCAGTAGGAAGACAATACCAATATGCATGTAAGATAAGTGTTTAATGCATGACATGCTTGCAATACATAATCCATGTTCACACAATGACATATTAGCATGCTCAATGTTCATACAATATACTCATGGCCATAGTAAAAGTTGAAACAGAGCTTCCATCACTCATATATGTTTCACATAACAAGCAAAGCAACAACATGCATCAATACACTAACACAATTATCAAATACATGCAGGAGAGGTAAGTTCCCTACTCTTATTCTTTCCACGTATGCTCCAGCGTCGGCTACTCACGATCCAAGCGGATATCAAATCATAATCAGGGTGAATACCCAACCCTATAACCAAATCAAGAACATATGATCATTCTCTTTTCCAAATTCTCACTTTCATAATACTTAGATTTGGCTATCATAATTGACCCTTAAGAGGCCCCAAATGCCTCTAATCAAAGCCCCAAAAGACTGGGAAACAATAGATTGAAGGTCACTTTTCGAAATCACAAAGTGCTGGAACATAGGTGTGGGCCCCGGCCCACCATTCCTTGGGCCGCGGCCCAAAGATGGTCAGAAGGTCGTGGGCTGCGGCCCACCACTCATGGGCCGCGGCCCAGATAAGGCCAGAAAGTCTTGGGCCGCGGTCCAGCCACTCTTGGGCCGCGGCCCAGAAATTTCCTGACTCTGGGCTAACTTCCAAAATTCATAACTAAATCTAGAAAAATCGAAACGAAGTGATTCCAAATCCAAATGAAAGGTATATAAGTCCTCTTCCAAGGAAAAATACAGCCATTCACTGGAAATCACTACACAAATCCAGAATCACCAAAAACTCAAGACTGTCCCAAAACAGAATCCATTTTCGACCTCAAACTTTGGACAGCTATAACTCACAGTAGACAAAACGAAATGGCACAAATTATATGTCCATTTTGAAGCTTGGGATGTGAACTTTAATACTGGAAAGTTTCAGAATTTTCCAATACCATTTGGTCATTCAAAACGCTCATACAAAATTACTGCGCAACACAGAGCTTAAACCAAACAGATTTCCAATTTTCTACCAAGGTGTTCAATAACTCCAAAATTAATAACCAAGCTTATTCCCACACAAAATCACTCAAGGAACACAATGGTAACCTCAAAATGACCAAAATCACAACCCATTTATATGCCCTGTTTTGACCAAAGCACAAAACCAACACAAAAAGTGCCAAACTTCACATTTAAGCTTCAATTCAATACCATTCATTCAAAACACTTAACAAGGCACTAATTCCATGACAACAACAATTCAAATACCACAAGACCCTAAATCACAAAATTAGGGCTAAAATTCCAGAAATTTAAGGCCTAACCAATGGCCACAAATCTTATATGAGAAGGAAGCTTTCACTTACCTCAACAACTTTCCCAAAGGCACTTCATGATTCTCCCAAGTTCATAATTTCGTGATTCCTCAATCACCACCAATGGAGAATCTACAACCATAGGATGAAAGCTCTTAGCTCAAGGAACAATATTAATGAAGAGCATTTTGGCATTTGAGGCCATTTGCTTACCTCAAATCCAGCTTTTCTTTTCTCTCTCTTGGCCAACAATGGAGGAAATGAAGAGAGAAGAGAGAGAACGTGAGAGAGAGATGGAGAAGAGGGATGAAGTGCAGAAAAATCTGCCCTATGCCACCAAAAAACGCATAGGAGAGAGAGGAGAGAGAAAAAAGTGGTTTTTGTCTCTTATGCCTCATCCTATGGTCCACCATAATGCCACTTGGCAACATCTCATCCCTTAATCTCAAATACCACACACATATACACCAATTAATCTCTCTAATCCATCCATTAGCCATTTGATCACACTTCTCATTTTTCTCTTAGTTAGTAATTAATTTCCATTAATTACCAACTTATGCCAATAATTCTATTCTTTCAATTTTCCAACTCTTATGGCATATTAATTAATATGGCCACCAAACCCATAATTATTCAACTTTAATTCGATAATTATCCTCAATAATTACCATTAGCCCTTAATCGAAAATCGGGGTGTTACAATAACCGTTACAAATTTTGGCGCCAAACCCGCGCCAAATTTGTCGCGGTTATTTTGTAGCGGTTAGTCTATATTAACCACTACAAATGTGGCGCCAACTTGGTACGAAGCTAGCGCGACTATTGTGGCGGTGTTTTGTAACAGTTTTTACGATAATAACCGATACAGAATTTAGAACGCCGCCTTTTTGTAGCGGTTACAAAGAACCACTACAAAATTTAACTTATATTTGTAGCGGTTATAGTATATAACCGCTACCGAATGTATTTAAAATAAATATTTATTAAATAAATAAATAAATAAAACATTTGTAGCGGTTTATAAATATAAACCGCTACAAAATATAAATATTTATAGCGGTTAAATGGATGAAACCGCTACAAAGTGATACGTAACTTTGTAGCGGTTTTACAAACAAAACCGCTACAAATTGAACATTTGAAATTTGAAAAATTGTAATTCCCGCCAACGATTATGAATATTTGTAGAGGTTTTTTAATATTAACCGCTAGAAAGTGTTCATTTAAAATTTGAATATTTTAATTCCCGCTAACAATCATGAACATTTGTAGCAGTTTTTTTGACATAACCGCTACAAAGTGTTGCACATTGAAAATTTGAATTTCAAATCCTGTCAACGGTGGTGAAAATTTTTAGCGGTTTTTATCGTATAACTGCTATAGAATACATTTGAAATAAATATTTATTAAAAAAATGAATTTGTAGCAGTTTTTATATATAAACCGCTACAAAGTATAAATATTTGTAGCGGTTTTACAAACAAAATCACTTCAAATTAAACATTTGAAATTTAAAATATTTTTATAAAAAAAAATTCAAAAAAAAATTAGTAGGGGTTCTAAAACCGCTACAAAATCAAAATAAAACCGCTACAAGTGTGAAATATTTTTATTATAAAAAAATCAGACTAATATTTGTAGGGGTTATGAAACCGCTACAAAATCAAATAAAACCGCTACAAATGTGAAACCGCTACAAATAATGTCACATCAACCGCTACAAAACTTATCACATTAACCTGTACAAGCGCTACGTAGATCCCTATAAATACCTTCAGCACACCTCATTTCAAACACTCCTCCATTTCTTTCAACCTTTCTTCTCTTTCGTTTTCTCTCATCTATTTTTTTTTAAAAGCCAAAGAGCTGAGTAAGGTGATTAAATATAGTAAAAGAAATTTCAATTCTTTGATTTCAACATTTTCTCCCTTCTCATAATATTTATACTCATTATCTACACATTCTCAATAATATTATCTATATAAAGTTTATACTTATCTAACTTAATTTAATTATTCTTTATAAATAATAACGATATCATTTAAGTTACTTAAATAATAAACTATTCAACACAATATTATAACAATTGACTCAAATAATTGTATGATTTTTTTTTTAAAAAATATTCCCAAAATTTTGTAGTGATTTTGGAACCGCTACAAATTTAAACTCAAAATAGAATTAAAGTTTTGGCATTGCTTTTGAAATTCCCATTTGAATTTAGTAGCGGTTTTCCAATCGCTACAAAATTGGAGCTAAATTTTCATTTTTCATTTTTCGCTATGCGAAATTGTGGCGCCAACATTTGTAGCGGTTTAGTAACCGCTACTAAATTTGTAGCGGTTGTGTTACATGAGTAGCGGTTTTTGTCCTTGCAACATACGATTTAGTAGCGGTTTTTACAACCGCTACTAATGTTGTTTGTAGCGGTTAAAACCGCTACTAATAACCATTTTTAACCGCTACTAAATGACGTTTTTTTTTTGTAGTGATAAGGAATGAATTATTGAATGTATGAAATCAAAAAACCACTGAACGAATTCTATGGGAAAATTGGAAAAAAAACTTGCTGGATTGCAAATTTTACCCAGCCTGCATCTATCTCTTCCAACTTGATAAACTACTTGAGATATGTATTGTCAATCGTGTAGGGATACTCCAATGCAAGGCCCACAATCCCTTGAGGTATCTTCAAGTCAACCTGTTTAATGCCCTTGTAGATCTGTTGTAGCCGTGCTAAGTAGGGCCATTTCCTCGCATCTTCATCATCCTTTTAGAACAACAAAAAACAAATTGTTATTAGGATGCCAACAGATTTTCAGTAACAGTAAGGTAATGCCTACCATTGGAGGTGTTGCCTCTGAACTAATAAGATTTTGAGGCCAAAGGATGAAAGATCTTATCGCCTGACCTAACGTGCTAACCTCTGGATCAGGAACTGGGATGGTTGTACCTTCTTCCCCCTTTCTAACATTCGTCACATTCACCCTACGAAAATCCTCTAGACTTTGCTGATGATGGTGGGTGGTAGCACGTGTGTGAACGAGAGCAACGGCAACAACGCGTAACAGTGGATCCTCCAAATAGAGGGTGGAAGGGTCTCCTGACGCTGGAGTGGGAGAAGGTTCGTCAAGTGGTTCCTCCAGAGGGTTGTAACTTCCTTTGGTGCTATTGAAGGCCGGTGATTCCTGAGTTCTATGCTTGTCCCTTGCCCTTTACGCTTCAAACATCTATGCCATTTCAAGTTGAAGCTCTGGCAACAACTCTTATCGGAGCTTGTCACAAAGGTTGGCCTCGAGCTCTCGTTAGAGGTCCTCTCGAATCTTGGCCATAAGGTTCCTACTAGGTCCAGCTTGTGACGAATAATGTGAGTCTCGTCCAAAATACCTTGCGGCACTAACTCCCCGTGTCTCTCCTCGAACATGACCAGGGTCATCTGCCTTCCCAATAGCCATTGACAAGATGTCATCCATCTACTTGGATTGAACGAACACAGGCTACTATGATCGTCCAGTTCATCCTGTAGCATACAGTTTATAGTAAATGTATTGAAACCAATTTTGATATGCAAAAAATTAGGTACTTATGGTATAACTACTTACAATCCTTGCAGCAACCTTAGTAACAACCGGATTTATGTACTTCCTACCCTTAATCCTCCCTGCTTTCCATTTTTTGTGATGTGGAGGAGGTGCTGGGGCCTGGATAACAATGCTAGGATCAGATTCCGCTACTTCCTTCATTTTCTGTAACTCTTCTTGCATCATTTGCCGCTCAAGCCTTCGATATCTATCACGAGACATGTAATGTTGATATTTATTTTCTGCTTGCCTCTGTGCATTTGCTGCACTTAATGCCTATGAATGAAAAACAACAAAAAATAAATCAACGATATCAAGTATATGAAAATTAAAAGCTCTATATTATGATGACAGAAATCTTACCAAAAACTCAGGATCTACTCGTGATGCCGCAAACAACCTCCAGTCCTCTGGAGACAAATACGAATAATGTTGACATGGATCCTCATCCCTTTGGGCCCCTCGAATGTACCTTGCTATTAGCTTGTTCTTGTAACCTTTCCATCATATCCGAACCTCATCCATCTAGTGCCTGTACATCTCCTTGGTGTCTGGGACATCGTATGTTTGCTGTAAGGTAAAACATAAGATAATTATATTTGAAACAATAGGAATAATGCTACAATTATCATAGATGCATCAAAAGTTATATACTAAAAGTTGCTGCCAAATCATGTCTTTCATTTTTGGGGAAACCAATCTCTAATTATCGTAGGTAATGCGCACTTTGGTTCGACCCAAAAACCCTACGTAGCTAATGAAATGGTCTTCCTCAGGACCAACTGGATTCAGATTGTCATTGAAGTCTATATGCAGCCTCTCTTGTTGATGTTCTTGACATGCAACCAATGCTTCTATCTTTGTATAGCCTCTAACCCTCCTTCTTGCAATGGGTTCATCTCTAGGCCTTTCTTTATCGCTAGCTAGGTTCGTCATCCCTAACACTTTGATTTGAGTTACTAGAGTTGTTCATATTCCTGTTAACATATAAAGCATAGTCAGAAACGTAAATAATTGCAATAAAAATAAAATAAACTAAGCGGGAGTAAAAAAAAAGAAAAAAAACTCACAGTTCTCGTTTATAAATTAAGGTCTTACTCTATATTGTTTTCCATATTCCTTCACCATGGTCATTTCTTACATCATATTCGTCATCATCTACCAATTCTACTTCATTTGTTCAAGGTGGAGTTGTTGTGAAAGGTGGTGTGTCGTCAAGGTTGAGGTCGGATCACCATACTTCTATTTTTTACTTTTAAGGACAATGGACATGTTTTTGCTCGCAGGATCGGTGACATAAAACACTTGTTTCTCCTGGCTTGCTAGAATGAAGGGCTCATCTCTATAGCCAACTCTTCAAAGATCGACAGAGACAAATCCAAATTTTTTATCTATTACCATAGCATTATTGCTAACCCACTTACATTTGAATAAAGCAACTTTGAACTTGTTGTATGTAATCTCCCATATTTCTTATATAACTCCATAATAGATCATAGATGCTAATATGTGGTTTTTATCTCTCAAACTGGAAAAGTGCATAGCTTCAGCTTCTACCATGACCCCACTATTTTGCATGGTACTTCTGTCATCTTGCTCTTTCGTATAGAAAGAATATCCATTTATATCATAATCGGTCCAAGTAATGACCTGAAACGAAGCCCCCAAGCTAGCCACTCGATTGTCTCAGACACACCGATCTCATGCGAAACCTTTTCCTCGAACCACTGCATGAATGTCTTATTTTGCTCAATAGCAATCTGCATGTCATTCTTCCTTGGATTCTTGTTCTTCAAAGTCTTTCTGTGTTCATCTATGTAAGTTGAACTTCTTCCATATTATTTAGGATATACAAGTTGGCTTGCAACACCTCTTCACGAGGAACATGCTTCACTTTCAGTCCTCGTGTTCCCTTGCTTCTCCCTTCTTCATGCCAAGATTGTTCCTTCTTCCCTGACATATAATCTTTACAAAACTCCATAGCCTCCTTAACTACATATCTTTCTACTATTAAGGCTTTTGGTCGATAAGGATTTTTAGAATACCCTTTTAAGATCTTTATGTATCGCTCGAAAGCGTACATCCACCTCAGGTAAACTAGACTACAGAGCCTTACCTCCCTTACAAACTGAACTACCAAATGCACCATTATATCAAAAAATGAAGGAGGAAAATGCATCTCTAGTTCTGACAAAATAATGTAACCCTCATTTTCTAGTTTATCTAACTTTTCAGTGTCAATGAATTTGTTACATATAGCATTGAAGAAAGCGCACAATCTTGTTACAGTGGTTCGTACTCATCTTTTATTATGCCTCTAATAGCTATCGGTAGTAGTTGTTGCATCAACACATGATAATCATGGGACTTCATTCCCACTAACTTTAAATCGTCCATTGAGACACATCTTCACACATTCGAGGAATACCCTTGTGGCACCTTAATTTCATGCAAACGCCCACACAAACTTCTTTTCTCTGCTTTTGATAGTGTATGCGCTGCTGGCTCCATGCATGCCCTCCTACCATCATCTCTTAGTTGTGGATGTAACCGTGCTCTTATTCCCATATCAAAAAGGTCTAATCTCGCATTAATCACATCCTTAGTCTTCCCTGGTATGTGCAAAAGCGTACTGATAAGGCTATCATAAATGTTCTTCTCCACATGCATCACATCAATACTGTGTCTCACGTCAAGCGAATGCCAATATGAAAGATAAAAGAAAATGGATATCTTCTTCCATATGTTCTTTTCACCCGCAATCCTTTGATTCTTACCAAAAGTGACATTGATACGTTCCACTCGACTGTAAATTTCCTCTCCAGTTAATGACTTTGGAGTCATTCCATGCTCCGGTAAGCTGTTAAAATGCTTTCTTAGCCTACGATACAGGTGAAACTGATGAAGATCAGAAACCTCCTGTGGCCAAGGTAGACAATTTTTCTTCTATGCTTTAGTTGATGGAAGTGTGTGTCTGCTTCACATATTGGGCATGCGTGATGACCCTTCACGCTGTACCCTGACAAGTTTCCGTACTCAGGGAAGTCATTTATCGTTGTGAAAATCATTGCACGTAGCTTGAAGGACTCCTTCTTATAAGCATCAAACACATCTATGCCTTCCTCCCACAACTTCTTCAAGTTCTCAATCAAAGGCACCAAGTAGACATCAAATATCGTTCCCTGGCTGTTTTGGTTCAGAAATCATCATAGAAAGCATCATATACTTACGTTTCATACATAGCCAGGGAGGCAAATTGTATATTACAAGGAGAACCGGCTACACACTATGTGTAGTAGTAAGAGTTCTATACGAATTGATGTCGTCTGTACAAAGCCCAAGCCGAAGGTTTCTTGGCTTGCTGCCAAATTGTGGGAACATTTCATCTATTTTTTGCCCTTGTGGAGAGTCAGCTGGGTGCCGAAGATATTTCCCATCAAATATTCTCTCATCAGAGTGCCATCTCAACTTTTTCACTTTTATAGCAGTCGCAAACAAACGTTTAAAACATGGTATTATTGGAAAATACCACATAACCTTTAAAGGTTGCCTTTTAGTTGTCACATCACCACAACCACCATCTTTTTTCACTTTATATCGTGCAGTTTTACACTTAGGACACTCATTAAGACCTCCATACTCATTTCTGTACAATACGCAGTCATTAGGGTAAGCATGTATCTTTTAATACTTCATACCCATCGTAAACAGAATTTTCTTGGCCTTATACATGCGATTTGGAAGTACATTATCCTCTGGACACATATCACACAATAGTTCAAGCAGCAATGTGAAACTACTATCGGTCCACCCACAAGTTGCCTTTAAGTTAACCAAATGCAATGTTCCCGTCAGCCGCGTGTACTTACTCCTAGGATACAATGGTGTCTCTGCATCACTCCGCAGGCTGTCATACTCCTACGACTGCGTAAAGGATTCTACCTTAACATGATGAATCATTTTCTCCATTTTATCTTCATCTATGATATCCACATCTTCCTTCTTGTGCGACGGACAATCCATTACTTCCCCTCCATGCCATATCCACCTTGTGTATCGCAGATTTATTCTATCACAAAGTAGGTGATCATTTATGACATCATTATCCCGTCACTCTCATTTAAACAATTCACACAAGGACAAAAATACTTCCCATTTTTTGCTGGAGCATTCTTTTTAGCGAATTCAATAAATTCTTCCACCCATTTCTCATATTCTTCACTAGTTTTCAAAGCATTCATCCAACTGTGATCCATTTTGTTACCACCTAAGCCATTTCCAATAACACTCACGTTTAGTACAATTGTCAACGATATAGGATAGGATTGCCTTTTTTCACTTTTTTCAACAAAAATTTCGACAGCATTTCCCCTTAAAAGTAAGACATCCCAAAATTTCAAGCAACCCTATCTTAGTCATTAACTCTGTATTCTTAGCTATTGATAATATAATTCTCCTATGAATATAGAAAATAATATAGAATTTCAAATAAATATTCAATTTTTTTCTATTCTAGGACATAAAGAACTTATAATAATTTGAAGAGAAGGATTAATAGAATATATTTCAATCTATTTATTAAGTATATTGTGTTTCTTAATAATCAATTATATATTTATTAATGATCAATGTCTTTATCTTATTAATCTCTTTATCTTAAAATAAGATTTTCACCACTACACTAATAATAATCATACTAATCTAATCTAAAAAAAAATAAAACCAACCATATTTAAACAAACAAAAATTACTATGCTTAATTGTTGTTCATTTTATCAAAATCAATCAATAGCTCCATTTATTTATAATAATATACATACGTTTTTTCCCTCTCAATTTTCAAGCTCCATACACATAAAACAAACATTTTCAAGCTCCAAATATATCAAACAATATATTGTTGCATAACTACTAGCTAACGACGATTCTATGGTTCTGGCCAAAAAAACACAAAAAAAATTCAGTCACAAGATAAAATCACTCCAATAACTAAAATCATATAAAATAATTTCACATTGCAAGTTTAAATTTAATTCAAGTAAATTCATATTTTTTTAAAAAAAAAAACTAACCAGAGAGGGGGAGCCTGCGTGCTTCACAATGGAAGGAAGGAGGTGGAGGGCGTCACAATGGTGGGTGCCTTGCTTAAATCTTCTTCTTCTTGTTTAATCTTGTTTTGATTTCTTTAGAATCCACAGCAACAAGAAGGGGTTCCGAGTGAGGAACTGAATCAGAGAGGCACAGGATAGAGGACATGCGACAAAGAAGGGAGGAGGAGGAAGAGTAAAGTTGAAGAAGAAGGGAGGAGAGGATGAGTTGTGAAGAAGACAAAGAAGGGAGGAGGAAGATAACAAGAAGAAGGGAGGAGGAGGAATGCCCAGAACACTGACGGAGGAAATGAAATGAATGAAGAAGGAGGGAGATGGTCAAAAAGTAAAGGTGGGGTGTGTGTGTGTGTGAGGACGCATGTCAGACAAGTGTTTGACATTCGTCCAGGGACGCCTTTAGGGGTCCCAAATGCCATTTGGGATGCCTAAAGATGAGTTTAGGCATCCCAAATGGCATTTGGGATGCCTAAAGTCCCAATTTTAGACATCCAAAATTCATTTGGGACGTCTAAAGTAGGGCTTTAGGCGTCCCAATTAGATTTGGGACATCTAAACCCAGTCCTTGTCACTTAAAAAAATTTAAATTCACGACATGAACCACTTTAGGCGTCCCAAATTCAAATTTAGGACATCTAAAGGTTTGCCTACATACAGATAATTACGAAAATGCCACCGTCTTTCTTTTTAACTACCCAATTTTAAAATTGGAATATCTATTAGGGTGGTTATATCATGATTCTGTAGTAGTGTATAATGGTTAAAGAATTGAAAGTGGAATCAAATTGATTGCAAATAAAATCAAATTCAAACTAAATTCTAAAATGATAGTAAGTTAACAACTACAAAGCAACAAAAGTACTAAAGTGAAAATGTATATAATATATCAAACAACCACACAAATATTTAATGTAGTCAAATAACCTAGTAACCAACCTATCTTATGGTGGGCTATCATTAGCATTACGAGCTTCAGGGTTTGAATTGTTGACAGCCCCAAAGAGTTTTTGCTCAAGTGCTTCCAACCTAGTTGAGATAATTTCATTTTGTTGCTTAAGATTGTGATTCTCCTGTCTAAGCTTTGTGACAACATTTTCAAGATCAGGTTGGAGCATTGTGTTGATGGAAGGAGGAGAAGACCTATAAGAATGCGCAGAGGAATCAACATCTTTGGCCTTATATCCTAAGCCAAATATGCAACCCTTCTTGTTCTTACCACCTGTAGCCTCCAAATATATGTTCATTTCTTCTTCATCTAGCTGATTTGATTGCACATCACTTGGAGAATTTGTATTACAACTTCTAGATGCCTTGATCCTCATGTAATGATCCTATTAAAGAAAATAATGCATACAACAAGTCAGAATATATATGATAAGTAAAATTTTTACATATTTATTTTCCCTTATATGATGATTTTGTGGACAATATTTGAAAAATCATAACTTTCAAATTTTAAAAAATCATAACTTTCAATTTACTGGGCCAAATGGCTTATATTACATATCAAAATAGAAGCTCAGGATGTCTACTTTCACCCTATAAAATATCAATTTGGATGAGGTTTGCTACTGAAAAACACACCACAACAATACTGGTTTCCAGAAATGAATCTGACAGCAACAACTCAAACCTCTAAAAATTCTAGAATTATGTATAATCATCCAAAAATCACAACCACATGTGATTCCACATAATTTTTCGTGTAGAATCCAATGGAATACTCAAAAATATCAAAATCCAACTTCTTCCCCAGATTTTATACAGAACTGAATAGAACCCCTTTCCCCAAGAATCCAATTAAATTAAGCTCCGAGACTAGTAATTTGACATCATAAAACCTTCTTTAACCCATTTCTCATCATTACAAGATCATTAAGCTTAATTTTCATGGTGTTAGAAAATTAGGGCAGTAACACAACTCCATGAATAATTACTCAAATATCACAAAATTCAGCATAAGTTGAAGCTTACGCTTACCTAAGCACGATTTTGCAACTAGTTCTTGATTCCGGCAGTACCTACCCTGATTAGATGAAACCAAACTCTACCAATCAATAATCTAAAACCATAGAATTGAAGCTCATGATGAGGAGAAGAAGATTTGTGAAGGATTTTCGGACGAAAGCTACGATTCGGTAGTGAGATCGGTGAATTTTCCCTAGAGTTGTTACTATTCATCACATTCTTTCCTCTTTCAATTTTTTTTTTTGATTTTTCTGCAGTTTTTTCTTGATTTTTCTGAGTTTCTAGATGTTTTAATGGATACAGGAAAGATAAAATTTTCAAATTTCCAAAATTGCCCTTACATTTTGTGATTTTTACACTGTTAAAAATTCAGCAGAATTTTCATCAAAATTTGAAAATTCATATCTTTATTTGTAAACATTCAATTGAGGTGATTACAAATGCTACTCAACCCTTACTGAGTCTAGTTTCAAGAAAAAATATAGCCTTTATCCAACCGAAAGCTCAACATTCCCAAAATTTAAATCTTTGAACGATGTCCTAGAAAGTAGCCAATTTCACTAGGTAAACTTCATAAATTCATAACTCCTAGTGTACAGGTCAAAATAATTCATATAACCTATCAAATTAAAGCTTAGAATGTTTACTTTCATTTTGGAAACTTTCACAATTTTTGAACATTATTTGGTCATCCAAAACCACATGACAAACTCACTGCCTCATAGGAAATCTTCACTGGTAGCATAATCAAATTCTCCAAAATTCACCCTTGATTCTATTTGTTGGATAAATATACATTGAATCTTTGTTGTATGAATTTTAAGATATTACAAAAACTCAAAATAAAAAGAAAAAAAAATATATCTCATTGATGCTTTTTAGCCTTTGATTAGTAAAATGTGATCTTGCATCATTAATGAAAATTAAAAAAAAAGCAAAAATTGAATAGAAAAATTGTCGTTTATACTTATTGGCTTCCAAATCCTATCAAAAATTTTGCAAAAAGAATTTGCCATGAAAAAAATTCCATCACCAATTTCATTGGAAATTGAGTTTTTTTTAGTGGAGTCTGACTGTTACATTAGATTTGACTCAAACTAAGTTATTGTACTTAAATCACATTAGACTTAGACTAACCATAACTTATGGTGAGAGAACTATATGTGTTTTATCTAATCTTTATACTTCAGTTCTTTTTGATCTTGTTTGCTTAATGTGATGCTGTTAGGGTATCAAATTCTGCAGGCTTCCTACAGTGCAAGAATGTTCTGACTAGCATTTTTCTCAAGAATATGGTTGCATAAGGAAGCAAGGAATTTATTTGAACATTGGAACTAAAATGTTTATACTTCCTCTCTTAGGCTTTTAGGATTCAAATAGCATTGATCATAACATGAGATTTAAATAATTGGCTATAAAAGAAGACATATACAGTAAAAATCACAACTCTTGAATAGCCATTGTTCGTAGGACTGTAGTCTCTTAATAATTAGCGTTCATATGTCAGAATCAGGTAGAAATTTTGCATAAACTGATACTATTTTTTTAGTGGAATGACCTCACTGTTACATTTGACTCAACTAAGTTATTGTACTTAAATCACATTAGACTGAGACTAACTATAACTTATGGTGAAACAACTATATGTGTTTTATCTACTCTTTATTCTTCAGTTCTTCTTGATCTTGTTTGCTTAATGTGATGGTGTTAGGGTATCAAATTCTGAAGGCTTCCTGTAGTACAAGGAATGTTATGACTAGCATTTTTCTCATGAATATGGTTGCATAAGGAATTGCTTTGAACACTGAAATTGAAATGTGAGACTTCTTCTCTTAGCTTATCAAGATTCAAATAGCACTGATCTTGCCATGGGATTTCATTAATTGGTTATAAGAGAAGTCATATACAATCAAAATTAACACTCTTGCATAGCCATTGTTCCTGGGACTATTCTCGCTGGAATTAGGGCTGATATGTTAGAATCTGGTATAATTTTTGCATAAATTGATACCTTTTTTTTTTTTATAGAATTGCATGTATGTTTGATGATTTTTCCCTAGAATATGCTTGGATGAAAGACATTTATCATTTACTAATGGCAGAAAATTTGACTCCAATCTAAATAATCTGTCCAAAATGTTAAGAGACCAAGTGCATTAGAAGCTGAGTCGGGTGAAGATTGCGAAGCATCAAGCTCGCTTATTTGTATTAGTGAGGACAGGAAGCATATAAGGACTTTCCCATACAAATTATGGTTAGTGATTAATGGTAACAAAAGAAAAACCAGAAATTAAAAGGGAAAAAAATCTCATTGATGCTGAATGGCCTCTCATTGGGAAAATGTGGGCTTATGTCTTAAATGAAAATTAAAAAACCAAAAGCAAAAATTTAACAGGAAACTTTGTCATTTATACTATTGGGTTCCAAATTCCGTTAGAAATTTTACCAACAGAATTAGCCACGAAAGACTAATTTCGTTGGAAATTGTGGTTTTTTTTAGAGGAATCTCACTGTTACATTTGACTCAAACTAAGTTATTGTAATTAAATCACATTAGACTCAAGCTAACTATAACTTATGGTGAGGCAACTATATGTGCTTTATCTACTCTTTATTCTTCAGTTCCTCTTGATCTTGTTTGCTTAATGTGATGGTGTTAGGGTATCAAATTCTGAAGGCTTCCTGCAGTACATGGAATATTAATGACTAGCATTTTTCTCAAGAATATGGTTGCTTAAGGAAGTAAGGAATTTCTTTAAACACTGAAATTGAAATGTTGAGATTTCTTCTCTTAGCTTATCAAGAGTCAAATAGCACTGATCTTGCCATGGCATTTCATTAATTGGTTATAAGAGAAGTCATATACAATCAAAATTAACACTCTTGCATAGCCATTGTTCCTGGGACTATTCTCGTTGGAATTAGGGCTGATATGTTAGAATCTGGTAGAAATTTTGTTTAAATTGATACTTTTTTTTTTTTTTTTTTATAGAATTGCATGTATGTTTGACGAGTTTTCCCTAGAATGTGCTTGGATGAAAGACATTTATCATTTACTGATGGTAGAAAATTTGACTCCAATCTAAATAATCTGTCCAAAATGTTAAGAGACCAAGTGCATTAGAAGCTGAGTCGGGTGAAGATTGCGAAGCATCAAGTTCGCTTATTTGTATTAGTGAGGACATCCAACTCTTGATAGCAACTGAATGCTAAGAGAGGAGGGCATATGCGGGCAGGAACCAGATAAGGACTTTCCCATACAAATTATGGTTAGTGATTAATTAATGGTAACAAAAGAAAAACTAGAAATAAAAAGGGGAAAAAATTTCATTGAGGCTGAATGGCATGTCATTGGGAAAATGTGGGCTTATGTCATAAAGGAAAATTAAAAAAACTAAAACAAAAATTGAACAGGAAAATTTGTCATTTATACTCATTGGGTTCCAAATTCGGTCAGAAATTTGACCAACAGAAGTAGAACCATGACTAATTCCGAGGATTTTTAAGTGGAATCTGACAGTTACATTTGACTCAAACTAAGTTATTGTACTTAAATCACATTAGACTCAGGCTAACTATAACTTATGGTGAGGCAACTATATGTGCTTTATCTACTCTTTACTCTTCAGTTCTTCTTGATCTTGTTTGCTTATTGCAAGGAATATTATGACTAGCATTTTTCTCAAGAATATGGTTGCATAAGGAAGTAAGGAATTTCTTTGAACATTGAAATTGAAATGTTGAGACTTCTCCTCTTAGCTTATCAAGATTCAAATAGCACTGATCTTGCCATGGGATATTTAAATAATTGCTTATAAGAGAAGTCATATAGAATAAAAATTCACACTCTTGCCAATAAGGTTTGACACAGTTGGTTAAGGTCTTGCTACCTCAATCACAATGGAGTGTGTTCGAACCCTCTGACCAATGGGGAGACCTTGTTGGAAGGCGATCTCGTAAGTCCCTTGTAAGGGTTCGAAGAGCCCTGGGGCCGTGTCCTGGCTTTGGTAGGGGACTGGTATCGAACCTACCTAAACTTTTTTTTACCAAAAAAAAAAATTCACACTCTTGAATAGCCAATTGAAGCTCTTAAATTGATACTATTGCTTTTTATTTTTTATTTTTTATTTTTTATTTTTGAATTGCATGTTTGTTTAATAAGTTTTCCTTAGAATGTGCTTGGATCAAAGACATTTATAATTTACTGATGGTAGAAAATTTCTCTCCAATCTAAATAATCTGTCCAAAATTTTTTGAGACCAAGTGCATTAGAAGCAGAGTTGGGCGTAGATTGCGGAGCATCAAGTTTGCTTATTTGTATGAGTGGCGACAGCCAACTCTTGATAGCAGATGAAATCTAAGAAAAAAGGCGATATGCGGGCAGGAAGCAGACAAGGACTTTCCCATTTAAATTATGGTTAGTGAATAATATATTAATATTCATTTGTGATATTTTCTTTATTATATTGATATATAAATAATAAAAAATAAACACAGAAGATTTTAAAGTAATTTAAATTAAAATTGAGAGGAGTAAAATGAATAACTTAAAATAAGGACATTTAAATTATAAATTTCGATAAAAACACAGATATCAAACTTTTCATTCTCCCCACTGAATCTTTCAGGCGAAAAATAAAATCTCCCTAACGTTTGGGATGAAAATGTTTTCAATATCAATATGAATTAACGACACTTTCTTTTTCAAGCAAATACAAGCTCTCTGTGTGATAACGAAAAAAGACACAATCTTCCATAGCTCTCTCTACAAGATATGTTAGAGTTGTTGGATTGTACCTTCGAATCTCCCCTCTTCCCATGTTCAGCATGAGGTCACCATTCTTCATTGCCCCCAATATCGAATCATTATCTATTTTTGTTGTCGTTGAGAATATGTTTATCCATGACTCATGGTTCCCAAATTGTTTCATAATCCAAATGGAAAAAAAGTTAGACCGATCACCTTCATATGGTTGTTGTATCAAGAGAAGCGAGTCTCCTGTTGTCACAACAGAAGACAAACCAACCAAGCGTGCATCATTAGGAAATAATATTTGTCCAAACACTTCATGTGTCAAATCAAATGTAAGTATAAATTGATATCCATCATTATCATTATAACCATCTCCTATGTGAGTAGCAATCCAGTAAAACACGCCATTCAAGAATGCATAGGGTGTGATAGAATTAATGAACCATGAAGGAGGGATACAACATGTTAGTTGTTTCCAAGACCATGTGACATATGAGAAAACCCAAGCGGAGTCAAACCGAGTATCAACCATGTTGGTATAAACAAGGTTGACAACTTTAATGTCATTGCTATTACGATCAAAACCGAAGCCTACGTTAGATTTCATTTCATCCCAAGTCATTGGAAAGGGAAGCCATGCATATTTTCGAATAGTTGGGTTCCAAAGCATTAATTTGAAAGGCAGATTAGTTGCCAGACATACTAACCCATTGCTTGCATCTATCACTTCTGTGCCTTTAAAATCATGGATGGGAGGACTCTCCATTGTGTGAAATAAATCCAATTGATCATTATCCCAATGCAGTGAATAGGTTGCCGGCGACGGGCAATATTGAAAATGAACGCCTTCCATTGCATGGGTTAGCCAGTCAAGAAGTAGGCTCTTTTTACAGTGGCAGACTTTAAGAAAGAGGATTTTGTTTTTGGAATCAAAAGTTTGGTCCATGCTGCGCGATATGAAATCGGGACTAGTAATAAGCATATTCCAATCTCTGCAAACGAAGGCGCATTGAAATAGGGTTCGGGTATCTGCTCTGGTCAGAATTTCTTCAACGATGTGAGGAGGAATGGAAGGAGTGATGTTGCCTTCCATGTTTCTTTCACGGGAAGGCCGTGCGACGGGAGGAAGAGGGTGAAATATAGAATACCAATATCAAATATCAATGACTCTAAAAAGTGAGGCACTGAGGCGGCTAGGATTTAAGTGTTTTTTTTAGGGTTGAGCCTGGACATGAGCCGTATATATAGTTGTTAGAGGGAGTAATCTATGTTTTATCATATAGGCATATTTCTGATCAACGAGATAAATATGATTTGTTAATTTCATCTTTTATCGGTTTTAATAATGTTAATAATTCTATTAATTTTCTTTTTATTACTAAAATATCAATTTTTTTTACTGAATATATCGTTATCTTATTTATCTGTATTGATATATTTTTGATAAAGATAATAGGATATTAGCAAAGTCCTCGTTGAAGTAATAGGAGAAATAATAGGAGATCCGCAAAATCTGAGGAGAGATAATAGGATTTTGTTCGGGGGAGGGGGGAGATAATAGGATATTAGCAACTTTATTAAAATTAAGTTTATATTAACTTTCACATATAAAAATTTTAAAGTTAACTTCTATTACTAATAATCATTAAACTTGTTGGAATATGCGCAATTCACCTTTGGTGGATTAGAGACCGGGCCCAATACAAATGCAGCTATTATGTTAATATAGAAAAATAAAAATAACTGCCTATACGTGTTATAGGGGAATAGATGGGTTTGTGGACTGTGGTAAAAAAAAAATGACAGAAACTAATCTTTTTAACTATCTTCTCTCCAATGGTGAATCTACCCTATAGACGTGATCGTAGTCCATATCGGTGGTCCGATCTCGTATGGGTGCTCAGCGAGTTAACGGATTCTCAGTACGCAGGAATCCTTCAAAACCAAATCACTCAACGAATCTGATTTCACTTATTCTTTCTAAGTGGCCAATAATAATAATAATAATAATCATCATCATCATCTCATAGCAAGTAATTTCCTTTCAATACATGCACTAGTTGTAATTAGGAGATGGGAGATTTATCGCTGTTGATGTTATTTGCAGAAGGAACTTTTACACATCCACGTCCAGTTATAGAACAAAAGCACTACGTTCAAACGATATCAAAGGAATCACCCATAGCAAACCCTTTTATCTTTATTTGTGTCGTAGAAGAGAAATCTCTCAGCCATAGAGGGATAATTTAGAACAACTTTTTTGACCGATACCCAAAAATAAATTTAAAAAAAAAAAAAAAAGCTAACAAAATCCTCCTTTATTCATGCACTTTTAATTTCGGAGGAGCTCTTTTGAAAAAATAAATAAATGATAAAGGGGGGAAATTACACCCCCATGGTAAAAATAGATAAACGCCATTGATGTTGATTGGTTTGTAATTGAAGTTTGGAAAATAACTGTCATTAATGATAATTGGCTTGCATTTGAGATTTAGGGAAGTCCTCCCTATAATTAATTGTACAAAAGAAAAACTCGAAATAAAAAGGGATGCTGATTAGCCTCTCATTAGAAAAAAGTAATCTTGTGTCATTATGGAAAATTTAAAAAAAAAACCAAAAATTGAACAGGAAAAAATTTCATTTATACAAATTGGATTCCAAATTCCATCAAAAATTTTACCAACAGAATTAGCCGCGAACAAGACTAATTTGTTTGGAAATTGGGGTTTTTTTTAGAGGAATCTCACTGTTACATTTGACTCAAATTAAGTTATTGTACTTAAATCACATTAGACTCAGGCTAACTATAACTTATGGTGAGGCAACTATATGTGCTTTATGTACTCTTTATTCTTCAGTTCCTCTTGATCTTGTTTGCTTAATGTGATGGTCATAGGGTATCAAATTCTGAAGGCTTCCTGAAGTACAAGAAATATTATTGCTAGCATTTTTCTCAAGAATATGGTTGCTTAAGGAAGTAAGGAATTTCTTTGAACACTGAAATTGAAATGTTCAGATTTCTTCTCTTAGCTTATCAAGATTCAAATAGCACTGATCTTGCCATGGGATTTCAATAATTGGTTATAAGAGAAGTCATATACAATCAAAATTAACACTCTTGCATAGCCATTGTTCCTGGGACTATTCTCGTTGGAATTAGGGCTGATATGTTAGAATCTGGTATAATTTTTGCATAAATTGTTACTTTTTTTTTTAACTGCATATATGTTTGATTAGTTTTCCTTAGAATGTGCTTGGATCAAAGACATTTATCATTTACTGATGGTAGAAAATTTGACTCCAATCTAAATAATCTGTCCAAAATGTTAAGAGACCAAGTGCATTAGAAGCTGAGTCGGGCGAAGATTGCGAAGCATCAAGTTCGCTTATTTGTATTAGTGACGACATCCAACTCTTGATAGCAAATGAATGCTAAGAAAGGAGGGCATATGCGGGTATGAAGCAGATAAGGACTTTCCCATACAAATTATGGTTAGTGATTAATTAATGGTAACAAAAGAAAAACTCGAAATAAAAAGGGGAAAAAATTTCATTGAGGCTGAATGGCATCTCATTGGGAAAATGTGGGCTTATGTCATAAAGGAAAATTAAAAAAAAAACTAAAACAAAATTTGAACAGGAAAATTTGTCATTTATACTCATTGGGTTCCAAATTCCGTCAGAAATTTGACCAAGAGAAGTAGAACCATCACTAATTTTGTTGGAAATTGAGGATTTTTAAGTGGAATCTGACAGTTACATTTGACTCAAACTAAGTTATTGTACTTAACTCACATTAGACTCAGGCTAACTATAACTTATGGTGAGGCAACTATATGTGCTTTATCTACTATTTACTCTTCAGTTCTGATCTTGCCATGGGATGTTTAAATAATACTCTCTCCGGTCCTCAATATAAGACAAAGTTGACTTTATTTGGGGGATTAATGAAGCTAAATAAGTTACTTAATCAAATCATTTGTTGTGTATCTTTAGATTATATATCAGTTCATTAGTCAAGCTTATTAGTTTGGAGAAAAAAAATATAAATACAAATACTCTAAGCTAATTTAATTAGCTTTTTTAATTTTTTCAAAAAAGTTAACTTTATCTTATATTTAAGACCAGAGGTAGTAGCACTGATCTTGCCATGGGATGTTTAAATATATTGGTTATAAGAGAAGTCATGTACAATAAAAATTCACACTCTTGAATAGCCAATGTTCGTGGGACTCTTGTCTCTTTTTAATTAAGGCTGAAATGTTAGAATTAGATAGAAATTTTGTATAAATTGATACTGCTTGCTTTTTCTTTGTTTTTTTTTAATTGAATTGCATGTTGGTTTAATGAGTTTCCTTAGAATGTGCTTGGATCCAAGACATTTATAATTTACTGATGGTAGAAAATTTGACTCCAATCTAAATAATCTGTCCAAAATGCTTAGAGATCAGGAACCGGCTTTGGTCATTTTCCTTAAGGAAAAGGAGTGTCCTTTTCTTGATTGGGGCCGTTGGATGAAGATCTTAACGGTCCAGATCAGGAAAAGGACCATCCTTAATGATATATTAAATCTGGACCGTTGAGATCTTCATCCAACGGCCCAGATCAAGAAAAGGACCATCCTTTTCTTTTGAAGAAAAAGACCTAAGCTAGATCCGGCAGACCAAATGCATTAGAAGCAGATTTGGGCATAGATTGCGGAGCATCAAGTTCGCTTATTTGTATTAGTGACGACAGCCAACTCTTGATAGCAGATGAAATCTAAGAAAAAAGGCGATATGCGGGCAGGAAGCAGACAAGGACTTTCCCATTTAAATTATGGTTAGTGAATAATATATTAATATTCATTTGTGAGAATTTTTTTATTATATTGATATATAAATAATAAAAAATAAACACAGAAGATTTTAAAGTAATTTAAATTAAAAGTGAGAGGAGTAAAATCAATAACTTAAAATAAGGACATTTAAATTATAAATATCGATAAAAACACAGATATCAAACTTTTCATTCTCACCCATAATCTTTCAGGCAAAAAATAAAATCTCCCTAACGTTTGGGATGAAAATGTTTTCAATATCAATATGAATTAATGACACTTTCTTTTTCAAGCAAATACATGCTCTCTGTGTGATAACCAAAAAAGACACAATCTTCCATAGCTCTCTCTACAAGATATGTTAGAGTTGTTGGATTGTACCTTCGAATCTCCCCTCTTCCCATGTTCAGCATGAGGTCACCATTCTTCATTGCCCCCAATATCGAATCATTATCTATTTTTGTTGTCGTTGAGAATATGTTTATCCATGACTCATGGTTCCCAAATTGTTTCATAATCCAAATGATAAAAAAGTTAGACACTACTTCATCTTGATCACCTACATATGATTGACCTTCTTGTATCAAGAGAAGCGAGTCCCTTGTTGTCACAACAGAACTCAAATCACCCAAGCGTGCGTCATCAGGAAATAATATTTGTCCAAACACTTCATGTGTCAAATCAAATGTAAGTACAAATTGATATCCCATTATAACCATCTCCTACGTGACTAGCAATCCAATAAAACATGACATTCAAGAATGCATAGGGTGTGATAGGATTAATAAACCATGAAGGAGGGATACTACATGACCATGTGACATATGAGAATACCCAAGCGGAGTCAAACCAAGTATCAACCTTATATTTATCAAGATAGCTATAAATAGGGATGACAACTTTAATGTCATTGCTATTATGATCAAAACTGAAGCCTACGTTAGATTGCATTTCATCCCAAGTCATTGGAAAGAAAAGCCATGCATATTTTCGAATAGTTGGGTTCCAAAGAATTTATTTTGAAAGGTAGATTAGTAGCCAGACATACTAACCCATTGCTTACATCTATCACTTATGTGCCTTTAAAATCATGGATGGGAGGATTCTCCATTGTGCTAAATAAATCCAATTGATCATTATCCCAATGCAATGAATAGGTTGCCGGGGATGGGCAATTTGGAAAATGAATGCCTTCGATTGCATGGGTCAGCTGTTAGATATTTTAATATATTATAATTATTATTAGTTATTATTAATTAGGTAGTTGATTAAAATATCATGAGTGTGGCTAGTAAGTTAGATTTAGGCCTAATTCAAGATTAGGGTTATTAGCCATTAATGTGATATTTATGATGGTGGAAAATACACAATTAAGTTTACGGCCAAATGAGAGAAGCGTAAGGAAACCTTAACCTGCTCATCTGAGGTTTCCTGACTGGCGACGACTCTTAACCCAGTTATCATCGCTGTGCCCCACAACTAGTTAGAAATAGACATGACAATTATCTTCTATCTTCAATTCTTTTGGTGGATCTCTTTCATCATGATTTGTGAGTTCTCTATCAGATCAGAGTTTAACAATGATGAGAGGTAATTCTTATAAGTTTTCCGCTATTGATATAGGAAAATTCATATACTCTAATTTGTGATTTATTTGTGTATCCATGAGTTTTGTCCTACATGTAGTGTCAAAGCCACGCTCTTTAATTCTCTACCTTCTACTCTTTGATTGGGGATAATCTAAATTTGGAATTGAATTAAATTTACCCTAATAATTTTACACACTTTAATTCTCTACCTTCTACTCTTTGATTGAGCAGATGAATTATATTATTGTTATAAGTTATTTCATCTTTGTCTTCAATTTATTATTAATAAATTGTTTATTATATTAAATTGCCTTCGGATTAACGGGATGAGAGGTATTGTTTTTCTTCTCCTAGGATTCATCCCCGACCTCAATTTGATGAGGAACCCGTATTCATATCTGCGATTACTGAATGAGACATATTAATATGTTTTCATTTCTTTCATGTTTGATATATGCTTTATTAACAACTCCGGCTTCTTTATTAACAACTCTAGTTTCTTCTTTTCACTTTCACAATAACAACACCGGTCTTATTATTAACAATACCATATTCTACATTAACAACTCCTATTTCTTATTTCACAACCTCATAACTTATATTTCAGGGCCAATAACAACACCTCTCTCTTTATTAACAACACTATATTTTTGAGATACGAATATGTGAAAGAATAAAACAGAGTTGTTAATCAAGTTAACGGAGTTGTTAATTAAGAGTCTAGTGTTGTTATTCTGAAGTGGCGAGATGGAGGGCTAAAGGGCAAAATCGTCTTTTCACACCCGATCACTGTTCATCCATACTGACACAGCACTGAATCAGGATTTTGGAATTTCACAGCACTGAATCGGAATTTTCCTATTTCGGCGGTATTTTTAAGGGATTTTCCCTTTACAATAACAATGTACCTAATATATCATCATATAATTTATATATATATATATATAGTCGATGATACGTTGACAAAAACTAAGTACAATGATCTCTAGATTTAACCATAACTACAATTAAGTCCCGGAAAATGTCAATTACCTACAATGATGAAAATACTCATATTAATGTTTCTAGAACTTATGGTAAAATTAAATTTAAAATGTTACTATGATTTTTAGGGAAGTTATTATGTACTCCTTCCTAAATGTAGCATCAAGTTTGAGGGGTGGATTTTGGACCTAAATGTAAGACATTTTTTTTTTCATTTTTTCTCATATATTTATCATTTTTCTTTAAATTAATTTTTCTAATTTAATTATTATAAACTGATATATAATTTAATATTGCACAAAAGTATTTTAGAGATATCATATCACATATGTTATAATTAAATAAGTTTTTTAATCTCTCAAAATCTATCTATACTAATAAATCTCAATGACTAATTAGCCGAGCTAAGTCTTTTCTTCTATGGCTCTAGCTACTCTCATTTTACTGTTTGTAATATCCCATATTTTGGGATCGGAGGCTTAGGAATAAGTCTAAATTAAGTGGACTGCTAAGCCCCAATTTAATAGATGTCGCAAATTTATTCTCTAATGTTCCTTATATCTTTGGAGCAGTAAAGAAAATAAAATGGTGAATTTTGAAGAAAGTGACTATGCTTCTAATGAAATTTTCTGCAAGACAGTGAGCTTGTTATGAGGCTTTAGAAGACCAAATGATGATAAAAAAATTATGAAATTTTACAGGGTGAAAGTAGACATTTTGAGCTTTAATTTGATGGGTCATATGAATCATTTGAAGCTATATACAAAAAGTTATGAATTTTTGAAATTAGCCCAGAAAAACTAGAAAGTTTCTGGAACAACATTGAAAAATTTAAATTCTGGGATTTTTGTGCTTCCAGTTGGAAAAATTATATATTTTTCCTTAAAACTAGACTCAATAAGGGTTCTATAGCCTTTGGAATCACTTCAATTCAATTTTTTTAAAAAAATTAGTTATGATTTTTCAAATTTTAGGCAGAAAATATGTCAGAATTGCCAAATAATCCGAAGTTAAAGAAATAATGTGATGGCAACATTATAATTTTGGGATAAACCTATCAGCCCATTTTTGATGTTCTAATGGACCCTTAGACGTCAGTTTGATGGGCCAAGAAGAGGAAAATATTTGTTACATGTTATGATACAATTACATAGGGAAAAATTCATGTACACAAAAGTCAAATTTTGTGAATATTTTGCAATTAAATAATTGAAGCAAAAGTAGGATATTTCATAAGCATTTCTCATCCTCTTTATGCTCGTTCACGTTAGCCATTTGAGAGCTCAAGAGAGAGAGCTTTGATCAAGAGAGAGAAGGAGTAGTCAAACTCACAAGGTAGGTCGATTTCTTTGGTGTATTTGTACCAACGTGTGTAATCCTTCCTCTAAGCTTCTCTTCTATATTGTTTAAGGTGTTTGAAGCAAGAATTTTGAAGTTTCATGGGTCAGGGTTTTAGCCATAAGAAGAAAAAGCTAGAAAGAACTTAAGGTAGACTCACGAAACTTTGAATAGTGATTATTCTGACTGTTGTGAGTGATTTAATCGGTGAATTTCTGTTGAATTCACTTGATTGTAGAATTTGGGAAATATTGTGACCTAAATGTTATACTGCCAGAATTGAGTTCAAATGGTAGTTATAACATAATTAAATAGTTAATAAAGTAGTTAGGAGTAGAAATGAGTAAATATCCAGAGTCAGAATTGGAAAACCCCAATTTTTTTTCGAAGAATTAAGAATTTCAGCTAGTGCTTTTTGGAGGGGTTAGAGTTGGATTTTTGATATTTTGATGATTCCATTGTGTTCAGAAGGGAAAATTAGATAGGGTTACAGTTGGTCATTTTTTCATAAAAGCCCGAAAAAGCATAATTACGAAAAAGCCCTTGATACCCTTAAAGTAGGGCTGCCAAGGGTAATTTTGTAATTTGACATTGAATTTGATAATTCCAAGTCCAAAAATGGATTCCTTGGGCAAAAATATGTCAAAATAGCCTATGTCAAAATTTCGGAAAAAATACAGTTGGACTGGATACTGCGGGGTTGGGTCGGGTCCCCAGGGGCAATTTAGTAATTTTTCAATATAGACTCATATAACCCCCAGAAACACTATGGAAGTTTCTTAATGGTACATTTATCATTGTAGGATTGAATATGGAGCCCGAGTTATTTGCACGTAGATCGAGGAACTATTTATATTTAGCAAAAGGGATACAAGGTAGGGGACTTACCTTGATTGCATGTAGTTGATATCTTTGCTTGTGTAGTGATGTATGTGATTGCTTTACTTGAATGTGTAGAGCATATTTGAACAAATGAAGCTCTGTTTCTGTTTTGCTGTAGCCATAGTTTTGTTACATGAAACATCAAGCATGCAGAAATATCATTATGGGGCATGCATCTAGATAAAGCTAACATGTCACACGCATAGCATCTGTCATGCATACATTGTGGTATCTTTTTTCTACTGAGATTCTCTCGAATCTCACCCTCCCTTACCAATAATTTAGACAGGCGAATACAGAAGGTAAGCGGAAATCAGAGAAGAGAAATGCACGAGAGTAAATTAGGAAAATGATTGAAAAATATGAAAACTATGTCTTATATTTATGATTAATATTAACTCTTTAAATATGTCCTATATTAAGTACTGGCGGGAATAACAATTTACCTATTTTGGAGTCCGAGTAACAATTTTCTAATGTCTTGCTTTTTTTTACAATAACAATGTACCTAATGCATCATCATCAACATCATCATCATATAATTTATATATAGTCGATTATTCGTTGACAAAAACTAAGTACAATGATCTCTAGGTTTAACAATAATTACAATTGAGTCCCGGAAAATGTCAATTACCTACAATGATGAAAATACTCATATTAACGTTTCTAGAACTTATGGTAAAATTAAATTTAAAATTTTACTATGATTTTTAGAGAAGTTATTATGTACTCCTTCCTAAATGTAGCATCAAGTTTGAGGGGTGGATTTTAGACCTAAATGTAAGATTTTTTTTTTTTCATTTTTTCTCTTATACTTATCATTTTTCTTTAAATTAATTTTTCTAATTTAATTATTATAAACTGATATATAATTTAATTATTTTAGAGATATCATATCACATATGTTATAATTAAATAATTTTTTTAATTTTTTAATATCTCAAAATCCATCTATACTAATAAATCTCAATGACTAATTAGCCGAGCTAAGTCTTTTCTTCCATGGCTCTACTCTCATTTTAGGGTTCATTTGAATAGTGCGGCTCACATGTGGCTCAGTGTCTTTGGTTGAGTTTTCTTGGGCTGTGTGCTCTGGTTCCTCTCTCAAATCCTATGCCTCGTCTTTGTCCTTTCTGAAGCAATCTCTGTTGACTGTTTTTATTCTCATACTACTTCTCTCAGCCTCCTACCCAAATGCATACACCCTTTCTCTTCTCCTTTTTATCTCTTTCTGTAGCTCATTGAGCTCACCCATATGGCCTAGGACATTGCTGCTTAGTTTGAGTGCAAAGGTAGGATTTTTTTTCATCATCTTTGTATATTTTCAAGCGGAAACCCTTCTTTGTTTGCAGACTTCTCTTGCTTTGCAAGATTTGACGCATGAAGATCTCCTCCGCATGATCGCCAAAGCTGATAACAATAATGCCCTCTCTTTCTTGGAGTTCCACTTCTTCATGCTCAGATTATGTCCGGATATGAAGGAACAAATGAAGTTTTGGCTATTTCTATTTTAATGGTTTCTGTGGTTGAATGTAGTGATATGGGCCGCCATATAGCTGGGTCTATCACTGTTGTGGCATATACGTTTGTTCTTCAGGAAGGTTCAGTTATGGGAAGGGCATTTTATGTCATTGCAGCTGCTTCTACTGCTACTGCTACTGAAGTGGCTTGAGGTTTGTAAGGCTAAGGGAAAAGGTAATCATGTGTCCTAGCTTTTATCTTGCATCTATATGTTTATGATATGAGCGCACAAAATGAGGAACTACAATTGCAAATACAATGTCTTTTTTTATTGCAAAAATGAAATAATTTTCTTAGGCTATATACGTGCAGCAAATTTCAAATTGGGATGCTGATTTTATTATGTGAGATAGTTATATGGGTGGACACATAAGAAAACTTGTGATGGTTTCTTGTGATTTATCAACCACTTGCATTCCCCAAGACAAGTCAATTGGTATTCTAATCCTTATTTACTTTGACTAAATTTGGTTGTCTTCAGGCCTTTCCGAGATAATGCAAGGAAGTTGACAAAATTTAGCAATGTTTCATCTATCAAATGTGTAGTGGATACACCATATGGAGGTATTGCCTTCTAATTTAAGATTAAAAACATATCAATTCTACCATCCAAGGTTGGGTTTGGAGTCACATTGGAAATTCAATTAATATGAAAATTTGGTTAATCTGTAGAATATATGTTATTAGCAAGTTTGTATATTCTTATATAAACATATCTTGACTGCATTCTCTAATATCAATTCTTACTCTTTTATCTTTGATACAGTTAATATTCATGTTTTCTTTTTATTTTTACTTTTATTGAAGGGAGATATTAAAAAAGCATCGAATTTCTAGTCTTGTCTTGCATCTTTTAATTCCTAATGTTTCCAGTTGAGTTTAATGCATTGACCTTTCTTTTATGACCTATGGAGATAAGCTCTACATTTATGAATATGAGTGCACAAAATGAGTAGCTTTTGAACATGGTTTTTTGACCCTATATGATGAATATCTCCTATAAGCTATGGGCAAATTCCAAGTGAGGCTTAGGTCATAGTTACTCTAATAGGGTATTGTTATGCTAGATGCAATCCTATGTTTAGATGCTCAATTGTTGGTTTTTAATTGATACACTTCCACATATTTATGTTTCTTGGATAGTTAACAACAATTGCAAATTCAGTGTTTTACTGAGGACATGCTAGCAAGTGCTTCCAGTCTGTGCTTTTTGACTAGAGATTTGAAGGGGAGGCCAAACGAAGTTAAAAGCTAAAAGGTGGGCTGAAAAAGAGAGTATAAACTTTGAATTACATTGTCTAATCATGGATATAATGTTATAAAGATTTAATAATGGCAAACTGACTGTGATAATTGATATCACTTTAGCTTCCTCCTTCTCCTATTGCCTGAATTGGAAAAGGCTAAAATATATATGTTAGGATTGTGCCGGCATGTATGTTGTTCATTTGTCTATGGTAGCCAATGTGCTATATGAATATTAATCTAATAATCAAATAACTTAATGCTTTAAGCGTTGTATTAATATTAGATTGTGATTGATGGGAATAAGGTTGTTCTGAGTGTATCTAATCCAGAAACAAGGGTTGGCAATACAAAGTTTGAAGAGAATGAAGTTTATGCTATTAATATCGCAACAAGCACTGGAGAAGGTATGGTATGACACTTTATTCATTTACGTACTTAACATTATTTACCATATACTAGGGCTTTTGGAAGATAAAAGAGCTTGGTGGAAAAGCTAGGTGAAATTTTTAGTAAAACAATTAGTTTCCAGCAAGAATTGGAATTCTGTGGTCTTTGCTAATGTTGCACAATATCACTATGTTAAGGTGATTTTGTTGTTGTAAAGACCAAGGAGAGAACATGTGGGTGAAGAGGGAGAGAAAATTATTCAAGGTTGTGTGCTCTTTTCTTTTGGTGTTGGTCTTTAAGATTACTTTTTTTTTATGTTAACAGCTTTCATACTTTGTCATTTAGTGGGAAAGATTAGTTATCCATTGGGTTTTGTTTGACCTGAAGTTATCCATTGGTTCAAAGCTTCAACTCAATGCTTTCTTTTCAAAATTATGTTAGTTTTAAATATTGATTTTCAAGGCTTCAAATCAAATCAAATTTTTAAATCTGAGCCTACATAATTGCAAATTCTTATCAAACCAAACTGAATAACCGATTCAAAATGTAAGTTTTAAATATTGATTTTCAAATTCAATAAAGTTCAATATGAAAAATTTTCTGTCCATATTATTAATATAAGATATTTGCAAACAAAAGTTCATATGATTTTCAACTTTAGTTTTGTCTTTTGTTGTTATTACTAGCATTTTTGTGCATAGAAAGATTCTAATTTACAATGTGCTTTTCATATGAGCTATCTACTAACAAGTTAATATGTTGTTAATTTACAAGTTAGTTAAAACTGAAGTTCTTTGTTTGATGTTTTTTTCCTTTTACATGTGAGTATCGGAAGTAGTTACAATTTCAAGGATGACCTCAAGTTTTAATTGAATGAGAAAATCAGAGGAATAGTAACATCTAAAGGGTGTTAGGAAGTCAAGGACTATTGTGGGCATATACGCATGAATTTGGAAGCTAGTGAAGATCTCTGTAAAAAGACAGCTGTCAATAGATTTGATTGGGGCACAGAAGTTCTGAGAACCCATTTTCAAGAAGATCTTGCAATCTTATGTCATCACATATGGGTTAAGTGTTACTAGATCACTTGACAAGACACGGTTGAAGATGCCCACTCAATCTAAGAAAAGGAAGCAACCCACTGTCAATTATCAATCCGAGAAGAAGTCTTCCTCACAGAATAAGACAGTTAATCAATTTTCCCGGTAGTCCCTCCAGGAGTCGCTGACAAGCACTTTGCTTTAGACCCGTTTCCAGTTATCACATTTGAGAGAGAGATCTTCACCTTCCAAACCAAGTGGAAGCTATAACCGAAGATCTTGTCTCTGAGATCCTGAACAAGGACATGGCAAGTTCAATGTTTGTACCAGAATTACCTATTCCTTACGGCCTCCAAGACAAGATAAAGTTCATCCGCCCTGACCAAATAAATAACCAGGGTGAGGACATAAAGGAAGATGCTAAGTAATGGCATGTGAGGTTTTTGGGGGATGAATTCCTTAGGAGGGCGGCAGACAAAAGTAATACTTACTTCTTGGTGCCTTATGTTCAAGGGTGGGAACATCATTAACTCTACTTGAATTAGTTTTTATATAGTTTGTAATTGTTCTGATGGTATGGTCTGATCTATTATTGTACTTTTGAAACTACTAGATGCTTATAGTCATAAATCCAATGAGCACAAGGATTTGGTACTATGACTATATGAGTAGGGTTCTAAACACGAGACCATACATGCAAGAGACTTTCAATCAATAAGTTATTCATTCATCATCTCTTATAATTAAGTTTATCTTGCATGTTTCCATATATATAATTTTATATTCTATCTTCTCAAGTGCACCAAGAAGAAGCTAACTAATGGCACCTAAAGATACTTCTTCTAATGGCTATATCCGAAGGTATATATTATTTACCAAAGATTATAATATTAATAAATTGATGAAGTACACAATATAGTTTGTTTATATATATATATATGACTGACAATTTTTTCTTCTCATTTCTTTATAGTATCCAAAGCAACCAGACATGAGCTACGATTGTGGGTACTCCGTGATGCAGTACATAAAGGACATTATCACCCACAGTCCTAAAAATATTAATATAACTATGGTATATTATATGCTCAATTCGTTCATATATACATTTGGTCAGCTATATATTATAATATTTAACTTCCATCTTATTTCCTTTTGCGTACAATATTTTGATGCCTCCGGCATGATGTTTAGCAGCTCACAAATGGAAGAAGTTGCTGAAGAGTTGGTGACATTTGTGCAACATCAGTGGGAGAGTAAATAGATATAGAATGATTGTAAATTTCTAGATACTGATGATTTGTTTGTTTAAAAGTTTTGGTTTTAATAGTATATACATGTCATGTGAATGGCAATAAATATATTCTGATTTGTTATATTGTTCTCTATATGAATGAATGTAAATATATATTATGATTTGTTCTGTATAAATATATATGTAGGGGGATACTGAAAGCAAAAACTCCCCCCCTAATTTTTTTTAAAAATTACCTTCGATAAATCACAGTTGTCATCTAAAAACCATTATTTATGTCAACTATATATAATGGTTCTTAAAATAACCATTATATATGTTAACATATATAATGGTTGTTAAAGCAGAACCATTATGTATGATTGATTGAACCATATTTTTACATGATTTTTCATGATTAATTTGGGATTTTTTATGCATTTCTTGGGACATTATTGCATGATTAAGCACTAATTTTAGCTAGGGACGATTGTATTGAATTAATTGTAATTGGAGGTAAAATTGTCATAATTTATTAATTATTTTGTGTAATTGTTTCTTGGATATTTGATGCTACCTTGTGATTAATTTTACATTGCAGAGGTTTTTGAAGAAAATTGGAAATGCAGGAGGGTCAAATTAATATTTTGGGGATTGGGGAAAATCATAGAAAGGTGCCCCAAATTTTGTGTAAATTACAAAGTAAGAAGAAAAAGGGCTAGAAAAATTAGAGAAAAGACCCAAACTCTTTGGAAATTATAGTTTTGCCCTATGAATATTTTGAAATTTTGCATTTCAATCCCTCCAAAAACTTTCAGAACTTCTCACTTTAATCCCTGGTCGAAACTTGTGTTTTGACTAGGGCCTAGGTCAGTATGCAGATTGTAGAGGCGGGCTGGAGCTGAAAAGAGAAAGACCCGATTGATTAGAGGAGCTGAGAGTTTCAGGATAGAGTTGTGCAGCGAAGAGCTTGAGAAACTTGCGTCTTCATAGCTCTTCCTCGTCGGCGACAGCTCTCTTATTCACCGTCGCCAGTGTGCTACAACCACCACTTCTCCCGCATTACACCACCTACTCCTTCGTCGGGACAGTAAGACAGACCCAAGCTAGGATTTGGAGCTGTAAAGAACCTCAAAACAGAGCTGGCGCGGTGAACCTACGTCTGCTGGGGCTGAAACGAGAGCAAGAGAGGGAAACAGAGCTTGAAGCACCACAACACCTTCTCGTTATCAGAGTCACCGGAGACCTCAGATTCACAGCACCATGACATCCTCTATTCTGTCACCATAGGATCTTCATTCTCACTGCCACCGTTAGCTCTCTTTCACCACCACTTTCACTGTCATCTCCTTCACCAACTTCGAACACTCACCACCATAGCATCACCATCACCTTCATCTTCCTCCGGCGTGTCTGCAACTTCTAGCAGAATGGCAGGAGAGGGAGCGCCATGCACGAGCTCCAGGAGACCTGACATTGGAGGAAGAGAGCAACGGACCTATTTCTGCTAGAGCGGAGCTGGGGGTCGACGGTGGTATTGCAAGCAGATCTAGAGCTTGAGAGGAAGAAGAATTCAAATAATTAGTTCTTTGAATTTTTTGGCAACTGTTTCCCAATTTCCGGCACACTTCCATATTCCAGTGAGTATTGAAATTATAAGCTGTGATTATTGTAAAGCTCCAATGAGTGGCTAAGCTTTCAACTCTTGAGGATTGGATATTTGTCTTGAGTTGAAAGAGCTTCAAATGGGAGTTTTTCTTAATTCCTTTAAAAATTTCCTATTGTTATTATAATTCTTAGTTATGGTCTAAGGTAGTTGTAGGAGAATTTTGTTATGAGCTATTTGGACTCCATATTGTTGAACTAAGATTGCTTATTTTGTATTTCGATTTGATTGGATGATTTTTAGTTAACTATCTCCTTTGAATTCAATGATATTATGCTTGCTATGTGTGTAACCCCTTCACCGTAACTACATCCGGATTACGTAATTTAAGTGAAATGGAGACCAATAAAATGAAATCAATAATTTATAATTCCCTCAACGTGAGATGGGGTATTTTAAAAATCAATTCAAAATGTAATTAATCCTGGTCTCACATTCATGGGCGGATATAACTACTTGAGAAATCAAATCACATAATAAATATCAGAATGCAGAAACTAAAATCCCGGCAAACCCCGGGTTACTTACATACAGATAATGGGTTTAAGGTTCCCAAAATGGGGATTACATGTCCAAAATATTCATTTACATCTCATATACATTTAGTAATCCCAAAATCAAAACAAACATAACCAACTACTACTAAAGTCTCGAAGTAATCCTAACTACTCTTGGTTGTTTGCTTAACTTTTGAGCTACTCGCCCTGTCTGAAAAGGTTAGTCATTTGGAAAGAGTAAGATTCTAAAGAATCCAAGTAGTAACAAATTATTCATACCACACGTAATCACATAGCATGTAAATAAATCATCTCATATCAACAACACAAATCACACTCCACCCTCATCCCCTTTTACCGCCGGGAAGGCACACAGTCCTAACCTGAACCGTTGTTAGCGACTCAGGGACTATTGGCATGGCAGTGCATACGAATAGCCTTACGGCTCACATATAGCCTTTCGGCTTTAACAATTGGCCCATCGGCCTTCACAAATAGCCCTTAGGCTCACAATTAGCCTTTCGGCCCACATAATCACATATATCACACCCTAACCTCATCCCCTTTTACTGCCGAGAAGACACACAGCCCTTACCCGAACCGTTGTTAGCGACTCAGGGACTATTGGTATAGCAGTGCTTCCACAATTTCACATATCTTGCAGCATACGAAATCATCACAACACAATGATATAGCACACATACAATGTATCACATAAGGTATAAAGCAAGAGTAACTACCTGTATCTTTCCTGACTGGCTCCGGTACCGTAGTCTCACGAGGGCGACAGATATCAAATTCTATACCAAATTAGGGACAATCGATCAATTTCTTTTCCAAGTTCTTAATTTCATAATACACTTAGTTGGTTATCATTTAGGTCTCTTTAGGTGACCACTAGAGGCCTAAACATATGCCTAAAGGGTTGGAAGAAACTACCCCAAAAACCCCTTTTTCGAAGGCACAATACTGATTTCTGACAGCCTCACTCGAGTGAAGACAACCTCACTCAAGTGATGAGAGACTCTTGCTCGGGTAAGAACAACTCTCACCCACGAGTGCTTGACATAGAGCAACTACAACAAACAGAACGTGCTCACATCACTCGAGCACCAAGCTCTGCACTCGGGTGATGACCCCAATTATACTCGAGTCCTCAAAAGTGCAACACCACGAGTGACAACCCGAGAGCACAAACCACACCAGAGGCACCAGCTCACTCGAGCATGACACCCTGCACTCGGCTGAGACGACTATGCTTGCCAGTGTCAGAGCACACTCTTGGCATCAACCAGCGAGTGAAGACCCGAGAGCAACCCTAGCTCTGGGCTCACACTATTACTCGAGCAAACCTAAGCTCACTCGAGCATGACACCCTGCACTCGGCTGAGACGACTATGCTTGCCAGTGTCAGAGCACACTCTTGGCATCAACCAGCGAGTGAAGACCCGAGAGCAACCCTAGCTCTGGGCTCACACTATTACTCGAGCAAACCTAAGCTCACTCGAGCATGATCTTCCCTCACTCGAGAACAAAGAAGTGCACTCGAGCCTCATTCATAGAATCTAAGCAAAACTCGAAGCATAAAAGGAAAAATGCACACAATACTTGAGCATGATCTTCCTCTGCTCGAGTGTTGTGCATCAGAGACCAAAAACGCAGAAAACATCAGAAAATACCAGATGGTCAAATTCATACCCTATGGTTCCCAAACTCTACCAAAAGCTCATACACACTTGGCACCAACTAGGGAACACATTTGCCACTTCAAAAACACTCCCAAAACCAATTTGACCACAATCATACTCTTAGGTCTCTATAACACAACAAAATTCCAATTTCCCTTAACACATTACCAACATTCCAAACTAAATCTAATACTCAAATATCTTCACAATAGATCATTTCCAACATTTAACACAATGAAACCCATATATCCAAAAATGGACATAAACTAGGGCAAATTTTCCAGATTTTCACAAACTTATCCAAAAATCACAAACAATCTATCAAAATGCACTAAATGCCTACCTCTTCACTTTACCAAATTCAGGATCTTGATTTTCCAACTTCCAATTTCAACCAACACACAAATCACCACTATTTCAAGATTATGAAATTACCAAGTTGAAGCTCTCAATGAGATGCATATCTTTAGAGAAGAGATTTAGGGCATTAGAGATCAAACAAAGCATCAAAATTTCACCTTTTCTTCTTCCTTTTCCCTTGATCACCGGAAACTATGGAGAAAGAGGAGAGAGGGGGGGGAAATGGTGATATGATGCAAATGTTGATGATGAACAAGCTTTCTCTTCCTTCCCATACACGCTTCCACCGAATAAGAAGGAGAGAGGAGAGAAAAAGTGCTATTTTGTCCTCTTGTGCTACATCCAATGGTTCACCAATTGCTACTTGTCACCATCCTACTCATTCCTTCATGAGCTCACAAAATCGTAAAACATAGGATTCCGACCCATAGTCAAAGAATCTCAACCCTTGATCTTAAATACCACACACATGTATACCAAAATCACATCACATTAATTCTAAAAGTGCTTAATTACACTAATTACAATAATTATCTGAGTCATTAGCCCTAATCACAAATCAGGATATTATAATTCTCCCCTTATCAAATAAATTTCACCCTCAAAATTTGCTACACCACTTGAGCCATAAACTCCAGATATCACCTTCGTATATCTTCCTCTACTTCCTAAGTTGCTTCTCGCTGGGTCATACCCTTCCAGATCACCTTCACATAAGGAATTCTCCGATGTCTGAGCTAATGTTCTTCTCGATCAATAATTTTCTCTGGCTCCACCGCATAAGTGAAGTTATCTTGCAACTCCACATTCTCATACTCAATGACATGAGAGGGATTCGGTTGGTACTTCTTCAATTGGGAAATATAGAACACATCATGAAGTTTGCCCAAGTTCGGGGGTAGGGCTACTCAGTATGCAACAGGCCCAATCCTCTCAAGGATCTCAAAAGGACCTATATACCTTGGGCTTAACTTCTTCCTCTTGATTGCTCGCCCAATACCGGTGATAGGAGATATTCTTAGAAACACATGGTCACCAACCACAAATTCTAGAGGCCTTCTCCTCTTGTCCGCATAACTCTTCTGCCGACACTGAGCTGCAAGAAACCTCTTATGAATGATTCAAATTTGGGTTGAGGTTTGATCTATAAGATCCGGCCCATAGAGCTTCCTCTCAGACAACTCATTCCAACACAATGGCAATTGGCATTTTCTTCCATATAACGCTTCATACGGCGCCATCTGAATGCTCGCATGATAACTATTGTTGTAGGCAAACTCAACAAGTGGAAGAAAACGATCCCAACTCCCTTTAAAGTCGAGAACACATGCTCGCAACATATCCTCTAAGGTCTGAATAGTCCTCTCTGACTGTCCGTCTATCTGAGGATGATAGGCTGTACTGAATCTCAATTGAGTACCCAATGCCTCATGCAATGCCCTCCAAAATCTCGAAGTAAATCGGGGATCACGATCGGAGATGATATTCATTGGTTAATTTTTGATTATGGATCTCAAGTCTAACGAAAGACAAAAAGGCCCTAATCAATAATGCAATCATTACCATATATTATTACAATTGTTTACATGTGCCTATTAATTATTATCACAACAATCAGTATGTTAAGACATCATCAAGTCTTAATACAAACGGATGTTATATTATGGTCATTATAATATATTCGAAACAAATAATAGCTCAAAACTGTAATGTATCTGCACTAAGCTTTTATAAAGCCCACATATATAGCGGTTAGAAACTGTGATGTATGGTAATTAAGAACCGTCATATATCATAACTTCTATAGTAGTTAATAATACTACAAAATGAATTCACGTATTAAACCTTATAAAATGAGTTGTTAATTGCTATTCATTAGTCAATATACTCTTGAAAGGAAACAAAATTGATTTGGAATTTTGAAATTTAAGTGGTATTTTCTTATCTTTTTTCTAATTATATTTGTGTTTTTAATTTTGGGTACATAGAATGTCAAAATCAACAAAATAGTACGCGTTTCAGTGAGGGTGAGGGGCATATACAAGTTCTTAATTCCATGCATGACGGATTAAAAACACACGTTTTGGTTTATCGGTTCTTCACAAAACCCCTATTCCCTTTACTTCAACAACTTTCTCCCTTTCATTTTGAGCTTCTTCTACTTGCTCTTACCAATTGAATCACAAAAAAACCCATAAAATCATGATTATATATATATATAATATTCGATCATCACTTATTGTTGGAGTAATAATCGAGTTTTCTTATTATAATTTTTTTGCCATATTATTATTATTTGCATTTTTTGGTCTAATCATTTTCCCTTAAATTCTCTCTTACAAGTTGCTTGATCTTTATTAGTCACATTCTACTACTTGACCTAGTGCAAGTTTCCATCTATTTTTCTATTTCAGATAAAGTAGTTTCCCCCTCTTTTAATCCAGACAATAACTTACTAATCTTTTTATTTTCTATTACTTTAATTAGTACACATTTACTTAAGTTTAATATTTTTTTTAGATTAGTTGCTATGTAGTTTGTTGATCCTTAATTATGCATTTAAATATACAACAATAACTTATTAAATATGCAACTTTTTTAGTAGGCTTTAGTATAGCCGAGCTCGTCGGGTCGGCCCATTTAGGCCTTGACCCATCAAGGGATGGGCTTGCAAATTATAGCCTCCAAAGGAAGTCAGGCCTCCTGCAGGGCTGTTAATCCCATTTATTTTTATTTTTTCCCCCTGCCAGCTGATCCCCAACCTCCCCTCGCCCTCACCCCTGCCCCTGCGCCTGCCCAGATTGCTAATGGCCAACCACCCAACCCTTAAGTCCCACTTGGCCACTCCCTTGAGTTTGCAAATTGCCATTGCCATTGCCACTTCCACCAATTCTCTGCTTACTACCTCAGATCTCATCTTGCTTTGCTCACCGTTATCACTCATCGAGTCATCGTCGTGATCGATCATCCTTCTGGCCTTTGATCATTGTCATCAACGTCGTTGGCAGTGACGGCAAGCCCAATCAGTCTCACTCTCTCACTCAAACTCGATGACACAGCGTCGACAGCGCTGAGCTGCTGACTTCCCTTTTTTCCAACCAAGCTCCGTGTGCCGAAGGTTGAAGCTTGCCATCGCCAAACAACGTCTTTGACTGTTACAGCCATCGTCGTATCTAACTGTCGCAGCTTGTAACCCCCTGCCTTATAAACAATAATTATGATTCGAAGATGCGTAATTAAAAGGATTAGAGACCAACGGATAGAAAATTTTCATTTTCGCTCCCCTCCTTGAGATGGGGTTTTTATAAATTTGTTTCACAATTTAGATCACCTGGTCTCAGAATCACATCCTAAATATAATTCTCCTGTGCAGTTAAGCTACATTAATACATATCAGAGTATAAGCCAAAAATCCTAGCAACCCCCGAGTTTCATATATGAACTAAGGGTTTATACAATTCTCATTTAGGGGATTACATCACCAAATCCAAAATAATATCTCATATACATACAGTAATCTCAAACCAATAATGGATAACCAACAACTAGAATCAAATATCCTTAAGGAGTCATAGCCGCTCTTGGTTGTCCGCTTCTCATAGGAGCCACTTGCCCTGTCTAAAGATTAGTCAATAGAAAGAATGAGATTCAAGAGAATCCCAGTAGCAACAAATCACTCATACAATATATAAGCAAAAAGCATGTAAGAAAATCACAAATAGCAGCATTAGCATCAGCACAAACAACAACATTCACGGCTGTATACATAATACGACAGCTCATACTGTAATCATGTAATGACAGCTTGCACTATATAACGATAACTTACGCTGTATAACGACAACTTTCGCTGTATAACGACAGCTATCACAGCTGTAAGAGCAGAAACATCACAAATCATCACATAACATGATCAACATACATACAATGCATTGACACATAGTATGAGAGAAGAGTCACTACTTGGTTTTTTCTGAGTATGCTCTAGCACGGTTCGTTTATGACCAAGGCAAATGTCGAACCCTATAAACCAAAATCAAGAACGGCAGATTAATTCTCTATTCCAATTTCTTACTTTCATAACACTTAGAGTTGGTTATCATTTAAACTATTTAGGTGGCTACTAAACGCCTAGACTCATGCCTAAAGGGTTGGAAAAAACTTGCTCAAAGGCCATCTTTGAAAGTTCAAAATGCCAATTTTGAATGGTTGGCTGTGTCTAGCCCCCTTGGGCCGCGGCCAACAGATGGTCAGAATGATTTGGGCCGCGGTCAGCACCTTTGGACCACGGCCAGAATCAGGTCAAAAAATTTTGGGTCGCGGCCAGCCTCCTTGGGCCAGGGCTAAAAGCAGGCCAGAAAGTCTTGGGTAGCAGCCAGCAGATGGTTAGAAGGTTTTGGGTTATGGCCAACCAATGACCTGACTCCTGGATGATTTTCAAACGTCTATAACTTTGCGCACAAATCTCAAAATAAAAAAAAAACTTCATATAAATGGAAAGTTTGCAATGTGAACTATAAATTTGAAAAATTTCACAACATTTCAACAACATTTGCTATGTCAAAATACCATGCAAAGTTGGGCCCCTGCACAGCATTTTACACAACCCAAAATCCAGAATTCTAGTTTTTGCACTTTGGCTTCCAATGGTTCTAAATTCCAATCCAATACCATTCCCACACAAATTTTCACAATAAATCCATTAGAAACACCAAATCCACCTAATTCACATCACATTGACATGCTTCACAATGATCACAACATGTCTCAATTCAAACTTAACATTGCAATCCTTTCCATTCCAAATTCCAAATCAATTTCAATGGTTTAAGGACACAACTTGACACCAATTCCACCACATACACTAACCAATTCATACATTTCAAAATTACACTAAAATCAGGGAAAAATCCAAAATTCCTAAAGCACAATTAATGATCACAATAGTTATGCCAAAATATAACAAACACTCACCTCTTCTTCCTCCCAAGGTTGATTCCTTAATCCTTAAACTTTCAAATTTTCTCAAACACCAAAACACCTCCTCTTGAGCATCTAAAACCATAGGATGAAAGCTCTCACCAACATGAACAATATTAAAGAAGTGAGTTTAAGCATTCAAGATCAAGATCTCACCTAAACTTTGAGCTTTTCCTTTCTCTTTCTTCCTTCAACAATGGCGCAAATGAGAGAGAGAAAATGTGAAATGATGATGACGAAGATAGAAGCAAATTTTTGGGGCTCCAAATGGCCTTTAGGCCGACTTAGAGAGGGAATAGGGAGGAAAAAGATGTTTGACAATTTGACCAAATCCATGACTCTCATGTTAACAAATGTCACCTTCTTATTTCACCTTTGTTTCTCCTTCCATGATCACATATAAGCATATGAACACACTATTCCACCCTATGATTTTATGAGAGTTAATCCTCACCATTGATCTTTAAATTATCAATGACTTTCCTCTTTGGTAACTAACTAATTGGTCGGTAACTTTCCTTTTTCCCATTTTGCCCCTGATTATGGCAATTCCACTCAAATCACTACTAAACACATTTTTATCTTTATTTCACTCAAACATGCGACATCCCTACCATTAAGGTTCATTTTAAGCTTTGTCACACAATTATGCTCAAATGCAGGGTTTAGGCACTGATTGTAACACATTCAAATCGAAATTCACATCATATTCTTCAAAAGTGTTTAATTAACAATAATTACATCACTTTTGAAGTTATTACACAGCTCATCCCTTCCCTTCCAACCAAACCAAGGTTAGCTTTGAATTTTAATCTCTCTCTGCAGTTCGTCTTCTCTCTTCCCTTCCATTCCGTGTTGCAGCTTTGAATTTTTCCTAGCTTTAAATTTTGATACGAACTCAAACATTTTTTATATGGACTCACACTCCATTGGTCTGATTGGTCTTTCAATTTAGGTTGTCTTGGATTTCTAATTGCCTTATTAAATCTATATGTCACTTTGTCTGCCTGGTTGTAGTAGTTGCTTTTTTCTTGGAAAGGGAAACTGTATTGCCTTATTGAATCTATAGGTCACTCTGTCCTCATATTGTATAGAGTATGATTTTTGAGTGTACTGTTTTGCCTAATTGAATCATATTGTGATTTTTTAGTATGATTTTTGAGTATATTGTTCTGCCTATTTAAAATAAACTCATATTGTATATTGTTCTACCTAATGGAGTATGATTTTTATGGAGGTTGTGATTATTTAACTACTTGAGCTTACTACTCAAAGTGAAGCACAATCAAATGTCCTTGAAATTGATGATAGTGGCGAAGAAGATGAAAATGATAGTCGTCATACTCATGTTACTTAGAGGTTAGGGTGTTTAGCTTCTTGCCTCATTATGCTTTGGTCTTTATATGAGTTATTTATAGACATGATTTTATCTTTGATTATACATTTGTAACTGTGTTTATTTGTTACATGAGATGTGTTGTTTAAACATTAATGTTGACAACATATATGTGTTAAATTAAAAATTTACTCTTTGTTATTTACTAATTATATCTCTCTGGGGAAAAAACGTACGAAAAATAGTTAAATATTGTAAAAAAGACATCCCGTACTACGGGCCAGCCTTAACCGGCAAGCTCTCAGGCTGGGCCTTGAAAAACTATAATTTTCTGACCTCGGACCCAAAAGGGCCGGTCCTAATTCCCAGTACTAGGCTTTAGTAGTCTTAAAGCCTACTTATGGCCTTTAAAGCCTTAAATATGAGGCCTTTTTAAATGACCGCATTACAAGTAGGCATTTAAAAAGGATTTAGACATTATCAAACCTTTTGGTGGCTCAAACTTGAGCTAAGGGGAAAAAAGCCTGAATTCATAGGCTTTATGTCCCCTTTATAGGTGTAGGTTGCCGAAGCTTGACTTGGCCTAGCATATTTCCACTCTAGATAAAGGGAAAAAAATCAAAAGTAAAGTTAAATTAAAAAAATGTGTACTTTTTTAGAAAGTTTTAAAGTTACACTATAAAATTTTTTTGATACATATCTCATATCTATCCGGATCTTTTCGATACCCAACATACTCTTGAAATAATATAATTTAAATCTTATAGGAAAAATAATAATTAATAGAAAAATGTGAAATGTGTGAAATATACTCCCTCTAGTCATTTTTATAAAAAACAACTACCAAATTCACAAGATTCAAAATGGTAGTTAAAAGTAATGAATGTGTCAAATATGCAACTTTCTTTCATATGATACCTTATTTATAAATAGAATACATGTGAGATAATGAGTGGAAATTTATTACAGGGAAATAATGAGAGATATATTTAATGGAGTAAAAATGAAAAGACTAGTTTAAAATTTCAAACAAAATAAATTTATTCTTTATATTAATGACCACCCTAATAAGAGAGAATGTTCCTTATAAAAAGGACATAAAAGAGTAATAAATATAAAATTTTAGAAAATCTCATCATATCTTAAGATTAATTAATATTAGCAAATTACATCATAATAGAAGATCGTTGTGCCCATTTGGTTCACAAAATCAAAGGTAATATAATGGAATGCGATGCAATGGAATGATGATTACATGAATTTGTTTAGTTCATCATTAAGAAAAGATGATGTTTATGCATAAAAACATTTGATTGGATTGCATCGAATATGAGAATATATGGGAATAATATATCAAGAGACAAAATTACTCCTATCTACACATATATATGAATAATGTACACGTTGGGTTCATGGTAATTTTTTTTGATTTGTGCAGTGTACACGCTGAGTTCATGGTAAATTTTTTGATTTGTGCAGTGTACATGTTGAGTTCATAATGATTTTTTAATTTAATGGTAGAAATATTATACAAGGTACAAGTTGGGTTCATGGTAATTTTTTAATATTTAATAGTGGGAATCTTATTTAATGGGGTATTTTATTATTTTTAGTGGTGGAATATAAGTTTTAAACTATTTAATGGGGGAATATTTTTTTAAATTTTATATAATTAATTAATTTTTTTAATATTTAATGGTGATAATTATTTAATTTAACAACATTTATGAGTGGGCACTTTTGCCAAATTAAAAAATTATAATGTCAATAGTATCTTTTTCACTTGATTACAGGATGTCTGCATCCCCATTCATCAGTCCTAGCAGTGTAATCTTAATTACATCTATTACGAAATGTAATTTATATTACAAAATGTAATCCTCTTTATATTACATAAGCCCAACCAATACTATAACCGATCTGTTACATCAGGATTACATGTAATCCTCCTTAATAGAATCAAACCAAATGGGCAATTAGTAAATATTAGTAAATGTTATCTTATCAGAAGTTAACTTATGGAGTTATCCTAACGGCCTATAATAATACTAGACCCTACCTTATTAGCCTCATTCTGCATCGCTCACTCCTTACTTTTCTTCATTCATGCCAGCAAAGTGCATTTGCAGGCGACTTTAACACTTTCTTTCGTCCCTCGCACACCGTTCCCATCTCTTCAATTCATCTGCCTTTTGATACAATTCAAGCATTCCTACGTCTTATTTCGTTCCTTGCTAACAACGTGGCAAATTGTCACACCCTCATTTTATTTTCACTTATTTCAAAGTATTCACGGAAAGATATGCAGTTCAATGGGCAACATAGGAATAACATAGATATACTGATATTATGTGCTCAATTACGGACATTTCCTATACGGGTTCGTACTTGATAATTACAATTAACGTAGCCTCACAACGCTACATGGGTGTCTTAACACGTCTTAGTGAACGGAGACATCTTCTCGTCTTCGCTCCACCCCGCAATCCCCTTCGTACGGTTCTCTTTATTGTTCTCAGCATACGTTCTGTCTTTTCCTGTCTAAATTGTTGGTAGGGGAGGGTGAGATTCTGAGGAATCTCAGTAGGAAAGTAATATCAATATGCATGCAAGATAAGTGCTTAATGCATGACATGCTTGCATTACATATCTCATGCTCACACAATGACATATCTGCATGCTTAATGTTTCAATCAACATACGTATGGTCATAATATAAACAGAAACAGAGCTTCAATTACTTATATATGTTTCACAAAATCAAGCAAAGCAATAACATGCATCAATACACCAGTACAAATATCAAATACATGCAGGAGAGGTAAGTTCCCTACCTTAATCGCCCTTCCCTGATCTTCGAATAACATGCCTCGATTTGCGTGCCAATTCCCTCGGGCTCTCTACTCGGTCCTAGAACGTCAAACGTACCATTTAGATACTTGAATAGTGTTTCTGGTGGTTATATTAGTCTATGATGAAATTTTACCAAAATGCCCCCGGGACCCCGGCCCGGCCCCCTTACCTGGCCTGACGGCACGTTTTTCCAAAATTTTGACTAAGGCTATTTTGACTTATTTTCACCCAAGAAATCCATTTCCGGGCTCAAAATCACCAAATTCACTATCAAATTACAAAAATACCCTTGACAACCCCTATTTAGGGATTTCGTGGCGTTTTTGTAATTATGCTTTTTCGGCTTCTATCGAAAAAGTGCCCAATTATAACCCCATCTATTTTTGCCCACTGAGTCCAATGGAACCATTTACTTCATGAAAATCCAACTCCTACTACCAGATCTGGTCTGGCCGAAATATTGAGAGAAAAATAGAAAAATAGAGCTTTGTGTTTTAGCTTATAAAACTTGTACTTTTTAACTTATAATCCTTTATTAACTTAAATAAAAATTTCTTAATCATGATTTAAAGAAATTTGGGCAGCATAATCCCTTAGGGTTATAGTTTTCCAAATTTTCCAAATTTTCCAAATTTACAAAATTGACAAAAATCACTAAAACCAAACACAAATCTCAACAACAACACCATACTAGTTTAGATCTAAGGTTTGTGAGGTTACCTTTTGAGATCTTGAATCCTCTCTCTCTAGGAATCTCCTCTCTCTCTTCTTGAGCTAAGAATGGTGTCTTCAAGATCATGGATGCATGAAGAATCACGGTTTAGAGAAGAATCTAAGACAAAATCACAAGAAAAGCCTAAGAAATCACTCTTATCTTAAACTTCTTCTTCTTCCTTCTCTCTAGAACTTTAGAGCTTTCTCTCTCTCTTCTCTTCTCTTCTTGTGTTGAATGAAAATGAGGAAGGAGAAAATGTGTGTATGAAAGGGAAGGGAAGATGTTTTATTAACTTAGTCATCTTTCTTCCTAGCCATAGATCTAATCAAGGGTTGACATTTCAACACCTATCATGCACACCATCCCTCCAACCATACCTCCCACCATACCTTCTTACTTTATGCCATACCCCTTCATCATGCCTTATACTTTAAGCCATACTCCTTCATCATTTAGTTTCAATTGGATTGGGACTAGATTCCCTTCTACAAACCATCCCCCTTCTCTTTACTCTAACCGAACCTATTTCTTCTCTCTAATTTTACAATTCTTGATTTATTCCATCAAGAATAATCCACTTATGCATTTTTATTTATTTTCCTTGATTAATTGAGATTAACTCCAATTAATTTAATTGGCTAAATTGGAAAAATTATGATTTTGCTATCACCTTTATAATTTAATTCCTTTCTTGAATTAATTTGCCCATTTCCTTATGAATATGAATATTTCAAAATTCATAAGTTCCAAATTTCATAAATATTCACCATTTTATTGAATTATTCAAATAATTACAATATATTTTTGGTGAATAAAATTTGGGATGTTACACAAATCATCATCTAGCAATGTATACGTATATATCAGATGAGGTTATTCTCAGTGTAATGAAACCCGGACCGGACTGGCCGGTCCGGCCCGCAAACCGGCGAATCGGCCGGTAAACCGGTCCGGTTCCCGGTCTGGTCCGGGTTACCTATTTTTAATTTTTTTTTAAATTTTTCCTTTAGAATTTTATACTATAAGTCTAAAATTTTCAATTTTTCACTGGTTTGGTCCCGGTTTAGCTCCGGTTTGGCCCCAGTCTGACCCACTGACCCTTAACCCAGTACCCTGACCGGTTCAATACCCGGTCCGGGTTTTAATACCTTGGTTATTCTTCTCTTGCTCTTATATACACACACATACCATTATTTTGATGTTATACAAAACTAGTATATTCAAAGCCGCCACCGGTAGCTAAAGCTATAGCATCAGTACAGACCTCATCTTTTCTTCATATATTTAAACTTTTATTCCTATTCGAGGGAAAAATTAATCTATTACTGTGAAGATGATAAATCAGGAATTGGTTAGTTTAGGATGTATTTAACTACGGAGAGGAAAAACTACTTGCTGCTTAAAAACTAATAATAATCTTTATGCAAATTATTATTTATAGGTCATACTCGTGGGGACTCCTTAGAAGGTGTTTAATCCTAGTGTGGGTGACCAAGGGATCTCTACTATGGGTCCACTCAGGTAAGTGTATGAATAGCAAAGTAGTGCATTTTATTGTCACCTTTGCTATATTTTCTAGCCCTAAAGAATTTCTTATTCCGAATTGTTTGGGAAGCAAATTCCAAAATTTTTTATCTCTCTTTAATGATTCTAGATTATAGGAAGATATTTGTGCCCAACTTTTATCTTGATTATTATTTTTGTTTTGTTTGTTTTATCAAATTATAATTTCTTGAACTTAATTTGTATGTTTTTTTTTGGGAAAATGAATCTCGAGGTCCTTATAATTTCCTTGAGTTTTGAATTAGGTCCCTGCATTTTTTTTCTTTTTATTAGGTCCTTTAAGTTTGCTCCATTAGATCTGTTAGTCCCTGGGGTTAAGATCTGTTAAATAAGAGCTAACAATGTTAATTAATCCGTTAATGAGCAAAGATGAGGCAAACAACTGGACATATTTTTACAACTAGATCTGACTAAGCATCTAGGTGGAAAAATAAAGACACAAATTTTTTTTTTTAAAAAAAAAAAACTCTGCTTATCAACTAAGACATTGAAGCGTCGCACTGAAGATTCCTCTTAGGGTTATTGTTTCTTCTTCTATTCCATTGAGCTTCAATATCGTTTTGAAGGAGAAGGAACATGTTATCATCACTAACCAACTCCAAGAGGCTAGTCTACTTTATTAATGGATTCTTAACTCTTTTTTTCTTTCTTTCATCTGAATTTTGGACATATACACTACTGGAAAAAACCACCGCCACATTTAGACCGGTTTTGGTGGATAAGGTCTTAAAAATTTGCGCGGTGGCAGTTTTGTAATTATATTGAACTTCTTAGACCGGTTCTTAAAAAAACCGATCTTAAAAAATTTATTTAGACCAGTTATAAAAAAAAACCGGTCTTAAAGTCTTAAAATTTTATGCATTTAAAATTTTTTAACATTTAAGACCGGTTTATATGTAAACCGGTCTTAAATGTTAAAAATTTTAAATTCAAAATGCGATAACTTTTTAAGGCCAGTTGTGGTAACAACCGGTCTTAAATGTGAATTTTCCCTCTTTTAAGACCGGTTTTTAATAAAAATCGGTCTTAAAGGTAAGATTTTTCACACTTATTTTTCCTCCCGCGCCCAGATCGCGCGCTTTGTGAACCCTTTCTTCTCTCTTTGCCATTTCTCTGTGACCTCTGTCCGTGCTTGTTCTGAACTCGTCCATGGCATCCCGTCCCTCATTTGCTCAAGTCTCCTCCATCATTACAGCTTCCGTTGTTTGTTCGTCGTCGCTATTCTTTGATTATCGTCAGTCTTCTCCGCCAAGACCTCTAATCTCTGTAGCGCAATAACCATTCTCCTCTGATTTGACTTCCCTTTGTCAGTGTCGTGAATTTGAGGACTTCATTTTAACCTCAGTCGACTCCACCGTGACTTTGGGTTGAAGCTCACTCCTTGGTCTTCATTCAGGTTAGTGTTCGATCGATCTGTTATTTAGTTGTACGTTGTTTTATAATTAATAATGTTCAATGAAAAGTTCTTGTTGCTTTAATTTGAGCACTTAAACATAATCTAGAAAAAATTAAAGTTCTTGTTGTTGCTTTAATTTGAGCACTTCTCGTTGTTTTATAATTAATATGCTCTGACTTTTTGAATTAATACCACTTTATGTTCTGTTTTAGTTGTTTGATTATAGTCAGTGTTATTGGTTTGTTAAAACAATACTAATTTCAAATGGTTCCTGTTAATTTCGTTGAAATATCTAAAACTCTATTGTTGTTGTTTTTTTGTCTATCCTTTTGTTATTGGATATAGTGTGCTAGAAGTGTTGAGCTATATATTGATCATAGTTGGATAGATGCTAAACGGACGAGTGTTGAATATGATAATGGAGTGAGGGGATTTTTAGACTTCGCTAGTAGACATGCCGATGATGGTAGTGGAAAGTTTTATTGCCCTTATGTAGTATGTTTGAATGAGAAGCGACTAAGTACTGCAGATATATATACACATTTAATTTGTGAAGGATTCTATAAGAGTTATACAGTATGGGTATGGCATGGTGAAGAATTAGAAATGCCAAGTTCATCTCAAAAGGGGGGAGTGAACTTTGAAGATAATGACACGGATACGGATGATCGAATGGAGGATATTATTCGTGATGTAGGAGAAGAGAATTTTAAGCAATTACATGCATATGGTAATATGTGTAGTAATGCTGAGACGCCGTTGTACCCAGGGTGTAAAAAGTATCAATTGTTGAAAGCAGTATTGAAATTGGTAAGATTGAAAGCACGATATGGATGGAGCGACAAGAGTTTTTCAGAAACGCTTGAGGCTTTTAAGGACATGCTTCCAGATGATAATGTGTTGCCTTCTCGATACTATGATGCTAAGAAAATATTGTATCCACTAGGGATGAAATATAAAAAGATCCATGCATGCCCTAATGATTGTATATTGTATAGAAAAGAGCATGAAGAGGAACAACAGTGTCCCATATGTGAAACCCCGAGGTACAAATCAAATAACGCTCCTAGAAAAGTATTGTGGTACCTTCCAATCATACCAAGGTTCAAGCGCTTGTTTGCTGATGAAAACGATGCAAGAAATTTGAGATGGCATGTGGATGAGAGGATATCTTATGGAAAGCTTCAACATCCGGCTGATTCTTTCAATAGAAGAAAATCGATCAATTATTTCCTGCCTTCGATGAAGAGCCTAGGAACCTTAGGCTTGGGCTTAGCACGGATAACATGAATCATTTTGGTAGCCTGAGCAATATACATAGTTCATGGCTTATTCTGTTGGTAATTTACAACTTATCTCCTATGTTATGCATGAAATGAAAGTACATCATGTTGTTTATGCTGATTTCAGGACCAAAACAACCCAAAAATGACACAGATGTTTACCTGGAACCCTTGATCGAAGACTTGAAAGAGTTGTGAGACGAAGGTGTTGATGTTTTTCACGCAAATAAAAAGGAGGTTTTTAAAATGCGAGCCATGATTTTTTGTACTATAAATGACTTCCCTGCATATGAAAACTTGTCAGGATATAGTGTTAAAGGCCATAAAGCATGTCCAATTTGTGAAGATGGAACATGCTACCATCAACTTCAACATGGAAGAAAGACAATTTATCTTGGACATAGGAGATTTCTTAGAAGAGGCCACCCGTATCGCAGATTAAAGAAAGCTTTTTTTGGTGAACAAGAGTTTGAAGATGCTCCGAAGGCATTCACTGAGGAGCAATTTTATGAAAAGGTGAAAAATATGAATGTTATCTTTGGTAAGACTACAAAGAATAGTAATGAGAAAAGTAAATGGAAAAAGAGGTATGTCTTCTTCATTCTTTCATATTGGCTGAAGCTTGATGTAAGACACTATATTGATTTCATGCATGTGGAGAAAAACGTTTGTGATAGTATTGTTGGGACACTGCTTAACATACAAGGTAGTTCTAAGGATGGTATGAAGGCAAGATTAGATTTGTAAGAAATGAGGATACGAGAAGACTTGCATCCAAAGCCATATGGTAAGAGAACTTTTTGTCTTCCAGCTGCTCATACTTTGTCTAAGGATGAGAAAAGAAGCTTTTGTAAGTGTTTACATGGCATCAAAGTTCCTTCAGGGTATTCTTCAAATGTTAGGAAGCTTGTGTCAATGAAATACTTGAAGTTAGTGGGGCTAAAGTCTCATGATTGTCATGTCTTAATGCAACAACTGCTCCCAGTAGCTATTTGAGGCATTGCCGAATATGATCTTCAACATATTTTGACTAGATTTTGTTTCTTCTTCAATGCTATTTGTAGTAAAGTCATTGAGACAGAAAAATTGGATGAACTGGAAAATGAAGGATATCTGATCTTGTGCCAGCTTGAGAAGCTTTTTCTTCCTTCTTTTTTTGACATCATGGTACATCTAATTGTTCATCTAGTCAGGGAGATCAAGTTGTGTGGCCCTATCTATTTACGATGGATGTACCCAATTGAAAGAACTATGAAAATCCTAAAAGGGTATGTAAAGAACCCTAACCGGTCTGAAGCATCTATTGTTCAGAAATATGTTAGTAGCTGAATCTATGCACTTCTCTAGTTTAAAAGATAAGAATCCTAGATTGGTAGCAATACCTTATTATGGGGTGATTGAAGAGATTTGGGTGGTTGATTATGTTAAAGTTAAACTTCCCATTTTCAAATGCAATTGGGTTGATATCAACAATGGTGTGATGATTGATCAGTTGGAATTTACATTAGTTGATTTGAATAGTAGAAGTTTTAGAGATGAACCTTTTATTATGGCATATCAAGCGAAACAAGTGTTCTATGTTACTGATCAGGCAAACAAAATGTGGTCTGTAGCTCTCCAAGGAAAAAGGGTCGTTGATATTAATCAGGAAAGTCATTCAATGAATGATCTGCTTGAGACTCCTTCTTTTTCTAGAGGTTTACCAGAATTGAACGAAGAAGATGAAGCAGACAATGAACACGGCACAAGAAATGATCATCATGAAGGGATATGGGAGGATATCCCTTTATAAAACTACATTGAAGGTTAGTTAGCTAAAATAATTATCATGAACTATATTTTAACTATGTATATTGTTATTGGTGTATATATATAACTACTTTTTTTGTTGTCGTCACAGGAAAATGAAGGATATGAGGTGTACGTCATAGTGTAGATTCTCTGAAGCCAGGCCAGCTAGTGATCATCAGCCTGAGATGAGTGTGATCATCATTAATGTAATTTAATCTTTGATGTATGTATGTAAGTGAAAAGATAAGGAACTTGGTCAAAACAGCATTGTCATGGTTGTATGATTTCCTTGCATTATGATTCTGTCTATGGTTGTGAGTTTATTATACATGGTTGTTTTCCTTTGCTTCTGTTTCAGCCAGCACTTTTTAAGCACAAGGGAGTTGAGTTTTAATATGTTCCAATGAGTTTTAAGATTTATTTATTTCAATGTCGTTGAACTGGCTGCTGCTTGCTGAGTGAAATGTTTTAACAGAGGAAATGACTTGCTGGGTATACTTTTAAAAGAATTTTTTTTAAAAAAAAAATTCAACTTGTAAGACCGGTTCTATCCAAAACCGATCTGAAAAGTAAATTTAAGACTGGTTTTGGAGAAAACCGGTATGAAAATTTGACTTTTTAGACCGGTTTATAAAGAACCGATCTAAAATGTGATACTTTTTAGACCGGTTCTTTATAAAACCAGTCTAAAAAGTCAAATTTTCAAACCGATTCTTCATAAGAACCAGTCTAAAATTTTATTAATTTAGACCGGTTCCTATTATAACCGGTCTAAAAATATTTATTTTTAGACCGGTTTTATAATAACCGGTCTTAAAAAGTTTTTTTAAGACCGGTTCCATAACCGGTCTAAAAAGTAGAAGACTTTTTAGATTGGCTGTATCAAGACCGGATCGAGAACCGGTCTAAAATGTCTTTTTTAACCAGTCTTAAAAGTGATTTTTCCAATAGTGATATGACCATGTCTTCTTAACTTGGAGGCTTCAAGCTTTGCATAGGTATTTCTAGGTTTCTCCTCTACTTTTTTTGTGCCTTGGATTGATTTGAGCACTAACTCTCACTGTGAGACTTATATTACACCCCTGCTTCTTGTCCATTTTGCTTTCCTTTTCAATTTTTATTTCTTCCTTTGATCCTAACTTTTGACATATACTATGACAGTGGCTTCTTAACTCTTTTCTCTTCCTTCTTTGCTAACACATAAGTAGATTACATGGCTAGATCTAGAGTTTCTATTTTCTGAATCATTTGACTAAGTTGCCTATTGTTTGAATGTTTAGCAATTGGCAACATTTTGTGGTTTTCAAGATTAAAAAAGTGTGATTATGACTCTCAAAAATATAGACATTTCTAATATAGATGTATGGACTTTGATAATATTCTAAACTATTATAATTTAATATGTATATATTTTCAGGTATATCATGGAGCATCAATAAAATGCACAAGAGGCTAATACCGATGAAATTGAAGAATACTTAGATGACAGTGATTAAGCAGATTTGGGAGATGATTACTTCCATCAATTTATTGATGTTGATATAGTAGAGGACAGGGGACAAGGTACTGGGAGATATATGAATGTGGTAGAACATGTAGACTGACAAGTTGTTCCTTTCTCTAGGGTCTTAGAAAACACCGGTGATTTATTATCGGAACTAGGAGATGATGAGTTGTATGAAGACTATGCATCCGATGAAGACGAGGATATGCCAAGAAAAAGTAACTACAAGTACAATCCTGAAGAGATGTGTAAGGACTTTAATTTTAGCCTGAGGATGGAGTTTACTTCAATCAAACAATTTAAGGATGCTTTGAAGGAGTACTCTTTGCTAAATGGTTATGTATTTGACTATATATAAAATAATAAAGAGAGATGTCGGGTGAAATGAAAGAGAAGATGTGGCTGGTTAATGTTTATAAGCAAAGAAGGTGACTCATCAACCTATCAACTAAAGACATTGGAACCAAATCATGCATATGGAGTGACCATTGATGCAACAAGGGCTTCATCAAAGTCGACTGCTGAGAAGATAGTAGATGGTGTGAGAATGAACAAAAATATAAAGTTGGCAAATGTGCAAGCAACCATAAAAAAAAATTATATGGCCAAACCCTCTCTTAACAAGGCATATTGGGCTAGAAAAGAAGCAATGGACATAATTGATGGAGATCATAAAGAAGAATATGCTCACTTGAGGGACTATTGCATGGAAGTAATAGAAAAGAAAAACTCAGGATCAACATTGGGTATTGTCACTGATAAGCCATATGTTGACCACCCTTGAGTATTCAGGAGATTATATATGTGCTTGGAACCGGTAAAAAGAGGCTTTAAGGCATCATGTAGGCCAAGTATTGGATTGGATGGGTGTTTTCTAAAGGGACCATATGGAGGTATATTATTAGTGGTTGTTGCTCGTGATCCCAATGAACAATATTTTCCTTTAGCTATGGTGGTGGTTGAAATAGAAAATAGAGATTCTTGGACATGGTTCCTAAACAATTTGTTTAATGATATTGGGTCTATGGCAGAAAAAAGATGGGTATTTATTTTAGACCAACAGAAGGTTATGGTTATACTTTTCATATTTAAGGTTTTTTATGTATTATACTTTTTTTTAGTTCACTTAATAATTATGTGTTTTAATGTGTAGGGTTTAGTTCAAGCCTTTGAAGATTTGCTTGAAGGTGCTGAACATCGCTTTTGTGTAAGACACTTGTATGCCAACATCAAGGCAAAGTATAGTGGTGGAACTTTAGTGAGAGATTTAGTAATTCATGCAGCAAAGGCAACTTATCCACCAACATGGGAGAAGATAATGAATGAGCTAAAAAAATGTATCAAAGGATGCATATGATCACTTAATGAGTTTTCCTCCATCATGTTGGATGAAGTCACATTAATTTGATGATTATTGCAAGTCAGATATGATAATGAATAATATATCATAATCTTTCAATAGTAGACTATTGGAAGCAAGGAAACTTCCAATAATTGGTCTTCTTGATTGGATTCAAACTTATTTGATGGATATGTTTCAGCAAAATCGAGTGAAAGCTAAAAAATATCGTGGCAAGGGAATTGTGTGCCCTTGACCTCGTAAGCGACTTGATAAAGAGATAGTAGAATCTAGAAAGTGGGAACTAAGGTTTGCTGATAATGATGAATTTGAAGTGTCATATAACTCTGAACGATTTATTGTCAATCTTAAATTCAAGTAGTGTTCCTGTCGATGGTGGCAATTGACTGGAATACCATGCAGGTATTTTTATAACTCTCTTTTAAGGTTTAATTTATTTGGAAGCAAATTTTTAATGTTCTTATCTTTCCCATTATAGGCATGCTGTGAGTTGCATTTATGCTAGTCGACTCAACCCTATTGACTATGTGGATTCAACTCTTAGTCTTCAAGCTTATGTGGACTGTTATGCTCCTGTGATCCACCCTATTAATGGAAAAGAGTTGTGGGCACGCACAACATTTGAAGCAATTGATCAACCAAAATATCACAAGTATCTGGGTAGACCACCAAAGAAACGAAGAAGAGGGCATGATGAACCTCCCCCTCTAAACAAGGTAAGAAGTAATACAAGTGTAAAATGTAAGATTTGTGGGAATCTTGGACACAACCGAAGGACTTGCCCTCAATCGATCAAGCAGAACAGAAATCAATATCCTCAAGACACTGTTCATGTGACGCCTCCATTAAATAGTCAGCCTAGATGTAGTCAAAGTTAATATGTATTCAATTTATAATATAATATCTTCCTTTTGAACATGGCTTAATATGCCAATTTGATGGGTTGTAATTGAGATGGATCATGCTACTTTTTTTAGTTTAAACTAATTTCATATATTATTTTAAATGTCTTCATATGACAATCAACTCTATGTTCTTTGTGGTTCTTGTGATAAGATTATTATATATATATATATATATATGTAGTTTAATTACAATGCATTTGTACCCTAAGAAGGAGAGGATTTGAAAAAAAGAAAGAAAGAAAGAGAACAATCACTTTAAACAAATGTGTATTGCATTACATTAAGCAAATGTTATGATAACATTTACACTTCTTATATAGCAAATTGCACAAAACACGTACAACAAGTGGCAAAGTCATTGTCTTCCAATAAACTATAACCTAAATGAACTACAGAAGAGACAAAGCTACCAAAATAAACTAAACAAGAGGCAAACTCATTGTCTCCTAACATACTATATCCAACATCCTAAATTACATCCTACTTCCACATTACAAATAGTGGCAAAGCCAAAATCATGAGACTCAGTGACTTCCTAATTTTTGTATGAAAAGATCATATTTCTGCTGTCTTGCTTTGGAATCTTAAGCATTATATCCTCAGTCCCATGAAGCTTCCCTGCATAAGTAAAACATATATAAAATATAAGATTAACACATAAGCAAAACGTCATCTACGATTCAAGATACAGGATAAAGGGAATGCTAGAACACAGGGAAAAGAAGAGTCACCATCCCATCTTTTGTTGGTATATACAGACTAAATAAAGAATACTACTAAGGAGCTCAAATTGGATCCTCTATATTAATCTTTTGTAAATATGCCCTACTTCTCTCTCATTAACTTATTGCTTTATATGTTATCAATTCATGATCAAAGAGTATCCAATTTCTAGACGTGGTTAATAGAGGAAAAATGTTCAAATTCATATAGCAAATGAGAGATGGAAGACAATTTAATCCATATTTATAAGGAACAAATGTTTAAGAAGAAGGTAGGGTGAATAATCAAAAGAAAACTGGTATAGAAACTCTGAAACGCCACTTTATGGTATATGTCAAAAGTTCAGATCAAAGGAAAAAAAATTAAAAAGGAAGGCAAAACGGACAAGAAGCAGGGGTCCAGTAGACTAACCTCTTGGGAGTTTGATGGTGATGCTCACGTGTTCCTTCTCCTACAAAACGGTATTGAAGCTTAACATAATAGAAGAAGAAACAATAACCCTAAGAGGAAGCTTCAGTGCGACGCTTCAACGTCTTAGTTGATAAGCAGAGTTGTTTGTTTTTTTTTTCAAAAAAAAATTCTGTGTCTTTATTTTTCCACCTAGATGCTTAGTCAGATCTAATTGTAAAAATATGTCCAGTTGTTTGCCACGTCATTACTCATTAACGGATTAATTAACCCAGTTAGCTCTTATTTAATAGATTTTAACTCTAGGGACTAACAGATCTAACAGAGCAAACTTAAAGGACCTAATAAAAAGAAAAAAAATGCAGGGACCTGATTCAAAACTCGAGGAAACTATAAGGACCCCGAAATTCATTTTCCCGTTTTTTTTACTAGCGATATACACTTCATGTTTCTTTTTCCTATACTTTTTTATAATTAATGTCAATTGATATTCTTTCTTAACATTTTATCTCTTTTTTAAATAAGATTGTCTCAAAGTTTCTTTTGTGGTTTGAAAAAAATAAATTGCTTTTTTTAAATGAAGGAAAAATATTTTTTATTTCAATTTTTTTAAAAGTTTTACATTTTTTATTTCAATCTATCCTTCATTTCACTGTGATATATATATATATAAAATATCTGACATGATTATTTTGATATATATGGAAGGTATATACGATATAAGAATATAATACACACACATATTTGTGGGTGCATACATACATACATACATACATATATATGTATGTATATGTATATGCATATGGGTGAGACTGTTATTCGTATCAGCATAAGTTATATTATATATGGCAGATGAGATATATATATATATATATATAGGTGAGATGGTTATGTCTCACCATGAGTTATATGATTATGACGTACGGTGTATGAAATAGTGTATAAGTAGGGCGATTATTCCTCACCAATCTAAAAAAGTGTAGCTGAATGTTTGATTATCATCACAAATTCTCTAGTTTATTGAGATGAAGATTGAAAATTTACTCTCCTTAGCATTTTAAATTGAATATTTGAATGTCATTTCATTTATTTATTTTGGTCTAAGTCGTTTTAAAACACTCTCGTGCACTTTTACTTCTATTCAGCGCACTATGTTATTTGTACCACTAAGTTAGTCGTAGACTCACCCTTTTTTCTATATTACTTTGTTTCATATCAGTGCATAATTGAATAAAGCACTTTAGTGTTGAACTCCTTGGACTTACACTAGGTAGGACAAGTCAACATAATATCCCTTGGCCGTCATGACCATTAATTGTGGTCAAACTCACAAGTTAGAGTTTACAGCTGGTTTTATGTTTCTAGCCTATAAAATTGTGTCAGTTTGGTCTTAAACTCATGTTAGCCATAAATCCAGTTAAATTTATGAGTTTACACACTAAATTTATTATTTTTACGTTTACCTTATAAAATTATGTCAGCTTGTTCTTAAACTTGAGTTAGTTTGTCATTTTGATCATGTTCAATGGACTTAAATATAAACTTCATTGAAATTTCTTATTGGGGTATGATAACTTATAAATATTGATGGATTTAATTTTAATTATTCATATTTAAAATATATTTAAATTAAATTATTATTATTTTTATTATTTTATTATATACTTTTAACATCTATTTATTAATAAAAGTAAACTTTTAAGAGTTTATGATCAGAGTTTACATTTTTACCACCTGTTTACTTAAATTCATGAGTTTAACAACCTTGACCTTGACTACTATATATAGAGGAGTTAGTGACCTTGACTACTATATATAGAGGAGTTAGTGTCATAGTGTCGAGTCAGTGTGTAATTTATGTCCAACATTTGTTGATTACTTAAAGTTGATTTATTTTGTTTTGAAGTTGGCACTTTACACCATGAAAACTATGTTCATTCAGTTTTAAATAAAAGTTGGTTTCTTTAGACTCTTAAAGATTTTATGGTGTAAAGTGGTGAGTCTCCCACTAACTCAGCGAGGCACAAATAACAAAGTGCATAGAAGGGAAGCAAATATACACAAGAGTGTTTCACAAACGACTTTCATCAAAATAAATAAGTATAACAACATTTAAATATTCAATTGAAAATACTAAGAAGGTAAAGCTAGGTTTCCTCTATCATTATCTTAATAAAATAGAGAATTCATAACGATAGTCAAACATCCAGCCACATTATTTCGATCAACAAGAATCACTCAACATCATTCTTAGTGGGGATTAATCGTCCAACCTATATATTATTTCATATACCATATATCATAATCATATAACTCGTGGTGAGCAATTAATTACCGTCTCACCCATATATCTCATCTATGGTATATACTATAACTCATGGTGAGGAATAATTGTCTCACTTATATATACACATTCCATATATTCCTATGTATTTATATACAAACATATAAACATGTATATACATATCACAGTGGAATGAAGCACAAATTGGAATAAAGAAAAATATAAAATTGAAAAAATAATTAAATATTAAAAAATATTTTTCTTTCATTTAAAAAAATCATATCAATTTAAATTTTATTTTAAAACAAAAAAGAAAATTTGAGAAAATTTTCTTTAAAAACATATAAAAAGATAGGAAAGAATATTGATTGAGGTTAATTATAAAAAGTATAGGAGAAAGAAACATATAAAGTATCGATTGACACTAATAAAAACCATCACCCAAATTAAGTTCAAGAAATTATAAATTTGATGAAAAACTTAAAAAAAAAAATATAATAATCAAGATAAAAGTTTGGCACAAATATATTTCTATGATGTAGAATTAAAGAGAGATAAAACAAATTTGGAATTCTCTTCCCAAACAGTTTAGATAAGAAAATATTTAGGGCTAAAAAACATAGCAACAGTGAACACAAAAGGTGACACCTTGCCATTACTACACTCATCTCATTTTTCACCAGAATCAATAAACTCGATCACCTGAATTATAAGCGTAGTCGTCTTTTATCAATATTGGGTTTGTTTGTTTTGGCGATTGAATAAGTAACTTATTTTTACTTAAATTTATGGAATCTTAAGATTGAAAAAAAGTTAGATTGGGTAAAATGATGAGTGTTTGGATTAGCGATTGGATAAGTAACTTAAAGTAACTTATGTAAAAGTGAATGATGTTTGGTTTGACTTTTGCATAAGTGACTTTTGTATTAATTAAGAGAAAAAAATTGAAAAAATTATGAAAAATGAAAAAATGAAGGACTAATTGTGGAAAAAGAACTCATTGGCAACTTAATTGCCAAATGAGATCTCAGAAGATATTTGCATTTGTTAAAGTAGCACTCTTGGTGATAAATTGATCCAAACCATCCAATGGCGACAGTGTTACCACAAGACACATACTCAAAATTTGGTAATGGTACAATTTTAAATAAAATTATATCAAACTCTAATTTAAATTGGTACACTCCAAAAGTCTTTTCTATTGTGCATCTCAAGTTTAAATTTTATAAATTATATCAAACTCTGATTTAAATATTAAATCCTAACTCATATTTTCACATAACTCAAAATCTAACAAAATAAACTGATTAAAACCTCAATAATACCTCCAATAATCCAAATAAATTATTTAAGCTAAATTTAATGGGTAAAAACACTATATAGAAATTAATTTATGACATGTTTATAAAAAAATGATTATAAAATCATAAAACAACTAAATAATAAATCTAAACTGATTAAAATTAATTATTAATTATTCTCTACATTTCTACAGTCATATATTAACAAAATTCAAAACTTGCCTAAACTCTTATTCCAAAATATTCTCTAATTAGCAGAAGATTACTATCTAAAGAAAGAGAAAATTATTTAGAACATTTTTTATAAAAGAAGTTTTGTTATTAGAAGTGATTTTGAGTACCTCATTGATCCCCAAAAATATGAAAATACTCCTATCAATATTTTTTTATACACACACAGGCACATAAGCTTCAATAAGCTTCATTTTGAGGTTTATGACTTTTTCTAACTTATAACTTTTTTCACTTTAAATCCAATCGCTGAAATAAACATCCATATTTGATCAAAACATTGTTCAAACCCAATTACCACACAATTCAAGTCCGATTGTTAGAGAAATCGCCCAAACAAACACGCTAATTGTCAATAGATGCTACTTTTTTCAAAAATATCCTTGCATTTGTATTTCACAAAAATTAATTACTACTTTTGTATTACATTTTTTTGTGGCTTAAAGATTATTTTTTAAGAAAATTATTTGGAATGGTGATCCTACTAAATAATTTTACCACAAATATATCTTGTATAATGCAATGAATAGATTTCTAAATTTATTTAATAATGGAATTAAAGAACCGCCCTTTCTTCTCTATTGAAAAGGATGGCACAACATCTTGAAAGATACTACAATGGGCACAGTTAACCAAACAGAAAGGCACAAATAATGAGAAAGAGAGATTTGACACAAATAACAAAAGTTGAAAACAACTTTGAGCACAAAAAACAAAAGTTGAAAACAAACCACAGCTAGCCTCCGATGGTCACAGGCTTATCATGGGGAAGTGGGACGTGGAAAGTTTAACTAGAAATATAACGTAGCATTACCAATATATATATATATATATATATATAACTTCAGAAACCATATGTTAAAATATCAATTAATTCGGATTTGAATTCAATCTAGTCCTAATTGTAAAAAGTTCATCCAAATATATCCACAAAATTTAAACTTAAAACTGATTAAAATTTTAAACAACATGAATAATCTCTTACTACCGTTCAACCTAATATATATATGTGTGTGTGTGTGTGTGTATTGGTGTATTTATTATGAGGAATTTGAATACATGAAATATATATAAGTTTGTTGAAATATAACTTTTGGTTCATTGGTTGAGTGACTATAAACATCGCATCGCATTATGATTAAATTTTAGGTCATATATTATTGCTCTTATACTAACAGTTCGGATATAATAGTCTGTCTGAAGATTATGGTGGACTGTATATAGATCATATACAGTTTATTCGATAATTTTGTTTTGATTGACCAAATTATACTGTCTTCTCTCCGATCCGATCCAATGATTCATAAAATATACTTCTTTAATATAAAACATATTTATTTAATTTGATTAGATTAAGAAAATTAGTTAATATGATATTTTTTTGTTTATTTATTTTGATTTGATCAAGGGCTTCCCCCCTCAAAGCATAAAGGGCAAAAAGTTGTCACATCTCCCAACAAGTGCTCTTCTTAAGATTTGAACTTGTGTTCTCCTCCTTACGTTTATTTCTAAAACACCATACTCATCTTCCTTAATTCTTTCATTCCCTCTCCTCCTTGATTATTGCTGAGGGAGTATCAATAAGTGCAAATTAGGAAACGATTGACAAATATAAAAAAGTATATATGTCTTATATTTAGGGCTAAAATCAATTCTCCAAATATATCTTATATTAATGACCAGATGAGTACAATATTTTGTAAATAATTATTTTTATATTACTTATTTTGTATTAAAAATAAGAATTAATTTTATTCTGATATTCAATGAAATCTATGGAAAGGCTTGTGTTCATTATACCATACATATTACATAAATAGTATCCTTGAACTTACATTACGTACTAATTATAAATTACTCACTGAGTCATGAATATATATATATATATATATATTGATAATATACATAGAATATTATTGAGAAAATTATGAAAATATTATCTATTATTAATACATTTGTACTCTACTAAAATTTTCATTTTATATTAAATTAATATTCATAAATAAAAAAATATAATGTTGAATAAAAAATTAATCTATTTGGCTACCTGTTTTGATTAAAAAATTAATGCTGTATAAATTATTAGATGTATAATAGGAGTATATTTAAATAATAATAAAAAAAATAAATGAAACTAATTTTTAAAGCTGAATCAGAAATCCCAAATCACAAGGCACAAATATATGAATGCTAAAGTGAAGCTTCCTTTCATTTATATCCGTGTCTCCTTAATTATAATTATTCCCCCCTTCTCTCCCACCACCATCTCTCTCATTGTGGCAGCAAGATGATGAAGTTCAATTTCATTGAGCGTCTTTGGGGCAAAAATAGCCCAAACCGACAAATTATCCCAAAAGTAACCTTACTTTCCATCTTCGCCTTTCTTCTATTCACAGTCACCGCACTTAGCTTCCCTTTCTTTGGATCTCTTGAGAGAATTGTGTTTGCAAAAGAACGGTCATCTTCATCATTATCTTCTTCTTCTTCATCAATATTATTCAACAATAATGAGCAGAATAATAATGCTGCACATTCAATTCTGTTGCCTTCTTCAAGAAATTGTGATATTTTCAGAGGGGAATGGGTCCCCAACCCAAAGGCTCCATATTACACAAACACAAGTTGCTGGGCAATTCATGAGCACCAAAATTGCATGAAATATGGCAGACCAGACACCGAGTTCATAAAATGGAGATGGAAGCCAAATGATTGTGAGCTTCCCATTTTCAATCCCTTTCAGTTTCTTGAGATCATGAGAAACAAATCCATGGCTTTTGTTGGAGACTCTGTTGGTAGAAATCAGATGCAGTCCCTCGTTTGTCTCCTTTCTAGGGTAAGTAATTAATTCTAATCATTCCTTCAATTTCTTCATCTTCATATGCCAGTTTCTTCTGTTTATAATTGCTTCAGAGATCCATGAATTGGGGAAGAACACGTCAAACTTGAGTGCAATTTTTGGGTCTTTCTTAATATATTAGGTAATTTTATGAAAAATAATAATAAAAAAAAATACTCTTTGAATTTTAAAAAACCCTAAAATGTCTATTAAATTAGCAAAAGGATAAATAGGTAATATGGTAGGAATGTATGATTTTGAAGTTTGAGTGTTAACAACTTAAGAATAGTAATTAGCAACTTGAGTTTGCTCATTGACAACTTGGGGGCTCAAGTTGTCAATTTCTATACACAAGTTGCTATATTCTTATACTCAATTTTTCAACACTCAAACTTCAAAATTTCATATTCTTATCACGTTACCGATTTGTCCTTTCACTAATTTAATAGACATTTTAGAGTTTTTGTAATTCAAAGGGTATTTTTTTGTCATTTTCCCTAAGAACAAGTCTTTTTTAATTATTACTCAAGTTGTCATCACATACATTAATTGCAAAGGCAAATTAGCAATTTTTTTGAAAAATATAATTTTTAGATATATACACACACACACAAAGGTACAGAGTTCAAATCTAAACTCCTCAATTTTAAAATCATGAACTGAGATCTATTGAAGTCTTAATTTATTCATTTACATTTAATGCCCCTCTTATATTTTCTACACATACAAGTGGCCTGCAGCCACTTCACTTGGTCTTTCCTTATTTAAGTTGCCTATCATGGTTCCATTATTACTAACCCCAACCTCCCCAGGGCGTAGTTGTTGGCCAAACTAAACCATCGTGCAATTCAAGGGTTAGGTAATTGATCTGATGGCTGTAACATCTATGTGTGTGTGTGAGCATGCTAAGGAATCGAATCTTTGGTACCTCGGAAAACTACATCAGATTATGCATAATCTGTCCACCACGTTCCTTAACTTAGACCCACATAAAATTAAACTAAATCGATCCTTGCTTATTTTATTATGAGCCTTCAACTTCAAATTTTTCTTCTTCTTATTTTTAGTATTTTTTTTTTAAAAAAAATGGGTACCGTGAAGGCACTGGTACGTTGTTCGTAAATTATTACCAGCCATTAGATTTGATTGGAATGGTTTGAAGGCCAGATAATATATAAAAAGTTATTGACCTTCTATTTATGTAGAGTATTAGTCTATTAATTTGTAGCACATCAAAATATTTCTTTTTTTCACTTAGAAGTTCGAACCTGTATTCCTAATTTTAAATTTTTTCTTTATGTAGAAAATATAATGAAGAATATTACGAATAGAAATAGTATATGATACGGTAAATTAAAGCTTAAAATATACTATATGTATATTTGAATAATAAATTTTGCATCTGTATAGTAAATGTTCGGCACTGAAAATCAGACAATTAGTCATCAAAATTTTCTATTAGAAATTGCAATGAAGTTACTCAATATAGAATGTGAGCTTTTTATATAAAGTCTGTACTCTCATCTTTTGGTTAAAATTAAACTTTTATCCCAAAATATGATAGACAAATTTTATCTACAGTATAAAGCACAAACTATTTTTGACATTATATGATAAAGCTATTTTGTTTGCATGATCCAACAACAGCTAGTCTTGAGATTAGAGTAATGAGTACAAATTAAGCTTGTCTAATTTACTAACGTTGTCTTAGTCAATGATAGATGGTTGAATAGTACTTTTCACTTGATTGACCTCCTCGTTAGATGACGACTAAGCTAGACTTTGTGAGTGAACAAGGACACGTGTCCCATTTATTGTCCCAAAAAGTTCAACTTTCATTTGCTGGCCAAAAAAAAATTCAAGTTTCATTTTTAAGACTTCGATGGATATTATTTTTTTTTGAACAATCGATGGATATTATTAAAGCCCCAAAAAAGTTGAACTGGTTACGATGTTACATTTCAAATGTTTCAATGATGTCTAGTGTCTTTGACGATCCAACCAATTTCTTTTTAATAATAGGGGTTAATTATAAGTCCTTTTTTATGGATTATGAGTGTAACTAAAGCAGGCCAAGACTATGCGCTCTAAAATTAAGACATAGAAATATAGCTAGCCCCCTCTTAAAATGTAAGTAGGGTATATGTGACCTGTACTATTGTTTATGAGTATACTTAATGTTTGGCAGGAGGGAAATGAAGGGAAAGGAAGGAGGGGAAAAATTTTTATGAGTTTAATTTAAAAAAATTGCAGAATAAGGGTTATAAAACTCTGATAAAGATGATGTGTAAAATAAAGGGAGAATTCCTGAAAAAGAATTTGGAAATTGAGAAATAATGGCTCAGGTATTTCCCAAAGAAAATGTTGAGAATTGCTTACTACGTTTCGACATTTTCTAATCAACCGTTAGTAAAAAAACGATCTATCATTTCCTAAATTTCAAGTTCTTTTTCAAAAATTCTCCCTAAAATAAAAGAGTAAGAAAAATTAATTAAAAACTTTTAACCCCACTCATTTTATTTTATTTTTAAATTCAAGTCCTAAAAGTTTTCCCTCCCTTCCTCACCCCCATCAAATCCCTCGTACCAAACAGCTCCATGGGTCAATGCAATTGCAAGCTGAAATATTTATTGTAGACGGTCATCTATATAATTTGACTTGCATAATTAAGTTTCCTTTCAAATATAAGATCCAATTCAAGCATAATTTTAAAATGATTTTCATTTATTTATCTAAAATTCTTAAATTACATAACAAAATTCAAATGAAAATCTTAAAAAATTGTACTCCCTCTTATTCTAAATGTATGTAGGAGGCTAGAAGCTAAATAACTAATTTATAAATATTTAAAAAATTATTTAAAGTAGTTAATTGTCATAAATATATATTTATTTTCCTAAAATACCCTCATTTAATCATTATACCCATGTTAATTAATGGAAATTTCATTTAATATATGAAATTAATAGGGATAGCTTGAGAAAAAAATTATAAATTGATAGATAAAATAGGGCTAAGCAAGGGAGCCAGCAACCTGTCACCTAGCCCGCAACTCGGTTTAATTGGGTCACTGTGAGCCTACCTACAATGAACCTATGATAGGACGGGTTTTAACCCACCCATTTAAAAATTAAATGGGTGGGTTACCCATTTATTTATTTTTAATTAACCTTATCCTAACTCCATGTCTAGGCCCAATATCCCCAATTATACACCACTCGCCACTCACTACTCACTTAGAGTAAGGAAATCAGGCCTAGTCCATTAGATTAATCTGTTTAGATCTGAACCTGTCAAAGATCGGGTTTATAATTTAGGATATAAAAAAAAACGGGCATAAAAAAGCAAATCTTATAAGACCACGGATTTAAACGTACTTGCTGGTTTAGATTTTTTTTTTTTTTTTATTAAGGGAGCAGTAGGCCTAGGAGAAAAGAAAACAAAATCGACCTTCAGATCAGACCCTCTCAGTCTTCAAACCACAAGCGGCAGTCCCACTCCCACACCTTTTCAGTCTCTGCCGCTTTGCATCTGCGACTCAGCCGACTCTCTCTCACTCTCTCGGTCTCTGGAAGACCTCAGTCACTACTCACAAGTCGCCGTCGCCTGTTGGAGTTCGAACTCACACCATCACACGCCGAGACGCGACGCCATGACGCCGACGCGAACCTGGAACTGCAAGTGAACCCCTCCCCAACCCCGACGAGGCCCTCGTGTGCTGAGTCGCCGACGAGAGACGCCGACGCGACCCGATCTTGTGATCCGGTCCTCCAGCCCCTCTTCTGCTCTCTCGTCTCACGGCACTGACGGTAACAACAGATCGACAGTCTCCGTCTTGCTCTCTTGTCTCTCGACTCTCGGTGGCGGCCTTGCTCTGTCTCA